>CM055833.1:5929090-6509565 GCA_029582265.1 Zoroaster sp. YZ-2022 | reverse complement strand
CGTGATATAGAGGATCTATTAGTGGGTGGTTGTGTGGGATAGTGGCTGAAGGTATAGGAAACCCAAACCTGGGAGGTGGGTGTGATGACCGTGGATATAGAGGATCTATTAGTGGGTGGTTGTGTGGGATAGTGGCTGAAGGTATAGGAAACCCAAACCTGGGGGGTGGGTGTGATAGAGGATCCGTTAGTGGGTGGTTGTGTGGGATAGTGGCTGAAGGTATAGGAAACCCAAACCTGGGAGGTGGGTGTGATGACCGTGGATATAATAATAATAATAATAATAATGTGTGGACTTATATAGCGCACGTATCCACCAACTAAGTGGTGCTCAAGGCGCATTCTTTTTTACGTGTATTACACAACACACGGGACCTACGGCTTTACGTCCCATCCGAAGGACGAAGCAATTATGGTAAAGTACCTTGCTCAAGGACACAAGTGTCATGACCGTGGCTCGAACCCACACCCTGCTGCTGGCAACACCAGAACTTGAGTTCGGTGCGCTAGACCGCTCGGCCACGACACTCCATATAGAGGATCTATTAGTGGGTGGTTGGGTGGGATAGTGGCTGAAGTATAGGAAACCCAAACCTGGGGGTGGGTGTGATAGATGATCTGTTAGTGGGTGGTTGGGTGGGATAGTGCTGAAGGTATAGGAAACCCAAACCTGGGAGGTGGGTGTCATGACCGTGGATATAGAGGATCTGTTAGTGGGTGGTTGGGTGGGATAGTGGCTGAAGGTATAGGAAACCCAAACCTGGGAGGTGGGTGTGATGACCGTGGATATAGAGGATCTATTAGTGGGTGGTTGGGTGGGATAGTGGCTGAAGGTATAGGAAACCCAAACCTGGGGGGTGGGTGTGATAGAGGATCTGTTAGTGGGTGGTTCGGTGGGATAGTGGCTGAAGGTATAGGAAACCCAAACCTGGGAGGTGGGAGTGATGACCGTGGATATAGATGATCTGTTAGTGGGTGGTTGGGTGGGATAGTGGCTGAAGGTATAGGAAACCCAAACCTGGGGGGTGGGTGTGAATAGGATCTGTTAGTGGGTGGTTGGGTGGGATAGTGACTGAAGGTATAGGAAACCCAAACCTGGGAGGTGGGTGTGATGACCGTGGATATAGAGGATCTACATGTATTTGTGGGTGGTTGGGTGGGATAGTGGCTGAAGGTATAGGAAACCCAAACCTAGGAGGTGGGTGTGGTGACTGTGGATATAGAGGATCTGTTAGTGGGTGGTTGGGTGGGATAGTGGCTGAAGGTATAGGAAACCCAAACCTGGGGGGTGGGTGTGATGACCGTGGATATAGAGGATCCAGGAGTAGGGGATGCCAGACGTCACTGAGGTAGAAGCAGATTTCTTGGTGAACTTACTTAAAGTTAACTTTACAAAAGTATTTCTCAATCATCAGCAGGTAATAAATGTCACAATATTCAAATTTGTAAGACATGTCTCTTTATTGCCAATAAATGATTGGTTTTTCAGTATCCGAGAAGTCACCAGAATTTGTTTATGAAACCAATACCAAACAGAAGGATTTCTATTTTACCAAAATACTACCTGAAATTCAGTTTCAGGTAGAATTTCACCACGTTTCTTTCATCGCCAGCTAAAGTCTCTATGAAAATTATATTTTGAAGTATTTTATTTTAGTAAAAAATCATTAGTTCTTGAGTGTCGGGTTCAGAAATTTTGCAACCGAGCGATATATCCTGATAATAGAGGCTTACTTCCACTGGTCAGATACATTCACCGGTACCCGCAATGCAACAGTTGGTGCGTACGTACTACACGCGACTGAATATCCTTAGGACCCCCATGCTGTGAGCTCGCATTGCTCGCACGTTCGCTGGTATGAATTAGGCCCCCAACTTCCAAAATCATTCTGCTGCTGCTGCTGCCGCTGGACTGAATTACTTTGGCCCCTTGCCAATCTTCTCAGTTTCATGAAGATTTACATAATACTGTACACAGCAATCTGAATACAGGTCTACATGTTTCCTTATTGTAAGGTCTTCTGTTTATCAATTGATGTAATGGTTGCCCTTGGTAACTGGCTCGCTTATATAGCATTTTGACTGTATCATGATTTATATCGCCAGTTGAATGGATTTTTTTTATTACTGGCAATAGCCATCAAGCAAGACTAGCGCTCCAAGAAAATCAATTACTGGAATTGAAATACTTGATGGCTATTGCCAGTAATAAAAAAATTCCATTCAACTGGTGATATGCATGTACATGTAAATCATATAAATGATACAATTAAAAAGTTAGTGATAAACAGTCTTGTTATAGGAACCTCATCCATTCAGTCTGTTAAAGTTGAGTGCAATATATACAACGTGTTCACAAATATACCAATTCACAAAATGTCATGCCATTCTCCCATGTTATAACCACCTGCACACAACCAATTTGCTCAAAGACAATGCAAAAGACATGTATACAAATTTGTACCAACCAATTGTGAACTGGAATAAACTAGACACTGAATAAGAATAGTGCTCCACTTGCATACTAGAATATGTTTAAGATTGACTGACCAGCATTCTTTTATCTGTGTTGTACTAACACACAACATTAAAGTGAATATTGGACATAAACGCCACTATGGCATCACTGCGTTGTATCATGGTTAACATTTTATTCCTTGGATGCAGCCAAGCTAACCAGCAATGTACAGCCTCCGTTGGAGGAACATGCCCTCCTACTTGGAACCAGTCGGGAGACAAATGCTACAAAGCCATTTTGGAGAAGCTACCATGGGGTGAGGCACGAAAGGAGTGTGTTAAGATGGGAGGCGTGATGGTCACACCAAATTCTCTGATGGAGACACAATTCCTTCTCAGAATCACTTCTGCTAATTTCTGGATCAACTGTACTGATATTGAATCAGAAGGTGAGTTAAATTGTTGTGTTACAAACTGAACACTTAGCAAACTATGTATGTATTATATGGTTGGCTATTCATTTTCATGAATATTTTCAAGTACGGTTCACTTTTGGGTTCACTTTTGGTAGTATGGTTCAACTATGTAACTCAAGTCATGGGCGGATCCAGAACATTTTTTAGAGGGGGCTGAGAATCAAAAAAAAATATTTTTCAGTACTACAAACATTACAATGAAATAATCAAAGGGAGAGAAAAACAAAGCACAGTGAGGGGGAAATGAGAGACAAGGGGTAATGCCTTACTGTTTGTTTGTTTATCCCGCACACTGTGGGAATGGGAGTGCGTTCTCCCCTCCCCTCCCCTCTCTCTCTCTTTTTCTCTCCTTTTTTTTTTCTTTAAAAAAAAAAAAAAAAAAAAGATTTTAGGGGGGGCTACAGCCCCCTTAGCCCCTCCCTGGATCCGTCAATGCAAGTCACATTCCCCAGTCTTTAATGTTTCATAATTAATCCAGGAAATAATAAGAGAAATGTTCTTCTCTTCATATTCTTAAGGCAATATTCATGTAGACTCCAATACATGGACTTCTCCTGTGATATATTTCTTCTGATATTTCTTTTTAACTGTATCGGCATTTTTTTGATTCCAGAAATAAGAATTTTTTGGTAATTATACACAACAGACAGGGGCAGATCCAGAAGTACAAGTCTGAAATTTCTGATTTATTTTATTTTCACAGTACCACATTTGGCCTATTAGCGATAATTTGTCACCCCCAACCCCAAGCTCCACTACAAGTACATGTCAGTACATTCAGTAATATTTTCACCTTTCTTATAGGTCCATAGACAAAAGGGGAGTGTGGGAAAATCAAGCCTCAGTGGGCAAAATAAAACCACCAAATCAAGCCATGGAAGCATGGAGCAGGCTTGTATTTTTTGTGCCCGAAGTGATTTAATTTTGGGGGAAATTTCTAACGCCCCCCAGCCCACTCAGCCCACCATGCCCCCTCCCCCCCATTCGATGATTTTTCGAAGGAAAAACACTTACCCCGTCAAAATTTCTCCTAATGCCTACTTATATCCCCTCAAAGATTTCTCATGCATACCCACCCCTTGAAAATCCTTCATGCCTACTCATCCCCCTCATACAGAGATTTTGAAAATGTTAAATGTTATACTCCCCCCCCCCCCCTCCCCCCCCACAGCAAAACAATTACATCTGGGCAACTTTCTACACTCCGTTTAGTAAACTATCATCCTGTTTAGTAAACTGACACCCTGTTTCAAAGAATAACAAATTTGGAAGTCCTATTTCCCAATGTCTGTTTAATACCTTGTTTGTGTTCAATCCTCAGGAAATTGGCAGTGCAATTGGCAGGAGGGAACCACAGATATTCACTACAAACATTGGGCTGATGGTCAGCCTGATAATCTAGGCAATGGAGAACACTGTGCAGTGGTCTGGACATCTACAGGTGAATGGCATGATGCAACATGTGATAAAACACATCAAGCAATATGCAAGATGCCTGCACCGATGCTACACTTTTAGAAGACAAAAGAGGACTAGTTCCAGCTAATTAAACAAGTGTCTTAACAACTCTCACAGTAAACATCGTGTTTGATTCAAATTATCTGTGTATATGAACCATTACTGCTGATAGTCAATGACATAATTAGGACTTGCACAAAACATGGCAAAGTACATGAAGCATGTCATACATATAATGTATGATAAATGTGCCTGGATGTATGTAAACATGTATATTGTTCATTTCACATATTTTGTGAGCAAGAGGTCAAAAATCAAACACATAACAATTGAGCTGGAGAGTTTATTTAAATGTACATGCAGCATCGTATTTATTTTAACATGGAATTTTCGTCTCGTGAAGACGACAATTGAGTTGGTAAACTATTTGACAATATATCAAATGACTTCAGGATGATTGTACCTTTAACAGAGCTACACAATAAGTAAGCTTTAAATTTTGTAATCAAGTAATTACCAGATTATCAAATGTGTACACATATATTGCTCACAAATAGTTTTCACTGTAAGTTTAGTGCTGCTAAAAGTAAAGTTATAGATATCAAGCGATCATGTAACTGGTGTTCATGTATTGTAGTAATTGGTATTTTAGAAAAAATATTATTTTTGAGAAAAATATTATTTTTGAGAAAAATACATACATATAACAAAAAGTATTTTTCTATCAAATTGAAAGTACGTGTATAACATTGGAAAATTCCTCAAACACAAAATTAACTTTAAAAATGTAGTTAAAACATGATATCTGCAGGTGAGTGTTTTAACTTATCAATAAATGATTAATTAATAGATTTGCATTTTGAAAACATGTACATAATCATTGAGCGTCGTATTTATTTCTAACGTGGAATTTTTGTCTCATGAAGTTGACAATTCCGTTCGTAAATTATTTTACAATATAATTATGAAAGGTCTTCAGATAGAATAATTTATCAGGATGATTTTACCTTTAACAGCTTCACAATAAGTAATCAAGTAATCATGCAATCTAGTAATCATGTCATCAAGAAATTACCAGATTATTAAATGTGTACACAATGAGTTGTTCAAAATAGTTTTCACTGTAAGTTTAGTGCTGCTGAAAGTATTTATAAATATCAAGCGATCATATAACTGGTATTCATGTATTGTAGCCCTTGGTATTTTAGAAAAATATGACTTTTAAGAAAAATACATGCATGATTTTTGAGAGAAAGTATTTTCCTCTAAAATTTAAAGTATAACATTGGAAAACTCCTCAAACACGAAAGTCACTAAAAACATGTAATTAAAACATGATATTTGCAGGTGATTGTTTTAACTTATCAATAAATGATTAATTAATACACATAGATTTGCTTTTTGTGATTTTGAAAACATGTACTTAAAAAAGTTTAAAAAGTTACAAATGTTGCAAACTGTTTTATGTCTAACAGAGTACAGCATTACAGAAGTCTATTACCTACACATACATGTAGTGTGGCAGTCTGTTATAACTCAGTCCACAGCACTGAACTACTGCGCAACGAGTATGGCTACACTAAAAAGACAATGAGAGCATCATGTGAGAAATGCTCAACGCTGCTTCAAAGGTCCATGTCTGTATGCACTGTGCACTGTACACTGCACCATAATTTTGTTTTCAAATTTGCTTTGCAGTCGTGCCAACCTGTGGCAAGCAATTTCAAAGTGCAATTCACAGAAATGAAATTTGATATTACAAATAAGATTCAAATTTCTTTGAACTTAAAATATGGTTTTGTTTCTTATTTTTCTGAATCTGTACATCCATCAATGTTTTCACAATTTTTACTGAACCGACTCCAGGGAAGGTACAACATTGGTAATTACCCTCTTTATCAAATTAAACAAATTATTATCTTTAAAAAATTGTGGAAAGCTGTTACAAGTACAAATCTTCCTGGGAATTTTTTTTGGGGGAAGTGTTTTCATCTTAGAGAAAAGGGTAATTGTCATGTCAATTTTCTGGCAAATTATTGTAAAAACATGAAAAACATATTACAACAGTTTTCTGTCATTTCACAGGGTAGTTTTATGGAAAATTTCTTGAAATGAAACGTACATTACCAAAAGAAATATTTGATTATCAAAAACAAAAATGTCAGAGCAGATCCAAAATACAGATACACATGTATATATGTGTGGCGGTCCAGGAAAACCCAACACATAGTAAAATTTTTACAATTCTTGTTGAGCATTTAATCAAGTAATACACCCTTTACTGATCTCATAACAGTTTTAATGAGTTCAATATTCAAACCACAACTAAAGTTATGACCTTTCAAAGATGGTTTATTCTAAAAACCCACAAACGGAGAAATTAGGCTTCAAAGTTGGCTATGCAGTAAACGTAAATCCCTTGAACTATTAATAGGACAGGATTAGGACTAGTGTAGAGCTTTCCATTGATGGGTTATTCATAGAGTGGCGTGCTTTGGGAGAATTCATGAGCGTCGGCCAAAAAGTGCATTGTTTTAGAGTGATTTTTTTTAATCTTCTGATTATTTTAAAATGCATTGGGTTCAAAAACATCCCAAAAATACATTTTATACTTTGATTTTCCTAAAATTTTAAGAAATTTAAAGACAACAACTTCCATTTGGAACCAAAATCTCAAAAATGACACTATGGTAAATTTTTATGTAAATCGGTCCATAATTACAAAATGTGCGTGGCGACTTCCGACGGGTTTTCCCCGACTGCCACACATATACCATCTTGAGGTGACAAGAAATATCTGCAACATCATAAAATAGCAGGTATCTCTTACATTGTCATCTCCTTTCTCTGTGCATCAAGTCATATAAAAGTTGATGAATTTTATTAGCTTTGTTCAATATTAATAGTGTGATTTGTAAAACCTAACTAAAATGTAGAAACATTTTTGTTTTAAATGTTTATGTATATGTACAAGATGAAATAAAACTTCTCATAATGTGGATTCTGACAGTATTGATATTATCTGTGTAACTGTGTACATATCCATCTGTGTCGATGTACATGTAAAGTATTGATTACTATTCAAATTCAGTTTGAACATTTTGAATTGATATTTGAAATCTTTGGTCACCAATGTCAAATGAAATAGCAAAGAGTACATCTACACAATGGCGGAAGTCCACCCCCCTTAATTTTCCACCCCAAAAAAAGAGGAAACTTATGACAGATTGAAGCTATTTTTATTACCAAAATGCTTAAAAATTCAGAGCTTCCAGGGACTTTGCACGCTGGACCCCCCCCCCCCTCCCCCCCACTTGGGCTTTTCCCCTAGCCCCACCTGGGAGGGCTTTGCGCTTTGGGTGGATGCGCTACATTTGCACCCCCTCCTTCCACAACCCTGGATCCACCCTTACTACCACTGCATGTTATGTACATGAAATTGTCTCGAAACTCCATGGTAACAACTGACAAAAGAACTTGTTTACTTGCAGTTTCACAGCTCCAAATCAACCTTGGATGTGAACAATACTAGCAGTTGTAATTGCCTGTGCTGAGAGGTACACACTTACATTTGTCAGTCTATTTACCAAATCATTATCACATGGCTGAAACTCTGAGGCCTTCTTTTCAAAATGAATCCGGTACATTGCACACGAGACAATACAATAAAATAAGATGCAGAATGCTGGAAACATCCACTAGACTGGTATTGAGTTTATAGGCAGACACATCTTGTGCTCCACTTGCATACTAGAATATGTTTAAGATTGACTGATCAGCATTCTTTCATCTGTGTTGTACTAACACACAACATTAAAGTGAATATTGGACATAAACGCCACTATGGCATCACTGTGTTGTATCATGGTTAACATTTTACTCCTTGGATGCAGCCAAGCTAACCAGCAACGTACAGCCTCCATTGGAGGTGTATGCCCTCCTACTTGGGACCAGTGGGGAGACAAATGCTACAAAGCCATTTTGGAAGAGCTAACATAGTTTGAGGTACAAGTGCAGTGTGTTAAGATGGGAGGCGTGATGGTCACACCAAATTCTTTGATGGAGACTCAATTCCTTCTTAGAATCACATCTGCTAATTTCTGGATCAACTGTACTGATATTGAATCAGAAGGTTAGTTACATTATTGTGTTACAAACCGAACACTTATCAAACTATATATGTATTATTTGGTTGGCCATTCATTTTCATGAATCTTTTCAAGTTCGGTTCACTTTTGGGATAAAAACCACGTAACTCAAATCACATTCTTCAGTCTTGGATTGTTTCATAATCAATCCAGGAAATAACAAGAGAAATGTTCATCTCTTCATATTCTTAAGGCAATATTGACTCCAATACACGGACTACCTCCTCAGCGCATGTTGTGACTTTGTCCAGAAAGTCATGCCATATCACGCCAATCTTGAAATAACTGCACTGGCTTCCTGTTTCACAGAGAATTGTTTTTAAACTTATGCTAATTGTTCACAAATCTTTTAATAACATTGCTCCAATTTATATTTCTGAACTGCTTAAAGTCTACACTCCATCACGCAATTTGCGCTCCAGCAACATGTCATTCCTAAAGAAACCAACTTCAAAATGGAACTGGGGTGATAGGTCTTTTTCTGTCGCGGCTCCGAGACTCTGGAATCATCTTCCAACTAAACTCAAATCTTGTTATAGTATAACTAGATTTAAGTCGCTGCTTAAAACTCATCTTATGTCACAATTCTTCAAAGATGATGTATATTTGTAATTGCATTGTAGGTACATGTATCTCAGTACATAATTTTTCCCTATGCTATCATTGTATATTGTTTGTATTCATGTTTTTTCTTTGTTTCCGCGCCTTGAGCGCCCAGCAGGGTGGATATGTGCGCGCTACAAATCTTTATTATTATTATTATTATTATTATTATTATTATTATTATTATTATGTTATATATTTCAAAGTTAAAAAGCAAATCATGAACAGTATCGGCATTGTTTTCATTCCAGAAATCAATTTGTTTAAAAATTATACACAGACGGGGCAGATCCAGAATTTCAAATGTCTGATTTATTTTAATTTCACAGTACCATATTTGGCCTATTAGCGATAATTTGTCACCCCCACCCCAAGCTCCACTACAAGTACATGTCAGTACATTCAGTAATATTTTCACCTTTCTTATAGGTCCATAGCCAAAAGGGGAGTGTGGGAAAATCAAGCCTCAGTGGGCAAAATAAAACCACCAAATCAAGCCATGGAAGCATGGGAGCAGGCTTGTATTTTTTGTGCCCGAGGTGATTTAATTTTGTGGGAAATTTCTAATGCCCCCAGCCCACCGCCCCCCCCCCCCATTCGATGATTTTTCGAAGGAAAAACACTTACCCCGTCAAAATTTCTCCTAATGCCTACTTATATCCCCTCAAAGATTTCTCATGCATACCCACCCCTTGAAAATCATTCATGCCTACTCATCCCCCTCATACAGAGATTTTGAAAATGTTAAATGTTATCCCCCCCCCCCCCCCCCCACAGCAAAACAATTACATCTGGGCAACTTTCTACACTCTGTTTTATAGTAAACTGACATCCTGTTTCAAAGAATAACAAATTTGGAAGTCCTATTTCCAAATGTCTGTTTATACCTTGTTTGTGTTCAATCCTCAGGAAATTGGCAGTGCAATTGGCAGGAGGGAACCACAGATATTCACTACACACATTGGGCTCGTGGTCAGCCTGATAATCGAGACAGTGGAGAACACTGTGCAGTGGTCTGGACACCTACAGGTGAATGGCATGATGCACCATGTGATAAAACACATCAAGCAATATGCAAGAAGCCTGCACAGCGATGTTACACTTTTCAAGACAAAAGGGGACTAGTTCCAGCTAATTAAACAAGTGCCTTAACAACTCTCACAATAAACTACATTTATGATTCAAATTATCTGATATATGAACCATTACTGCTGATAGTCAATGACATAATTAAGACTTGCACAAAACATGGCAAAGTACATGAAGCATGCCATACATATAATGTATGATAAATGTGTCTGGATGTATGTAAACATGTATATTGTTCATTTCACATATTTTGTGAGCAAGAGGTCAAAAATCAAACACATAACAATTGAGCTGGAGAGTTTATTTAAATGTACATGCAGCATCGTATTTATTTTAACATGGAATTTTCGTCTCGTGAAGTTGACAATTGAGTTGGTAAACTATTTGACAATATATCAAATGACTTCAGGATGATTGTACCTTTAACAGAGCTACACAATAAGTAAGCTTTAAATTTTGTAATCAAATGTGTACACATATATTGCTCACAAATAGTTTTCACTGTAAGTTTAGTGCTACTAAAAGTAAATTTATAAATATCAAGCGATCATATAACTGGTGTTCATGTATTGTAGTCATTGGTATTTTAGAAAAAATACGGTATTTTAGAAAAAATATGATTTTTGAGAAAAATACATACATATAACAAAAAGTATTTTTCTATCAAATTGAAAGTACGTGTATAACATTGGAAAATTCCTCAAACACAAAATTAACTTTAAAAATGTAGTTAAAACATGATATGGAGTGTCGTGGCCGAGCGGTCTAGCGCACCGAACTCAAGTTCTGGTGTTGCCAGCAGCAGGGTGTGGGTTCGAGCCCCGGTCGTGACACTTGTATCCTTGAGCAAGGTACTTAACCATAATTGCTTCGTCCTTCGGATGGGACGTAAAGCCGTAGGTCCCGTGTGTTGTATAATGCCGCGAAAAGTGGATTGTCGTGGCCGAGTGGTCTAGCGCACTGAACTCAAGTTCTGGTGTTGCCAGCAGCAGAGTGTGGGTTCGAGCCCCGGCCGTGACACCTGTGTCCTTGAGCAAGACACTTAACCATAATTGCTTCTCTCCACCCAGGGGTTAAATGGGTACCTGTGAAGGCAGAGATGGTTTGCTCTCTATGCGCTAGAAATGGCAGCAATTGAGCTGTATACTCCCCAGGGAGCTGAGATGGTTTCAGGAATGATTTATGAGCCTTATGAGCCTTATGAGCAGGGATAATAATATAATGCGCCTTGAGCGCCACTTAGTTGGTGGATACGTGCGCTATATAAATCTATACATTATTATTATTATTATTATTATTATCTGCAGGTGAGTGTTTTAACTTATCAATAAATGATTAATTAATAGATATATGCATTAGGAAAACATGTACATGTACTTAAAAGGTTAGAAATGTAGCAAACTGGTTTATGTCTAACAGAGTACAGCATTACTGGAGTGTCGTTGCCGAGCAGTCTAGTGTATCAGTCTCAAGTTCTGGTGTTGTTAGAATGTGGGTTTGAACCCCGGCATGTCTGGTCATGGCGCTTGTGTCCTTGAGCATGACACTTAACCATAACTGCTTCATCCTTCGGATGGGACATTAAGCCGTAGGTCCCATTTACTAGATTAAGTAATGTACGTAAAAGAACCCAGAACACTTATCGTGGAAGAATTACCCCGGTGTTTCTGGTTCACTAAATAGTGAGAAATTCATGCACCACACTGTTTATCATAATTTGTACATGTATTTCCTCAAATTCTTCTGAAAAACAAAGATATGAGGCCCATACATTTGAGGGCTTGTGTAAAAATGGTCCACTATCATGACCCGGGAGTCCTTGACTTCCAATGTATTTTGGATACACTCGGCCCTGAAAAAGTGGTCCTAATTTGATTTCAAATGAATGCTTTTCAGTGTGGGCGTTTCCACTAGTGTAGAGGGTGGTTTCCATTGGGATGCAAATAACTTGACGGGACTCTGGACAATCCACATTGTCTTCTGGTTTTAAATTTTTTTATGACTTTTAAATATTTTTACATTTGAGAAAGAATCAACTACATGTAGGTTCTAAACGTAAAGCCAATAATTATTATTTTGCATGTATCCTACAGATCCTTTAGGTTGATAAGCAGTTTGTAACAGCTAATTAATCTTACTTATCCTTCTCACCATGCAAAGCTACAAGTTTTAGCTAATTATCTATTTATAAAATAATTATAACACATCAGCCTATATGAATGTAGAACTACCGTATAAACATAAAGTTATTGTGGTTGCATTAATTATGCCTTTTATTTGGATACAATTTGCACAATTGATTTTTTTAATTCAAGTTTTGATGCCTTTTTCCTTTCTTTTCTGAAAGTGGATACTTTATTGAGACTATTTTCTAAACGGTGGGGTTTGCGAGGTTGTAAACGTACAGTATCATCAAGTTCTGTTTCTTTATTCTAGACCTTTTGGAAATGTTCCCACCCCCCAAAAAAATAATAATTATGAAAATAAAGTAATAAAAATAGTTTTTTTAAGCGTAAAGTTTCTAGTTTCCAACATTAAAGTTAATCTCTTAAGAGATGTAACTCGGGTTGGTGGTTTTGAGAAGAACCATTGGTGAGAAACTTTTTGTTTTGATCAGAAGGTTGGAAAAGGGAACACTGGATCAATGAAAGGGCATGCACGGTGTGTGCTCACTGACCTGTGTCAGTAGGAGAATGCACAGGGTTGAAGAGGAAGAGTGGGATAGTGGCTGAAGGTATGGGTGTGGGAGTGATGACCGTGGATATAGAGGATCTGTTAGTGGGTGGTTGGGTGGGATAGTGGCTGAAGGTATAGGAAACCCAAACCTGGGAGGTGGGTGTGATGACCGTGGATATAGAGGATCTATTAGTGGGTGGTTGGGTGGGATAGTGGCTGAAGGTATAGGAAACCCAAACCTGGGGGGTGGGTGTGATAGAGGATCTGTTAGTGGGTGGTTCGGTGGGATAGTGGCTGAAGGTATAGGAAACCCAAACCTGGGAGGTGGGTGTGATGACCGTGGATATAGATGATCTGTTAGTGGGTGGTTGGGTGGGATAGTGGCTGAAGGTATAGGAAACCCAAACCTGGGGGGTGGGTGTGAATAGGATCTGTTAGTGGGTGGTTGGGTGGGATAGTGGCTGAAGGTATAGGAAACCCAAACCTGGGAGGTGGGTGTGATGACCGTGGATATAGAGGATCTATTAGTGGGTGGGATAGTGGCTGAAGGTATAGGAAACCCAAACCTGGGAGGTGGGTGTGGTGACTGTGGATATAGAGGATCTGTTAGTGGGTGGTTGGGTGGGATAGTGGCTGAAGGTATAGGAAACCCAAACGTGGGGGGTGGGTGTGATGACCGTGGATATAGAGGATCCAGGAGTAGGGGATGCCAGACGTCACTGGGGTAGAAGCAGATTTCTTGGTGAACTTACTTAAAGTTAACTTTACAAAACTATTTCTCAATCATCAGCAGGTAATAAATGTCACAATATTCAAATTTGTAAGACATGTCTCTTTATTGCCAATAAATGATTGGTTTTTCAGTATCCAAGAAGTCACCAGAATTTGTTTATGAAACCAATACCAAACCGAATGATTTCTATTTTACCAAAATACTACCTGAAATTCAGTTTCACGTAGAATTTCACCACGTTTCTTTCATCGCCAGCTAAAGTCTCTATGAAAATTATATTTTGAAGTATTTTATTTTAGTAAAAAATCATTAGTTCTTGAGTGTCGGTTTCAGAAATTTTGCAGCCGAGCGATATATCCTGATAATAGAGGCTTACTTCCACTGGTCAGATACATTCACCGGTACCCGCAATGCAACAGTTGGTGTGTACGTACTACACACGACTGAATATCCTTAGGACCCCATGCTGTGAGCTCGCATTGCTCGCACGTTCGCTGGTATGAATTAGGCCCCCAACTTCCAAAATCATTCTGCTGCCGCTGGACTGAATTACTTTGGCCCCTTGTCAATCTTCTCAGTTTCATGAAGATTTACATAATACTGTACACAGCAATCTGAATACAGGTCTACATGTTTCCTTATTGTAAGGTCTTCTGTTTATCAATTGAAGTAATGGTTGCCCTTGGTAACTGGCTCGCTTATATAGCATTTTGACTGTATCATGATTTATATCGCCAGTTGAATGGATTTTTTTATTACTGGCAATAGCCATCAAGCAAGACTAGCGCTCCAAGAAAATCCATTACTGGAATTGAAATACTTGATGGCTATTGCCAGTAATAAAAAAATCCATTCAACTGGTGATATACATGTAAATCATATAAATGATACAATTAAAAAGTTAGTGATAAACAGTCTTGTTATAGGAACCTCATCCATTCAGTCTGTTGAAGTTGAGTGCAATATATACAACGTGTTCACAAATATACTAATTCACAAAATGTCATGCCATTCTCCCATGTTATAACCACCTGCACACAACCAATTTGTATTGCAAAAAGGCATCTACATCAGCTCAAAGACAATGCAAAAGACATGCATACAAATTTGTATCAACCAATGTGAACTGGAATAAACTAGACACTGAATAATAGTGGTCTAGTACCAAGACACCTTTAATCAGCCTGATATTCCTATACATTCACAGTACAGAATATTATGGGATACATGTACCAAACAATTGTAATTAGGAAAGTTTTCGGAAGCACCATGTAACAAATCTCTAAAGTAGAGGTGTTGGCTCTGAGAAGAGCCGGTTTTGTTCTCAACGTTTCGGCAAGTATGCTCTGGCCGTCGTCATGCAAAGCCTTAAATCCTATATCAAACAATTGTAATTTATGAACAACTAAAATGTGGAATCTTTTTGAGTTTTTAAACGTGAATGTATATTTTCAAGATGAAATACAAATATAAATTCTCATTATTTTGATTGAAAATCTGGCAGTATTAATGTTATCTGCATCAGTGTAAAATGTTGATTACTACTCACAGTGAGTTTGAACATGTTGAATTGAAATTTGAAATCAGTGGTTGCCAATGTCAGATGAGATAGCAAAGAGCACATCTACAAAAGAGTGGGATTCCCCCCCCCCCCCTCTCTCTTAATATTCCAGACAAATTTATTAAAAAATTATGAGTTATCACCAAAATGACAGTTAAAATGCCAGGAACTTTGCACACTGGACCCTCCCCCTCCCCCCCCCCACCTCCCCCACTTGGGTTTTTCCCCTAGGCCCCACCTGGGACTGCTTTGCATTTTGGGCCGACGCCTTTGGCGCCAGATTTGCAACCCCTCCTTACACAAACCTGGATCCGCCCTTACTACCACTGCATACATGAAATTGTCTCTAATCTCCATGGTAACAACTAACAAAAGAACTTGGACATGAACAATTCTAGCAGTTTTAATTGCCTGTGCTTGTAACTTTATTAGTCTGTTATTTACAGACTAGATATGAATTTAGTACGTGTACAATGCACACGAGGCAATACAATGAAATGAGACGCAGAATACTGGAGACATCCACTAGACTGGTGTTGAGTTTATAGGCAGACACATCTTGTGCTCCACCACTTGCATACTAGAATATGTTTAAGATTGACTGACCAGCATTCTTTTATCTGTGTTGTACTAACACACAACATTAACGTGAATATTGACATAAACGCCACTATGGCATCACTGCGTTGTATCATGGTTAACATTTTACTCCTTGGATGCAGCCAAGCTAACCAGCAATGTACAGCCTCCGTTGGAGGAACATGCCCTCCTACTTGGAACCAGTGGGGAGACAAATGCTACAAAGCCATTTTGGAGAAGCTAACATGGTTTGAGGTACAAGAGCAGTGTGTTAAGATGGGAGGCGTGATGGTCACACCAAATTCTTTGATGGAGACTCAATTCCTTCTCAGAATCACTTCTGATAATTTCTGGATCAACTGTACTGATATTGAATCAGAAGGTTAGTTAAATTGTTGTGTTACAAACCGAACATTTATCAAACTACATGTATATGTATTATTCAGTTGGCCATTCATTTTCATGAATATTTTCAAGTTCGGTTCACGTTTGGGATAAAAACTACGTAACTCAAATCACATTCTTCAGGCTTGGATTGTTTTATAATTAATCCAGAAAATAACAAGAAAAATGTTCATCTCTTCAGATCATGAACAGTATCGGCATTGTTTTCATTCCAGATATCAATTTTTTTTAAATTATACACAGCCAGGGGCATATCCAGAATTTCAAATGTCTGATTTATTTTATTTTCATAGTACTACATTGTACCTATTAGCGATAATTTGTGGTCCCCCCAGCTCCACTACAAGTACATTCAGTAGTATTGGGCCAATTTTCACCTCTCTTATAGGTCCATAGCCAAACGGTGAGTGTGGGAAAATCAAGCCTCAGTGGGAAAAATAAAACCACCATATCAAGCCATGGAAGCATGGAGCAGGCTTGTAGTTTTTGTGCCCAAAGTGATTTAATTTTTTGAGAAATTTCTAATGCCTCCCATCCATCCACCCCCCCCCCCAATTCATTTGATGATGTTTCAATGCCTATCCCCCTCAAAGATTTCTCATGCATACCCATCCCTTGTACATTGTTCATGTCTACTCGTCCTCTTGTACAGAGATTTTGAAGATGTTAATTCTTTTACCAGAGCTGAAGTCAGTCGGCAAATTGGCCTCCACACACCCCCCCCCCCCAAAGAAAATAATAAATAAATAAATAAATAAATAATTATGGCTTTGTTACGGCCCTACTTTCCTTTTCCATTTTATTTATTTATTTATTATTATTTAACAAAAAAATTTGGGGGGTGGCAGAGCCCATGCCCTCTACCACTGCAAAATAATTACATCTGGGCAACTTTGTACACCGTTTCTTTACAAATTTCAAAGAATAACAAATTTGGAAGTCCTATTTCCCAATGTCTGTTTAATACCTTGTTTGTGTTCAATCCTCAGGAAATTGGCAGTGCAATTGGCAGGAGGGAACCACAGATATTCACTACACACCTTGGGCTGATGGTCAGCCTGATAATCTAGGCAGTGGAGAACACTGTGCAGTGGTCTGGATATCTACAGGTGAATGGCATGATGCACCATGTGATAAAACACATCAAGCAGTATGCAAGAAGTCTGTTACACCGATGCTACACTTTTAAAGACAAAAGGGGACTAGTCCCAGCTAATTAAACAAGTGCCTTAACAACTCTCACAGTAAACATCGTGTTTGATTCAAATTATCTGATATATGAACCATTACTGCTGATAGTCAATGACATAATTAAGACTTGCACAAAGCATGGCAAAGTACATCAAGCATGCAATACATATAATGTATGATAAATGTGTCTGGATGTATGTAAACATAATAATAATAATAATAATGTGTGGACTTATATAGCGCACGTATCCACCAACTAAGTGGTGCTCAAGGCGCATTCTTTTTTACGTGCATTACACAACACACGGGACCTACGGCTTTACGTCCCATCCGGGGCTCGAACCCACACCCTGCTGCTGGCAACACCAGAACTTGAGTTCGGTGCGCTAGACCGCTCGGCCACGACACTCGGCCACATGTATATAATATATTGTTCATATCACATATTTTGTGAGCAATGAATCAAAAACAAACCTATAATAATTGAGCTGGATAGTTCATTTAAATGTAGCATCATATTTTATAAAAATAAGATTTTCGAAAAAAAATGTAAGCCTGTTGCATTTTTGAAAGTATTTTCCTATAAAGCTGAAAGTACACAGATGATGTAACCAATGACATCACATGTTTACAAAGGAGCCCCAAAGGTCAAACTGCGCCAGGCTCAAAATGTACGCTAGTCTATGACAAGAAACCATCAAATCTGATATTTTGAGATATCAGAAAAAATATTAATTTTATTTATTTTTTAATAAGGCACCTAACATTACATCTCAAACCTTATTCATCTGAAAATTAAAATAATTCTTGTTATTTGGAGAAGTACAAAATGTACAATCTCTGCATACAAATACACATACTTTTGCCCAGCAGGAAATCGCACTGGTACTCTAAAGGTTACGCAGAGCGTAAACAAATCATGTGGTCTATAACATTTGAAAACACCTCAAATACAAAATTCACTAAAACCTTGTATTTAAAACATGATATCTGCAGGTCAATGTTTTAACTTATCAATAAATGATTACATACATAGATTTGCATTTTGTGATTTTGAAAATATGTACTTAACAGTTAAAAATGTTTAGAAATGTTTAGAAATGTTCAGAAATGTTTAGAAATGTTCAGAAATGTTTAGAAATGGTTAGAAATGGTTAGAAATGGTTAGAAATGGTTAGAAATGTTGCAAACTGTTTTATGTCTACAGCATTTATACACAATGTATGTAGATCTACAGAAGTCTATTACCTACACATAGTGTGCCAGTCTGCTATAACTCAGTCCACAGCACTGTATTCAACATGCGCGCATGCACAATGACCATAGTAACAAGTTTGGCTACACTGATTAAAGGGGCAGAATAGTCATGATCTGAGCAGACTTTCAACAGGGCATGGAATCGGTGCACTAGCATAAGATGAATACAGTGACTGAAAATAACTGGGTCATTTATGGAGCAGCAATGGTAATATGACCTTATCATGTGAGATATTATTTTCAGTCACTGAGTTAATCTAAAACTAGCACTCCGATTCCATGCCCTGTTTATCACAATGATATTGTCACTTAAACATGACAAATTTGCATGACAAATTTGCATGACAAATAACATTTTGAACTTTGAACTTTGTTCTAAGAGAATGTGAAACGTTTTACCTGCTAAGGGCTTAGATCCTGGTGTTTCAGCTACACTTTCCTGACAAATGGAACTATCTGCAAAAGCCTTCACTGGAAACATAAAATAAACACAAAAAAGGAGGAGTTATTATTTCATCTCATGATATGGAATAAACCACTACCTGTGCAAAAATCACTTAAGTTAAACACTTTATTACAATATATTACTTAAGTTTCTAATCATACCCATCACTACAAGTACAAATTATAATGTAACCAGTTCAATTTCTTTTGTTAGTATTTGAGGGCAAATATCTTCATATTATTCAAAAACAAGATGGTCTCTGTTCAGTTCAGTTCAGTTCAGTTCAGTTCAGTTCAGTTCAGTTCAGTTCAGTTCAGTTCAGTTCAGTTCAGTTCAGTTCAGTTCAGTTCAGTTCAGTTCAGTTCAGTTCAGTTCAGTTCAGTTCAGTTCAGTTCAATTCAATTCAATTCAATTCAATTCAATATGCAAAACATGAAAATTGTTTTCCCAGTCAATTTAAAAAGATTTTTCTGACTTTTGATTCTTATAAAGATTGGTTACATTTACAAAGATTCTTTCCAACAGTACACTTGCTTGAAGGCAGGTACCAGAATATGCCTTGTGTTAAAATGTTTGTGCTCATGATGATACACACTAGATCTTTACGCCCCCCCCCCCCAAAAAAAGTCTCCTGTTTCTGGTCTCTGTGCACGTCGCCTCAGACCCGCACGTCAGCATTTTTAATTTTTTAATTGCAGCCAAAATTGCTGGATCAATTGGAAATCTCCCTGGAAATCTCCCTGTTTTAAATGACTTTTTCACAAAGGGGTGTGAACGTTTGCCCAATTTGTGAGGCCTCTCTTAGCCACCATACTTTATGTGTGGGGAATTTGGTCTGGATGCCCTGTTGATCACGATGATATTGTCCCTTTAAGATAATGAGAGCATTATGTGAGAAACGCTCAATGCCATTTGCAAGTTCCATGCACATGTAATATATACAGCAATTTACACTGCAGCATAATTTCGTTTTTAAATTTGTTTTGCAGTAGGGCCTACATGTACATGTACCTGTGGCAAGTAATTTCAAAGTGCAATTTACAGAAATGAAACTTGGCAGTGCAAATAAGATTCAAATTTAATTGAACTTAAAACATGATTTTTTATTTTTCTGAATCTGTACATCCATCAATGTTTTCACAAGTAAATAGTTAACCCACTCCAGTGGTACAACATTGGTAACACTGGTCTACAGCCAAAATGCTTCCGAAACAAATGAAGTCAAACTTGACTAATTATGGGTCACTGAGAATGGAAATATCAATGCTTAAAATTGTTGATTGGCTCTAGTTTTCAAGATATGGTACCGTTTAATGACTACAAGAGACAAGCCAAAAAGCGCAGAGGAGACACTGAATAAGGACTGAACTATGAACTGATACATAATAAGTGTTACATAAACAGGGCAGGTGACATAATATCAAGTGAAACAACCATAAACACATGAAAAGACCTAGTAGTCAGGTCAATATACAGTTTTACCCCAAAAAAATTGCAACAAAAGGTTTTTCAACGGTCTTTGGTAGTATTTGACATCAGGAATAGCATATTAAAAATCTAATAAATTCGGACTTCTGGAAAGCTGTTATTTTCAAAATGGCGTCCAAGATGGCCATAAATCATTTATTATCCATCCTAGAGTTGTAATTTTGGTGTCAATAAATCCATTAAGACCAATAAATGTGTCATTGGAGTAATCAGGAAACCTAAAAATCCAAGATGGCGCAAAATTGGCGAAAATTCACGAAAATGATTGTAAGTCATTTACTATTCACCTTACAGCTATTATTTTGGGGGTTCCCTTAGGCTTTATGAGCCAAAAAATACATGAAGAACGTTTAAATTATTATGGAGTAATCAGATAATCAATAAATCCAAGATGGCAGCCAAGGTAACATTCAAGAATGTTATTATTTAGTTCTCATTCTCATTGCGCCTCGGGGCCTCGACCTGCGGTCCTCCCACTTGCGGGCCCGATAGACTCCTTGGTCCGTGTTTCAAGACGGGTCGGCAGGGCTCGCGACAATCGCCCGCGGACCCGGGGCGCCGTGATGTGGTCGACACCAGGAGAGGCCGGGAGCGAATGGCTGCACCGCCGCCACCAGGGGCAATCGCGGCGGGCGGGGCTCACCAGACTCCCTGGCGACCAGGCCCGACGGGAGCCGCTGGTGGCTCCCAGGGCAGGCGCAGCCCGTCGTCCCTTCCTCGGTCGGGTCGCCGGCGCAACGCGGCCGGGCTGTAGGCTCTCCGACCGGGACCTCCGTCGAGGCCCCGGCTTGGCTGGAGTCACCCCACCCGGCCGGCCTCTGCCGGTGACCCAACTGGTTGCAGACGCCGCGCCCGAGAAAAGTGCACGTGGCTGAGCGCTGAGGTGCCCCCAGGCCCCGCCGCCCCCGACGAAAGGGGCATACGGGGACCACCGCGCCAGCTGCGCTGGCTGCGCTGAACCTCCCGGGCCCGATCTGCGCAGCCCTCCCGTTTGCTTCTCGACGGCTTCACGTACTCTTGAACTCTCACTTTAGAGTGCTTTTCAACTTTCCCTCACGGTACTTGTGCTCTATCGGTCTCGTGCAGGTATTTAGCCTTGGATGGAGTTTACCACCCGCCTTTGCGCTGCGCTACAAAACAACCCGACTCCCGGAAAGCCCTGGTCCGCGGCTGGTAGGCGCCCGCAGGGGCCTGACACCCGCCCTGGGACGGAGCATGCCTCGACCGCGGGGCCGGACTTCCTTACGCCGCAGTTCCCTCGGGCCCTCGGGGGCTCGGCGATGGGCTCTTCCCGCTTCGCTCGCCGCTACTGGGGGAATCCTGGTTAGTTTCTCCGCTAACATTGACACGGTGAATAGTAAATAACTGTATACAGATATTTAGGTGTATTTTATCCAAGATGACTGCCATCAAGGATTTATTGAGAACTTGATCACTCAATGATAATTTAACTGGCCTAATATATTTTTGATCCTGACAATCTTGGGAGTACACACCCAAATTACAGATCTAATGAGAATAACACGTGATCTTTAGCCTTTTCAGTGTATTGGCGGCCATCTTGGATGCCATGTTGGATTTTTTAGGCTACCTGATTACTCAATGATACTTGTACTGGTGTTAATTTCTTAATTTTTAGACCCTAAAACGTAACGGTAGACATCAAAATTACATCTATAATGTAAATAGTAAATGACTTATAGCCATCTTGGCAGCCATCTTGGACGCCATCTGGGATTTAAAGCTTTACTCAACAATACTTTCACTGGTCTGAGTAGTGTCTACCCCTTAAACCGAGGGGTAGACATTAAAATTACAGCTATATAGCATAATATAAACAGTTATTGACTTATAACCATTTTAGTTTAATTGGCCATTTTGGACGCCATCTTGGATTTGCAGGTTGTCTGACTACTCAACGATACTTTAGTTGGTTTCAATGGATTGCTTGACCCCTAAAACCTAGTAGTAGACACCAAAATTACAACTCTGGGATGGATAATAAATGATTTATGGCCATTTTAGGGTATTGGCGGCCATCTTGGACGCCATTTTGAAAATGACAACTTTCCGGAAGCCAGATTTTCTTAGATTTTTAGTATGTTATTCCTGATGTCAAATACTACCCAAAACCGTTGAAAAACCTTTTGTTGCAATTTCTTTGGGGTTGGGGTGTTTTTTTCCATAAATTGACCCGTCTATACATGTAGGTTTACAATTCATGATTAAAAATCTACACCATATACATGTACATAGTACATAAAATGTAAACTTAAATATCCTGGGAATTATTTTTGTTTGAAGAGTTTTCATCTTAGAGAAAAGGGTAATATTCATGTCAATTTTCTGGCAACTTTTTGTAAAAACACAAAAAACGTATTACAAAAGTTTCTGTCATTTGTTCAAAAACATGAGCACTAATTGCGAAGAAATTATCACAGAGTCTTTGTTACCATGGAATTTATCCAGGGACTTTGTATGCTGGACACCCCACCCCCCCCCCCCTCCACTTGGGTTTTTCTCCTAGCCCCACCTGGGAGGGCTTTGCTCTTTGGGTGGATGCGCTACATTTGCACCCCCTCCTTCCACAACCCTGGATCCGCCCTTACTACCACTGCATGTTATGTATACATGAAATTGTCTCGAAACTCCATGGTAACAACTGACAAAAGAACTTGTTTACTTGCAGTTTCACAGCTCCAAATCAACCTTGAACGTGAACAATTCTAGCAGTTGTAATTGCCTGTGCTGAGAGGTACACACTTAAATTCGTTAGTCTATTTATCAAATCATTATCGCATGGCTGAAACTCCGAGGCCTTCTTTTCAAAACAAATTTGGTGCACACACAATACAATGAAATGAGATGCAGAATGCTGGAGACATCCACAAGACTGGTGTTGAGTTCATAGGCAGACACAAAACGAATTTGGTACATAGCACACGAGACAATACAATGAAATGAGATGCAGAATGCTGGAGACATCCACAAGACTGGTGTTTATAGGCAGACACATCTTGTGCTCCACCACTTGCATACTAGAATATGTTTAAGATTGACTGATCAGCATTCTTTTATCTGTGTTGTACTAACACAACATTAAAGTGAATATTGGACATAAACGCCACTATGGCATCACTGCGTTGTATCATGGTTAACATTTTACTCCTTGGATGCAGCCAAGCTAACCAGCAATGTACAGCCTCCGTTGGAGGAACATGCCCTCCTACTTGGAACCAGTGGGGAGACAAATACTACAAAGCCATTTTGGAAAAGCTAACATGGTTTGAGGTACAAGAGCAGTGTGTTAAGATGGGAGGCGTGATGGTCACACCAAATTCTTTGATGGAGACTCAATTCCTTCTTAGAATCACTTCTGCTAATTTCTGGATCAACTGTACTGATATTGAATCAGAAGGTGAGTTAAATTGTTGTGTTACAAACTGAACACTTATCAAACTATATGTATTATTTGGTTGGCCATTCATTTTCATAAATCTTTTCAAGTACGGTTCACTTTTGGGATAAAAACTACGTAACTCAAATCACATTCTCCAGGCTTGGATTGTTTTATAATTAATCCAGGAAATAACAAGAGAAATGTTTATCTCTTCATATTCTGAAGGAAATATTGACTCCAATACATGGACTTCCTCCTCATGTGATATATTTCAAAGTAAGAAAGCAAATCATGAACAGTATCGGCATTGTTTTCATTCCAGAAATCAATTTGTTTAAAAATTATACACAGACAGGGGCAGATCCAGAATTTCAAATGTCTGATTTATTTTATTTTCACAGTACCATATTTGGCCTATTAGCGATAATTTGTCACCCCCCACCACCCCACGCTCCACTACAAGTACATGTACATTCAGTAGTATTGTGCAAATTTTCACTTTTCTTATACACTGTAGGTCCATAGCCAAAGGGTGAGTGTGGGAAAATCAAGCCTCAGTGGGAAAAATAAAACCACCAAATCAAGCCATGGAAACATGGAGCAGGCTTGTAATTTTTGTGCCCAAAGTGATTTAATTTTTTTGAGAAATTTCTAATGCCTCCCATCCACACTCCCCCCCCCCCCCCCCCAATTCATTTGATGATTTTTCAGGGGAAAATGTTTCAATGCCTATCCCCTCAAAGATTTCTCATGCACATTGCACATTGTTCATGTCTACCCGTCCCCTTGTACAGAGATTTTGAAGATGTTAATTCTTTTAAGCCTCAGTCACACATTCAGGATTTTTACTGCCGTCCTTGATAGGACCATTCCCGATTAAAATTTGTCAAAAGTCTGATCAAGATCCTGTGATTCGTTCAGGAAGCGTCCCGATTCAGCCGTTTCCAGCCGAATTCGTCCCGATTCTCCCGTTCTCAATCCGAATCTGATCCGATTTGTATCTTCCGCATGGTAAAAAACGACCGAATCTGTCCCGACAGCGTCCCGATTCTCCGAATGCGATCCGACAGAGATCAGACAGTGACGGACAGTGAACCGGCGCTGACGGAAGACATCCGTTAGAAAACCGTTAGTCACGTGATAGTCAGTCCTCCAAATCATGCCCGTTCATCACGACAGCGTCCCGATCCACAGGATACCGTCCAGACACCATCCAGACAACACAGGACATTGTTACGATTTTGATCCGATACAGCAGAATCTGTCACGACATAGTCACGATTGTAATCCGACTAGACAAAATCGGCCGAGTTTCCCGAATGTTACGGGACGCACCTACTGTCGGGAGTGCTTGGCCGACCTCTCTGGACCTTTCCCGATCCGTAGGACTCTGTTACGAACGTATACGACTGCGTTCAGACAATGATAGGACATTCCAGATCATTGAGGATAGTAATCCGACTTTTTCACTTTTCGTGTCGTAGCGCTGTCTGATCTCAAACGGGAGCCATAATCGGCACTGTGTGAACGCCGCATTACCGGAGCTGAAGTCAAAAAAAAAATAATAATAAATAAATAAATAAATAAAAAATTATGGCTTTGTTACGGCCCTACTTTCCTATACCATTTTATTTATTTATTTTTTTTGGGGGGGGGGGGTAGCAGGGCCCATGCCCTCTACCCTCTGCCACTGCAAAACAATTATATCTGGGCAACTTTGTACACCCTATTTAGTCAATGGACACCTTGTTTCTTTGCATATTTCAAAGAATAACAAACTTGGAAGTCCTATTTCCCAATGTCTGTTTAATACCTTGTTTGTGTTCAATCCTCAGGAAATTGGCAGTGCAATTGGCAGGAGGGAACCACAGATATTCACTACACACCTTGGGCTGATGGTCAGCCTGATAATCTAGGCAGTGCAGAACACTGTGCAGTGGTCTGGAAATCTACAGGTGAATGGCAGGATGCACCATGTAATAAAACACATCAAGCAATATGCAAGAAGCCTGCACAGCGATGCTACACTTTTCAAGACAAAAGGGGACTAGTTCCAGCTAATTAAACAAGTGCCTTAACAACTCTCACAGTAAACATCGTGTTTGATTCAAATTATCTGTGTATATGAACCATTACTGCTGATAGTCAATGACATAATTAAGACTTGCACAAAACATGGCAAAGTACATGAAGCATGTCATACATATCATTTCACATATTTTGTGAACGAAGGATCAAAAACAAACCTGTAATAATTAAAATGTAGCATCATATTTTATAAAAATAACATTTTTGAAAAAAAAATGTAAGCCTGTTGCATTTTTGAAAGTATTTTCCTATGAAGCTGAAAGTACATATGTACAGACGATGTAACCAATGACATCACATGTTTACAAAGGAGCCCCCCAAAGGTCAAACTGCGCCAGGCTCAAAATGTACGCTAGTCTATGACAAGAAACCATCAAATCTGATCTTGTGAGATATCAGAAAAAAATGATTAATTTGATTTATTTTTAATAAGGCACCTAACATTACATCTCAAATCTTATTATCTGAATATTAAAATAATTATTGTTATTTGGAGAAGTACAAAATGTACAAACTCTGCATACAAATAGACACACTTTTGCCCAGCAGGAAATCACACTGGTACTCTAAAGGTTACGCAGAGCGTAAACAAATCATGTGGTCTATAACATTTGAAAACACCTCAAATACAAAATTCACTAAAACCTTGTATTTAAAACATGATATTTGCAGGTGAATGTTTTAACTTATCAATAAATGATTACATACATAGATTTGCATTTTGTGATTTTGAAAATATGTACTTAAAAGTTAAAAATGTTTAGAAATGTTTAGAAATGTTTAGAAATGTTTAGAAATGTTTTATGTCTAACAGAGTACAGCATTATACACAATGAATGTAGATCTACAGAAGTCTATTACCTACACATAAGTGTGCCAGTCTGCTATAACTCAGTCCACAGCACTGTATTCAACATGCGCGCATACACAATGACCATAGTAACAAGTTTGGCTACACTGATTAAAGGGGCAGAATAGTCATGATCTGAGCAGAGTTTCAACAGGGCATGGAATCGGTGCACTAGCATTTAAGATGAACACAGTGACTGAAAATACCTGAGTCATTTATGGACCAGCAATGGCAATATGACCTTATCATGTGAGATATTATTTTCAGTCACTGAGTTAATCTAAAACTAGCACTCCAATTCCATGCCCTGTTGATCACGATGATATTGTCCCTTTAAGATAACGAGAGCATTATGTGAGAAACGTTCAATGCCATTTGCAAGTTCCATGCACATGTATATATACAGCAATTTACACTGCAGCATAATTTCATTTTTAAATTTGTTTTGCAGTAGGGCCTACATGTACCTGTGGCAAGTAATTTCAAAGTGAAATTTACAGAAATGGCAGTGCAAATAAGATTCAAATTTAACCCTTGTATACATGCAGTCTCCAAAATGCCACCAAAAAAAACTGCTAAGTACACAATGCTTTTTCTATGCATGCCTTAAAATATTGCATACTGTACACAAGAATGGTACATGGATACCCCAAAATGCCCCTCGGGTCTGGGACAAAAACAAAGTGTTCTGACCTTCACACAGCATGTGTATACCCCAAGTTACTGCACTGGTTTATTTCAAGTTAACCTTGCAATGAAACAAAGCAGGTGGCTGCTTCAGTTTACCTCATCTCTCTGAAGAGCCTTGGGGTATGCCATAAGAAAGTGTGTACCACAAAATGTCATGGTTATGTCATTTTGAAGTATGGGTCCACTTTGTAAAGAACACTGATAATAGGAGGGTTAATTGAACTTAAAACATGATTTTGTTTTTTTATTTTTCTGAATCTGTACATCCATCAATGTTTTCACAAGTAATTAGTTAACCCACTCCAGTGAAGGTACAACATTGGTAATTATCCTCTTTATCAAATTAAACAAATTATTATCTAAAACCTTGTGGAAAGTTGCTACATGTACATGTACCAATCATCCTGGGAGATAAATTTGACGGAAGTGTTTTCATCTTAGAGAAAAGGGTAATTGTAATGTCAATTTTCTGGCAACTTTTTGTAAAAACATGAAATACATACAGTACATGTAGTATTACAACAGTTTTAAAAAACATGAGCACTAATTGCGAAGAAATTTTCACGGGGTAGTTTTATGGAATACTTCTTGAAAATAAGAGGGATGAAATGAACATTAACAAAAGAAATCATTGTTAAATACCTTCCCTTTAATGAAAATTTGAAATCTTTGATTATCAAAAACAAAAATTAGCATGCTTCTGTAGATAGATGTACATGTATATGTCAGAGTAGATATCCAAAAACATACATGTAGCATACATGTATGTATGTACCAAATCATCTTGAGGTGACAAGAAACATCTGCAACATAAAATAGCAGGTATCTCTTACTTTGTCATCTCCTTTCTCTGTGCATCAAGTCGTATTAAAGTTGATGAATTTTATTAGCTTTGTTTATTATTAACCCTAACCTTCCCAAATCCTCTTTGCTAAAGTGAAGAATTTTGAAGGATTGAGGTTATTAGGAAATTGCAGTGGTGAAGATTTTTGAAGGCAGATGTGATTATTTGCTTGGTGGATAATGGAGGATTGAGGTTATCAGTCTACTATATGTACATTTGACATTGGAGGATTGAGGTTACATTGTACAAAAAATGATTCCGGAGGATTGAGGTTATTAGGCATACTTCCCTTCCTTCCTCCACGGTACATGTACATCCAGGTTTGTTGTAGTTATTGCAAGGTCAGTGCTTGGGTCAGTGGACACTGTTTATTGCTCCATGCATGCAGGGAGAGTCCCTGGCCCTGGGCCATGTACATGTACAGGTACAGGTATCACAGATTAGACACACATGTGTCCATACATGTCATCTGCATACAATGGTAGTGGTCATTGTGCTTGCATTACTACTGAAGGATTTTGGAGGATTCAGGTTATGTGTAAGCAAGTGTACCTAGGGAGTAAGGGAGGATTCAGGTCATGTGTAAGCAAGTGTACCTAGGGAGTAAGGGAGGATTCAGGTTATGTGTAAGCAAGTGTACCTAGGGAGTAAGGGAGGATTCAGGTTATGTGTAAGCAAGTGTACCTAGG
Organism: Zoroaster sp. YZ-2022; assembly: GCA_029582265.1. Classification (NCBI taxonomy): domain Eukaryota; kingdom Metazoa; phylum Echinodermata; class Asteroidea; order Forcipulatida; family Zoroasteridae; genus Zoroaster; species Zoroaster sp. YZ-2022. The sequence continues at coordinate 6,480,439 of CM055833.1, read as the reverse complement.
GAGTAAGGGAGGATTCAGGTTATGTGTAAGCAAGTGTACCTAGGGAGTAAGGGAGGATTCAGGTTATGTGTAAGCAAGTGTGCCTAGGGAGTTAGGAAGGATTCAGGTTATGTGTAAGCAAGTGTGCCTAGGGAGGATTCAGGTTATGTGTAAGCAAGTGTGCCTAGGGAGTTAGGAAGGATTCAGGTTATGTGTAAGCAAGTGTGCCTAGGGAGGATTCAGGTTATGTGTAAGCAAGTGTACCTAGGGAGTAAGGGAGGATTCAGGTTATGCGTAAGCAAGTGTGCCTAGGGAGTTAGGGAGGATTCAGGTTATGTGTAAGCAAGTGGGCCTAGGGAGTAAGGGAGGATTCAGGTTATGTACAAGCAAGTGTGCCTAGGGAGTTAGGGAGGATTCAGGTTATGTGTAAGCAAGTGTGCCTAGGGAGTTAGGGAGGATTCAGGTTATGTGTAAGCAAGTGGGCCTAGGGAGTAAGGGAGGATTCAGGTTATGTACAAGCAAGTGTGCCTAGGGAGTTAGGAAGGATTCAGGTTATGTGCAAGCAAGTGGGCCTAGGGAGTAAGGGAGGATTCAGGTTATGTACAAGCAAGTGTGCCTAGGGAGTTAGGAAGGATTCAGGTTATGTGTAAGCAAGTGTGCCTAGGGAGGATTCAGGTTATGTGTAAGCAAGTGTACCTAGGGAGTAAGGGAGGATTCAGGTTATGCGTAAGCAAGTGTGCCTAGGGAGTTAGGGAGGATTCAGGTTATGTGTAAGCAAGTGGGCCTAGGGAGTAAGGGAGGATTCAGGTTATGTACAAGCAAGTGTGCCTAGGGAGTTAGGGAGGATTCAGGTTATGTGTAAGCAAGTGTGCCTAGGGAGTTAGGGAGGATTCAGGTTATGTGTAAGCAAGTGGGCCTAGGGAGTAAGGGAGGATTCAGGTTATGTACAAGCAAGTGTGCCTAGGGAGTTAGGAAGGATTCAGGTTATGTGTAAGCAAGTGTGCCTAGGGAGGATTCAGGTTATGTGTAAGCAAGTGTACCTAGGGAGTTAGGGAGGATTCAGGTTATGTGTAAGCAAGTGGGCCTAGGGAGTAAGGGAGGATTCAGGTTATGTACAAGCAAGTGTGCCTAGGGAGTTAGGAAGGATTCAGGTTATGTGTAAGCAAGTGTGCCTAGGGAGTTAGGAAGGATTCAGGTTATGTGTAAGCAAGTGTGCCTAGGGAGTTAGGAAGGATTCAGGTTATGTGTAAGCAAGTGTGCCTAGGGAGTTAGGGAGGATTCAGGTTATGTGTAAGCAAGTGGGCCTAGGGAATTAGGGAGGATTCAGGTTATGTGTAAGCATGGAGGAAGAAAACAGAAGGAGTCACAACGAAGGCATATCAAAGGTTCAATGTCTTTTGCCGCGGTCGTAAAATTTCTAAGCCAGCGCTAATCGTTTAATCCGATTATCGAGGAGAACTACAGCCAGGCTTTCTTTGCACATGCGCATTGCGTGCATTGCTGACGCATTGTCCTATTGCACTACACGGAAGGCTGGCTCCCGATCCAACTCGACCTACGAATCCAACACTGCAATATCTTCATTGCACAGCATCGCACAAATATGAGGATTGAAATGATAAAAAGCTAAACAACATGTCTTTGAATTTGACAATTTGTTGGCTTCCGGAGATCACCGGAAATATCCTTAAAATAAGTTGCTAAAAAGACACTTTATTATAACATCTGAATGTTATATTTACCGTAAGTCAGCTTCGGATTCGCCAAATTCGACGATCAAAACACCAAAATACTCGGTGGAAAAATCGCTATTGAAGACAATGAACTGCGCAATATAAAAAGCCCGCGAAAAGTAGTGCGCATACGTTTTGTGTTTATTCGTTTACTACAGATTTCTACCCTCCAATTATGTATGCTGGTCGCGAGCAGACCGAGCGGCAAAAGACATTGTACACAAGGGGATTATCGTGGTCGTTAAACTTGTAAGCGCAGCGGGTGGCCGTAACGTATTTCCAATGGGCCACTCCGAAGTGCTAATTGGTTATGAGATAAGAGGCTGGGCGATGTGACTCCTTCTGTTTTCTTCCTCCATGGTGTAAGCAAGTGAGCCTAGGGAGTAAGGGCGGATTCAGGTTATCTGTAAGCAAGTGGGACTAGGGAGTTAGGGTTAATATTGTAATTTGTAAAACCTAACTAAAATGTGGAAAAAATTTTAGCTGTAAGTCTTTGTAATTTTAAACGTTCAAGATGTTCAAGATGAAAAATAAATAAAAAATTCTCATAATGTGGATTCTGACAGTATTGATGTTATCTGTGTACATATCCATCTGCATCAGTGTAAAATGTTAATTACTCCTCAAAGTTGAATTGAAATTTGATCTTTGATCACCAATGTCAGATGACATAGCAAAGAGCACATCTACACAAGGGCAGGAGTTGACTGCCCTCCCCCCCATAATTTTCAACCCCCTAAAAAAAGAATAATGAAAGATTTAAATAACTGTACATGTATTTTATTACCAAAATGCTTAAATATTAAGAGGTTCCAGGGACTTTTCATGATGGACCCCCCCCCCCCTTCACACTGGTTTTACCCCTAGGACCCACCTGGGAGGGCTTTGCACTTTGGGCTGATGCCTTCGGTGCCAGATTTGCACCCCCTCCTTCCACAACCCTGGATCCGCCACTTACTACCACTGCATACATGTACATGAAATTGTCTCTAATCTCCATGGTAACAACTCACAAAAGCTCATTGTTGGTGTCAGTTCCAAAGCAACCTTGAACGGGAACAATTAATTGCCTGCGCTGAGTGGTGAATTCATTAGCCTACATGTATCTTTGTGTTATTTACCAAATCTTTATTACATTGCTGAAAGGACTTCTTTTCAAGAAGACCATTGCAGACATAACAATATAGTGAAATTGTTCATGCTAATAAGATGCATTATGCTGGAGACATCCACAAGACTGGTGTTGAGTTCATAGACAGACACATATTGTGCTCCACTTGCATACGAGAATAGGTTTAAAATTGACTGATCAGCACACAGTGGTTTAAAACCATATGTGACCCAGATTTAATAGAAAACAAAAACAAACATAGAAGAAAAAAAATTGTCTTTTTGAAAGAGGATTCAAGACGAACAGATAAGTTGTTGACATCGGAGGGGTTCGTAAGTTGGCTGGAATCAAGCATTAATTGCTTCAGGCTATAACTACTCTTAATTGGTATTGTGCCGCCAGGTCATACCATCTATGGTCATACCAACTATGGTCATACCCAGGTCCCACATTAATAAATCTCTGGATGGTGTCTGTGCGAAAACTAAAAATGTGTTATATAATTATTGTGTCAACATTTTACTGTTTAATTTTCTAAAACATATAGTTTCATATGATTTAATTTTTTTTTAAATTTAAAAACAATGTTTAAAAACACACCCCAACATTGTTCATAAAACATAATTCGACATTGAGCTTCATTTGGAGTCCATGGTTAGAGAAAGAAAACAGCGGTAACTACCTGAATTCTGGCAACGACTTGAATTTGCTTAACATACAATGTACACAACGCCTACTGGACATGTTTGGTCAACAGAAAGTGCTAATTACTCTCTCGTTTTTGTCGTTTCTGGTTGAAGACGCCGTCGCTAAAATGGATTTTTCCGAGGCAAGGAGGCATGGCGGCAATTTTGAGGGCAGTTTCTTTTACAGCCAAGTAATTAATCTACCAAATTTATTAATAAAATAGGAAGATTCACCCAGGCCATTAATGGCCGATTTTGAAAATGTGTAGCCGAAAATGTTTTGTTTTTTTGTGGGAGGGGGTCATTTTTAATTGAAGTAGTCATTCTGTAATTATTGTACTTTATTAATTGTTTTCCATATCAAAATTTATATCATTAGAAAGAGCACAAAATTGGCTACAAGACTATGGGAAATGTTTTTTCAGATCACATATAAATTTTGCATAACAGCGTCTTTATTGTTACTTGAAATGAACCTTAGATGCGATTGAACAGTTTATAGTAGCAAAATCTTGAGAAAACAAAATTTGATGAAATGTCTGGGTCTTAAACCACTCTGCAGCATTATTTTATCTGTGTTGTACTAACACACAACATTAAAGTGAATATTGGACATAAACGCCACTATGGCATCACTGCGTTGTATCATGGTTAACATTTTACTCCTTGGATGCAGCCAAGCTAACCAGCAATGTACAGCCTCCATTGGAGGTGTATGCCCTCCTACTTGGAACCAGTGGGGAGACAAATACTACAAAGCCATTTTGGAAGAGCTAACATGGTTTGAGGTACAAGAGCAGTGTGTTAAGATGGGAGGCGTGATGGTCACACCAAATTCTTTGATGGAGACTCAATTCCTTCTTAGCATCACTTCTGATAATTTCTGGATCAACTGTACTGATACTGAATCAGAAGGTGAGTTAAATTGTTGTTTTACAAACCGAACACTTATCAAACTATGTATTATTTGGTTGGCCATTCATTTTCATGAATCTTTTCAAGTACGGTTCACTTTTGGAATAAAAACTACGCAACTCAAATCACATTCTTCAGGCTTGGATTGTTTTATCATTAATCCAGGAAATAACAAGAGAAATGTTTATCTTTTCATATTTTTAAGGCAATATTGACTCCAATACATGGACTTCCTCCTCATGTGATATATTTCAAAGTAAGAAAGCAAATCATGAACAGTATCGGCATTGTTTTCATTCCAGAAATCAATTTGTTTTTAATTATACACAGACAGGGGCAGATCCAGAATTTCAAATGTCTGATTTATTTTATTAGTACCATATTTGGGCTATTAGCAATAATTTGTCACCCCCCCCCACCCCATGCTCCACTACAAGTACATGTACATTCAGTAGTATTGTGCAAATTTTCACTTTTCTTATACACTGTAGGTCCATAGCCAAAGGGTGAGTGTGGGAAAATCAAGCCTCAGTGGGAAAAATAAAACCACCAAATCAAGCCATGGAAGCATGGAGCAGGCTTGTAGTTTTTGTGCCCAAAGTGATTTAATTTTTTTGAGAAATTTATAATGCCTCCCATCCACCATCCACCACCACCCCCCCCCCCCCAATTCATTTGATGATTTTTCAGGGGGGAAATGTTTCAATGCCTATCCTCTCAAAGATTTCTCATGCATACCTAACCCTTTAACATTGTTCATGTCTACTCATCCCCTTGTACAGAGATTTTGAATATGTTAATTCTTTTACCGGAGCTGAAGTCAAAAAAAATAATAAAAATAAACAAATAAATAAATAAAAAATTATGGCTTTGTTACGGCCCTACTTTCCTATACCATTTTATTTTATTTTTATTTTTTTTGGGGGGGGTGGCAGGGCCCATGCCCTCTACCCTCTGCCACTGCAAAACAATTATATCTGGGCAACTTTGTACACCCTATTTAGTCAACGGACACCTTGTTTCTTTGCATATTTCAAAGAATAACAAATTTGGAAGTCCTATTTCCCAATGTCTGTTTAATACCTTGTTTGTGTTCAATCCTCAGGAAATTGGCAGTGCAATTGGCAGGAGGGAACCACAGATATTCACTACACACCTTGGGCTGATGGTCAGCCTGATAATCTAGGCAATGGAGAACACTGTGCAGTGGTCTGGATATCTACCGGTGAATGGCATGATGCACCATGTGATAAAACACATCAAGCAGTATGCAAGAAGCCTGCACAGCGATGCTACACTTTCAAAGACACAACAGGACTAGTTCCAGCTAATTAAACAAGTGCCTTAACGACTCTCACAGTAAACATCGTGTTTGATTCAAATTATCTGTGTATATGAACCATTACTGCTGATAGTCAATGACATAATTAAGACTTGCACAAAACATGGCAAAGTACATGAAGCATGTCATACATATCATTTCACATATTTTGTGAGCGAAGGATCAAAAACAAACCTGTAATAATTTAAATGTACCATCATATTTTATAAAAATAAGATTTTTGAAAAACAAATGTAAGCCTGTTGCATTTTTGAAAGTATTTTCCTATAAAGCTGAAAGTACATATGTACAGACGATGTAACCAATGACATCACATGTTTACAAAGGAGCCCCCCAAAGGTCAAACTGCGCCAGGCTCAAAATGTACGCTAGTCTATGACAAGAAACCATCAAATCTGATCTTGTGAGATATCAGAAAAAATGATTAATTTGATTTATTTTTAATAAAGCACCTAACATTACATCTCAAATCTTATTCATCTGAATTTTAAAATAATTCTTGTTATTTGGAGAAGTACAATATGTACAAACTCTGCATACAAATACACACACTTTTGCCCAGCAGGAAATCACACTGGTACTCTAAAGGTTATGCAGAGTGTAAACAAATCATATGGTCTATAACATTTGAAAACACCTCAAATACAAAATTCACTAAAACCTTGTATTTAAAACATGATATCTGCAGGTCAATGTTTTAACTTATCAATAAATGATTACATACATAGATTTGTATTTTGTGATTTTGAAAATATGTACTTAAAAGTTAAAAATGTTTAGAAATGGTTAGAAATGTTTAGAAATGTTTAGAACTGTTTAGAAATGTTGCAAACTGTTTTATGTCTAACAGAGTACAGCATTTATACACAATGTATGTAGATCTACAGAAGTCTATTACCTACACATAGTGTGCCAGTCTGCTATAACTCAGTCCACAGCACTGTATTCAACATGCGCGCATGCACAATGACCATAGTAACAAGTTTGGCTACACTGATTAAAGAGGCAGAATAGTCATGATCTGAGCAGAGTTTCAACAGGGCATGGAATCGGTGCACTAGCATAAGATGAACACAGTGACTGAAAATAACTGAGTCATTTATGGAGCAGCAATGGCAATATGACCTTATCATGTGAGATATTATTTTCAGTCACTGAGTTAATCTAAAACTAGCACTCCAATTCCATGCCCTGTTGATCACGATGATATTGTCCCTTTAAAATAACGAGAGCATTATGTGAGAAACGTTCAATGCCATTTGCAAGTTCCATGCACATGTAATATATACAGCAATTTACACTGCAGCATAATTTCGTTTTTAAATTTGTTTTGCAGTAGGGCCTACACGTGCCTGTGGCAATTAATTTCAAAGTGAAATTTACATAAATGGCAGTGCAAATAAGATTCAAATTTAACCCTTGTATACATGCAGTCTCCAAAATGCCACCAAAAAAACTGCTAAGTACACAATGCTTTTTCTATGCATGCCTCAAAATATTGCATACTGTACACAAGAATGGTACATGGATACCCCAAAATGCCCCTCGGGTCTGGGACAAAAACAAAGTGTTCTGACCTTCACACAGCATGTGTATACCCCAAGTTACTGCACTGGTTTATTTCAAGTTAACCTTGCAATGAAACAAAGCAGGTGGCTGCTTCAGTTTACCTCATCTCTCTGAAGAGCCTTGGGGTATGCCATTAATCTTTAGATAAGAAAGTGTGTACCACAAAATGTCATGGTTGTGTCATTTTGAAGTATGGGTCCACTTTGTAAAGAACAACACTGATAATAGGAGGGTTAATTGAACTTACTTAAAAATTAAAACATGATTTTGTTTTTTTATTTTTCTGAATCTGTACATCCATCAATGTTTTCACAAGTAATTAGTTAACCCACTCCAGTGAAGGTACAACATTGGTAATTATCCTCTTTATCAAATTAAACAAATTATTATCTAAAACCTTGTGGAAAGTTGCTACATGTACATGTACCAATCATCCTGGGAGATAAATTTGACGGAAGTGTTTTCATCTTAGAGAAAAGGGTAATTGTAATGTCAATTTTCTGGCAACTTTTTGTAAAAACATGAAATACATACATGTAGTATTACAACAGTTTTAAAAAACATGAGCACTAATTGCGAAGAAATTTTCACGGGGTAGTTTTATGGAATACTTCTTGAAAATAAGAGGGATGAAATGAACATTAACAAAAGAAATCATTGTTAAATACCTTCCCTTTAATGAAAATTTGAAATCTTTGATTATCAAAAACAAAAATTAGCATGCTTCTGTAGATAGATGTCAGAGTAGATATCCAAAAACATACATGTAGCATACATGTATGTATGTACCAAATCATCTTGAGGTGACAAGAAATATCTGCAACATAAAATAGCAGGTATCTCTTACTTTGTCATCTCCTTTCTCTGTGCATCAAGTCATACTAAAGTTGATGAATTTTATTAGCTTTGTTTATTATTAACCCTAATTTTCCCAAATCCTCTTTGCTAAATTGAAGGATTTTGAAGGATTGAGGTTATTAGGAAATTGCAGTGGTGAAGATTTTTGAAGGCAGATGTGATTATTTGCTTGGTGGATAATGGAGGATTGAGGTTATCAGGCTACTATATGTACATTTGACATTGGAGGATTGAGGTTACATTGTACAAAAAATGATTCCGGAGGATTGAGGTTATTAGGCATACTTCCCTTCCTTCCTCCACGGTACATGTACATCCAGGTTTGTTGTAGTTATTGCAAGGTCAGTGCTTGGGTCAGTGGACACTGTTTATTGCTCCATGCATGCAGGGAGGGTCCCTGGCCATGTACATGTATCACAGATTAGAAACACATGTGTGCATACATGTCATCTGCATACAATGGTACCGGTAGTGGTCATTGTGCTTGCTTTACTACTGAAGGATTTTGGAGGATTCAGGTTGTGTAAGCAAGTGTGCCTAGGGAGTTAGGGAGGATTCAGGTTATGTGTTACAAGCAAGTGGGCCTAGGGAGTAAGGGAGGATTCAGGTTATGTGTAAGCAAGTGTGCCTAGGGAGTAAGGGCGGATTCAGGTTATCTGTAAGCAAGTGGGCCTAGGGAATTAGGTTAATATTGTAATTTGTAAAACCTAACTAAAATGTGGAAATTTATTTAGCTGTAAGTCTTTGTAATTTTAAACGTTCAAGATGTTCAAGATGAAAAATAAATAAAAAATTCTCATAATGTGGATTCTGACAGTATTGATGTTATCTGTGTACATATCCATCTGCATCAGTGTAAAATGTTAATTACTCCTCAAAAGTTGAATTGAAATTTGATCTTTGATCACCAATGTCAGATGACATAGCAAAGAGCACATCTACACAAGGGCAGGAGTTGACCGCCCCCCCCCCCCATAATTTTCAACCCCCTAAAAAAATAACAATAATGACAGATTTAAACTACTGTACATGTATTTTATTACCAAAATGCTTAAATATTAAAAGATTCCAGGGACTTTTCATGATGGACCCCCCCCCCCCTTTCACACTGGTTTTACCCCTAGGACCCACCTGGGAGGGCTTTGCACTTTGGGCTGATGCCTTCGGTGCCAGATTTGCACCCCCTCCTTCCACAACCCTGGATCCGCCACTTACTACCACTGCATCTCCATGGTAACAACTCACAAAAGCTCATTGTTTATTGTTGGTGTCAGCTCCAAAGCAACCTTGAACGGGAACAATTAATTGCCTGCGCTGAGTGGTGAATTCATTAGCCTACACGTATCTTTGTGTTATTTACCAAATCTTTATTACATTGCTGAAAGGACTTCTTTTCAAGAAGACCATTGCAGACATAACAATATAATGAAATTGTTCATGCTAATAAGATGCATTATGCTGGAGATATCCACAAGACTGGTGTTGAGTTCATAGACAGACACATATTGTGCTCCACTTGCATACGAGAATACATGTAGGTTTAAAATTGACTGATCAGCACACAGTGGTTTAAAACCATATGTGACCCAGATTTAATAGAAAACAAAAACAAACATAGAAGAAAAAAATTGTCTTTTTGAAAGAGGATTCAAGATGAACAGATAAGTTGTTGACATCGGAGGGGTTCGTAAGCTGGCTGGAATCAAGCATTAATTGCTTCAGGCTATAACTACTCTTCATTGGTATTGTGCCGCCAGGTCATACCATCTATGGTCATACCAACTATGGTCATACCCAGGTCCCACATTAATAAATCTCTGGATGGTGTCTGTGCGAAAACTAAAAATGTGTTATATAATTATTGTGTCAACATTTTACTGTTTAATTTTCTAAAACATATAGTTTCATATGATTTAATTTTTTTTTTAAATTAAAAAACAATGTTTAAAAACACACCCCAACATTGTTCATAAAACATAATTCGACATTGAGCTTCATTTGGAGTCCATGGTTAGAGAAAGAAAACAGTGGTAACTACCTGAATTCTGGCGACGACTTGAATTTGCTTAACATACAATGTACACAATGCAGACTGGACATGTTTGGTCAACAGAAGGTGCTAATTACTCTCTCGTTTTTGTCGTTTCTGGTTGAAGACGCCGTCGCTAAAATTTTGAGGGCAGTTTCTTTTATAGCCAAGTAATTAATCTACTAAATTTATTAATAAAATAGGAAGATTCACCCAGGCCATTAATGGCCGATTTTGAAAATGTGTAGCCGAAAATGTTTTGTTTTTTTGTGGGAGGGGGTCATTTTTAATTGAAGTAGTCATTCTGTAATTATTGTACTTTATTAATTGTTTTCCATATCAAAATTTATATCATTAGAAAGAGCACAAAATTGGCTATGGGAAATGTTTTTTTCAGATCACATATAAATTTTGCATAACAGCATCTTTATTGTTACATGAAATGAACCTTAGATGCAGCTGAACAGTTTATAGAAGCAAAATCTTGAAGAAATTATTTTTTTTGATGAAATGTCTGGGTCTTAAACCACTCTGCAGCATTCTTTTATCGGTGTTGTACTAACACACAACATTAAAGTGAATATTGGACATAAACGCCACTATGGCATCACTGCGTTGTATCATGGTTAACATTTTACTCCTTGGATGCAGCCAAGCTAACCAGCAATGTACAGCCTCCGTTGGAGGTGTATGCAATCCTACTTGGAACCAGTGGGGAGACAAATATTACAAAGCCATTTTGGAAGAGCTAACATGGTTTGAGGTACAAGAGCAGTGTGTTAAGATGGGAGGCGTGATGGTCACACCAAATTCTTTGATGGAGACTCAATTCCTTCTTAGAATCACTTCTGATAATTTCTGGATCAACTGTACTGATATTGAATCAGAAGGTGAGTGAAATTGTTGTTTTACAAACCGAACACTTATCAAACTATATGTATTATTTGGTTGGCCATTCATTCACTTTTCGGTTCACTTTTGGGATAAAAACTACGTAACTCAAATCACATTCTTCAGGCTTGGATTGTTTTATCATTAATCCAGGAAATAACAAGAGAAATATTCATCTCTTCATATTTTTAAGGCAATATTGACTCCTGTACATGGACTTCCTCTTCATGTAATATATTTCAAAGTAAGAAAGCAAATCATGAACAGTATCGGCATTGTTTTCATTCCAGAAATCAATTTGTTTAAAAATTATACACAGACAGGGGCAGATCCAGAATTTCAAATGTCTGATTTATTTTATTTTCATAGTACTATATTGTGCCTATTAGCGATAATTTGTGTCCCCCCCCCCCCCCAACCCAAGCTCCACTACAAGTACATTCAGTAGTATTGTGCCAATTTTCCCTCTCTTTTAGGTCCGTAGTGTGGGAAAATCAAGCCTCAGTGGGAAAAATAAAACCACCAAATCAAGCCATGGAAGCATGGGGCAGGCTTGTAGTTTTTGTGCCCAAAATGATTACATTTTTTGAGAAATTTCTAATTCCTCCCATCCAACCCCCACCCAATTCATTTGATGATTTTTCAGGGGAAAAAATGTTTCAATGCCTATCCCCCTCAAAGATTTTTCATGCATACCCATCCCTTGTACATTGTTCATGTCTACTCATCCCCTTGTACAGAGATTTTGAAGATGTTAATTCTTTTACCGGAGCTGAATTCAAAAAATAAAAAAATTATTTAATTAATTAATTAATAAATAAATAAATTTAAAACAAAATCTATGGCTTTGTTACAGTCCTACTTTCCTATACCATTTTATTTTATTTTTTTTTTGGGGGGGTGGCAGGGCCAATGCCCTCTACCCTCTGCCACTGCAAAAAAATTACATCTGGGCAACTTTGTACACCCAATTTAGTCAATGGACACCTTGTTTCTTTGCATATTTCAAAGAATAACAAATTTGGAAGTCCTATTTCCCAATGTCTGTTTAATACCTTGTTTGTGTTCAATCCTCAGAAAATTGGCAGTGCAATTGGCAGGAGGGAACCACAGATATTCACTACACACATTGGGCTCCTGGTTAGCCTGATAATCTAGGCAATGGAGAACACTGTGCAGTGGTCTGGATATCTACCGGTGAATGGCATGATGCACCATGTGATAAAACACATCAAGCAGTATGCAAGAAGCCTGCACAACGATGCTACATTTTCAAAGACACAACAGGACTTGTCTCAGCTAATTAAACAAGTGCCTTAACAACTCTAACAATAAACTGTATTTGTACAATTCAAAGTATCTGAACCATTATTGCTGATAGCACTGGTCTACAGCCGAAATGCTTCCGAAACAAATGAAGTCAAACTTGACTAATTATGGGTCACTGAAAATGGAAATGATGCTTAAAATTGTTGATTAGCTCTAGTTTTCAAGATCTACATGTACATGTGTACACGTATGGGAATAGCGTATGATAATTCATGATTATAAATCTGCTATGTACATGTACACCATACGTAAAATGTAAAAACTTAAATATCTTGGAAACAGTAGCCAATCAGCAATTTTAATTGTCATGTTTGAATTCAGCACATCAAAATCCATAATAAATAGCACATTTTATCTCCGAAGCAGACAACTTTAAAAAAATTGTTGACCAGTGTAGTCAATGACACAATTAAGACTTGCACAAAACATTGCACAGCATATGCCATACATACATGTATAATGTACATGTATTATAAATGTACCTGGATGTTTGTTCATTTCACATATTTTGTGAGCAAGTGATCAAAAACAAACCTACAGTATAATAATTGAGCTGATTGAAATCATCTGATATATGAACCATTATTGCTGATAGTCAATGACACAATTAAGACTTGCACAAAACATTACACAGTAATATGTAGCATGCCATACATGAGTTATTCTGGGTCAGATCACCCAATGGGTTAAAGCCTACCCTACCCCCCCCCCCCTTCAAATTGGTTCATATTTGGTGTATGGTGTAATTTTGCCTCAAAAAACTGAAATTTGAAGTTTTAGTCCCATTGGACCAATGGTTTTCGAGCTACGGCTGGCCATTTTTGGGCTATTTTGGCCAAAATGGGGCTGGCCGCCCATTTTCAAAACCTGTCACCACAAAACCCGGACAAAGTCGCACCGATCCAATTCGAGTAAACAGCGTGCAAAGTCATTTCAGGGTGGAATCGTCCATTTTTTTATTTTGGGATGACCGTATGCTTTACATATTCATCTATTATTTTACTTTAAAAATAAATTAAATCTGTTAAGGTAAAATACTTTTTTACCCTATTTTCGGAGCGATGTTGGTGAACAAGAAGCGTGGACTTCCTGTACAAAAGCCTTCTTTTCTCTGATTGACTTGTTATTGATTGGGCATGTTGGGGGGGACTTAATCCCCTCCTGAGGGGATTACAGGAAAGGGTTACCCCTACAAATTTATAATCATTCAAAAGCTTATGAACTGGAGAATATGAAAATACCAAAAACTCAAAATAAAATTTTCCAACTTTGTCCAGGTTTCGTGGTGACAGGTCACATATCTCCCGAACCGCTGGGCCAAATTTGTGTGTACTCTGTACATTAACCCTCCTATGCCCAGGCTGAAATTTGGCCCAGTCTGCACGGCACTCACAGACAGTCACTTGAGTATTTTTGGTTGCATTGTCAATTGGTAGGTCAAACCACAGAGTCGCACAGAGCTGTGTATGTACTGAGTTACATACAAATTTTGAGTGTCTTTGATTGGTTTTGGTTTGACCTCCTTATCACAGCCACATGTGTTTGCATGTATTTGAGTGCACTGCACAAAGTCAATGGGTTAAGAGAGACATACAAATTTTGAGTGTCTTTGAGTGTTAAACCTATAGGAGGGTTAACTGTGTATACATAGTACATTAACTGTGTATACATGTACATTAACTGTGTATACATGTACATAGTACATTATATACATGTAGGATTGTCATATTTTTGCATCATGTACATGGTGTACATACATGTACCAACTTTGAGAAGAGCTGGAAAGCAAACAAAAAATATTATACCTCCAATTTTGGGATATTTTGTAGAAAACATGTTGGGATATAATAAAGTTCATCTCAAGGTCCACAAGGTTAAATTCAAGGTCAAAGGTCAAAAGGTCATCAAACTTTAAATTGCTCCTTCATCAAATATAAAGGCAAATTTGGATTCCTTATGGTGTTACCTTTCCACAAACACCAATGTCAACAAATATGGCCATATGGTCATTTGAAAATGGGCGATCACGCCCATTTTGGCTAAAATCCACACAAAAAATTGCCAGCCGTAGCTCGAAAACTGTTGGTCCAATGGGGCTAAAACTTGAAATTTCAGTTTTTGAGCCAAAATTACCCCATCCACCAAATATGAATCAATTTGAAGGGGGTAGGGTTTAAATTTCCATTTTTGGGAGTGATTTGACATGGAATGACCCACGTATATTGTATTATAAATGTATCTGAATGTTTGTAAACACGTATAGGGTTCATTTCATATATTTTGTGAGTAATTTATCAGAATGATTGTATCTTTAACAACTTCACACTATAAAATAAGCTTTTAATTTAATAGTCAAGTAATTACCATGTGTAACACATTGCTCACAACAGTTTTCACTGTAAGTTTAGTGCTGCTGAAAGTATTTATAAATATCAAGCGATCATGTGATTGGTGTTCATGTACCGGGTTTTATAGTCATTGGTAGTTTAGAAAAAATTTAATTTTTGAGAAAAATACATGTACATGCATGATTTTTGCAAGAAATGATTTTCCTATAAAACTGAAAGTATAACATTTGAAAACACCTCAAACACAAAATTCACTAACAACCTGTATTTAAAACATCTGCTGGTGATTGTTTTAACTTATCAATAAATTATAAATTAATAGATTTACATATTTAAAACATGTACTTAAAAGATTAGAAATACTGTCAAAGAGAGTACATCATTTTATACGATGTATTTCTACTGAAGACTATTACCTACAAATAGTGTGCCAGTCTACCATAACTCAGTCCACAGCATTGTACTCAACATGGTACAATGGCATGGTATTTGAGTTTGGCAACACTGCTTATGATAATGAGAGCATCAAGTGAGAAATGCTTGACGCCCTTTGCAAGTTCCATGTACATGTATGTATGCAGCAGTGTACACTGCAGTATACATGTAATTTCATTTTTAAAATTTGCGTTGCAGTAGTGCCAACCTGTGGCAAGAAATTTCACAGTGAAATTTACAGAAATGAAACTTGACAGTGCAAATAAGATTCATATATTTCATTGAACTTAAAACATGATTTTATTTCTTATTTTTCTGAATCTGTACATCCATTAATGTTTTCACAATTTTTACTGAACCCACCTCCAGTGAGGAGGGGTGCCATGGCCGAGCGGTCTAGTGCATTGGACTTGTGTTCTGATGGCTGAGTCGTCAGAATGTGGGTTCGAATCCTGGCCGCCACCGTGGTGCTTGTGTCCTTGAGCAATGCACTTTACCGTAATTGCTTCTCTTCACCCAGGAGTATAAATGGGTACCTGGCAATAGCTAGGGAAGTAACCTGCGATGGACTGGCATCCTATCCAGGGGGAATGGAAATATTCTCAGTCGTTTCATGCCAACGAAACCGGAGATAAACACCGGCCTGATGAGCCAATATGGCTCGGGACAGACTTTACTTTTTACCACCTCCAGTGAAGGTACAACATTGGTAATTACCACTTTTATCAAATTACACAAATTATCTAACAAATTGTGGAAAGTTGGTAAATGTACCAATCATCCTGGGAAATAAATCTGTCGGAAGTGTTTTCATCTTCATACAGAAAAGGGTAGTTGTAATGTCAATTTTTTGGCAACTTTTTGTAAACACATGAAAAATATATTACAATATAAAATATAAATATAATATAAAACCTTGAGCACTCACTGTAAATAAATTTTCACAGGGTAGCAGAGTGCAGGTTAGTTTTATGGAATATTTCTTGAAAACAAGAGGGATGAAATGAATGTACATTACCAAAAGAAATCATTGTTGTACCTTCCCTTTAACCCTCCTACTTCTGGTACCTTTTTCATACAAGTTGATGCACCATTTGAAACCATTCGCTTTTGTGGTTTTGAATGGTGAAATAACTGTGTACAGTATTGATTCCCCCAAATGGTTTTGAATGGTAGGTCAGCTAATACAAAACCTTGTTTGGATCTTTCAAAATGGTAGTACAGCTAATACAAAACCTTGTTTGGATACTTCTAAGTGGTGAATCAATGGACCCTCTATGCATTTGAATGGATTTGAATGGTAGTAAAGCTTGCTACCAACACTGTTCAAATGGTATCACCATGTGTACACGTACAAAACCAATGGGCATTTTGGTAAGTGGAAATTTTTAATGGTTTCAAATGGTCAAACAGCAGGACGGTTAATGGAAATTTGAAATCTTTTATTAGGCCAAATAAAAAAAATTGTTGAGTTGCCCTCCAGTGAAAATATTTGAAGGGGTCGGTCGGTCGGGATTTTTTTTTTTTTTTTTTTTTTTTTTTTTTTTCTCCTTGACTGTCATTTTAAGATTGAAATGCATTGGAACTGAAACCACATACCATGTTTTTCATTTGTATACCTATCAGCAAGGAATTTTGCTTCAGAATAAAAGTATCCCAAGCAGTTTTGTTGTACTTTTCGCTGTGATTGACACAGCAAATTCATCCATATTGCGTACAATGCTCAACATGCAACATGTGAGTGGCCATTCGACGAAACGTGTAGATCGAGTCGCCAATCGCTTGACACACGTACAGTGCGGGAGCCAGTGCACAACGTGTGAGGGCCATTTGATTTGAAAACGTGTAGATTGAGTCGCAATCGCTTGACATACAAAACAGTCTTGTGAAGCCAGTGGAAAACATGTGAGGGGACCATTCGATTGGAAAACGTGTAGATTTGAGTCGCAATCGTTGGCACACAGTGTGTGCGAAGGCAGTGCACCATGTGAGGGCCGGGGGCCATTCGATTTGAAAACATGTAGATTGAGTCTTGGGTACCGGTAAATTTACCGGTAAAAAAAGTGGAAAATTTCACAAATCAAACGTATTATGTATTGGTAAGTTTCATTAATAAATAGGCCTATGAATGACGGGGAAAAAAAAAAAAAAAAAAAAAAAAAACCCGACCCGAGATTTCAGCACTTTTGGGTCGGTCGGTGGAGGGCAACTCAACATCTTTTTTTTTTTGGCCTTATCAAAAATAAAAATCAGCACGCTACATCAATGTCAGAGCAGATACATGTATACATACATAATAATAATAATAATAATGTGTGGATTTATATAGCGCACGTATCCACCAACTAAGTGGTGCTCAAGGCGCATTATATTATTATCCCTGCTCATAAGGCTCATAAGGCTCATAAGGCTCATAAGGCTCATAAGGCTCATAAATCATTCCTGAAACCATCTCAGCTCCCTGGGGAGTATACAGCTCAATTGCTGCCATTTCTAGCGCATGTATGAATGTATGTACCAGATTATTGTAGGTGACAAGAAATATCTGCAACATAAAATCACAGGTATCTCTTATATTGTCATCTCCTTTCTCTGTGCATCAAGTCATCTAAAAGTTGATGCATTTTATTAGCCTTGTTCATTATTAATATTGAGATTTGTAAAACCTAACTAAAACATTGAAACTTTTTTGTTTAAACTCTTTGTAATTTTAAATGTTTATGGTTAAAAATAACAATTACTCATTATGTTGATTCTTGCAGTATTTATATTATCGGTGTATCCATCTACACATATCCGTCTGTGTCAGGGATTATTGATTACTATGCAAATTGAGTTTGAACATTTTGAATTGAAATTTGAAATCTTTGGTTGCCTATGTCAGATGAGATAGCAAAGAGTACATCTTCATGGCAGAAGTCCACCCCCCTATTTTCCACCCCAAAAAAGATAAAATTTACTTTAAAATTCAGAGTTTCCAGGGACTTTGCACCCCCACCCCCGTCAATTGGGCTTTTCCCCTAGGCCCCACCTGGGAGGGCTTTGTACTTTGGGCTGATGCCTTCTACACCAGATTTGCACCCCCTTGATCCTTACACAAACCTGGATCCGCCCCTTACTACCACTATGCACATGAAATTGTCTCTAAATTCCATGGCAACAACTGACAAAAGAACTTGTTTACTTGCAGTTTCAGCTCAAAAACAACCTTGAACGTGAACAATTCTAGCAGTTTTAATTGCCTGTGCTGAGTGGTGACTTCATGGGCATATTATTTACCAAATTATTATCGCATGGCTGGAATTCTGAGGACTTCTTTTCAAGAAGACCACTGCACATAACAATATACAGTGAACATTTTTGTGTTAATAAGATGCAGAATGCTGGAAACACTGGTGTTTATAGGCAGACACACCTTGTGCTTCAGTTGCATACTACAACATGTTTAAGATTGACTGACCAGCATTCTTTTATCTGTGTTGTACTAACACACAACATTAAAGTGAATATTGGACATAAACGCCACTATGGCATCACTGCGTTGTATCATGGTTAACATAATGCAGTTATTGGAACCAGACCAAATTTTCCATACACGAAGTATGGTGTTTAAGAGAGGCCTCACAAATCGGGCATTTGTTCATACCCCTATGTGCAAAAGACGTTTAAAACACAACATGGCAGAATTCCAATCGATCAAAAAAAGAAAATTAAAAATGCTGACGTGCAGCTCTGAGGCGTCGTGCACGGAGACAGAAACCAGACCATTTTTTTCTTCTGTAATCACAATTTGTAGGGTCTAATGTTAAATTGTATAACTGCTTTTTCCACTGTACTATTCATTGTTAGTCTTTGTAATGTTTCATGTGTCAGGGCATGCCTACCACAAGCTTTGGCTTTTTTGGTTATGGTCTCATTCACACTGTTATCTAGAAAAACAATTATTATTCAAGACATTGCTAATTATTGTTCAAATGGAAATAAATGTCACAAAATGAAATTATTTGGAAAAGATAACTCTTCCCCACCTAATGCGTGTAAATTCAAAGTTGAAATTATTTCACTTTTTTCTTTAAAGTGACAACATCTCAAATTATTTCCACAGAAGATTAAACTTAAAGGGACAGTTATGTCACGATCAGAGCAGACCTTCAACAGGGCATGGATTCTATTTTAAGATGAACACATTGACTGAAAATTACTGCCTCATTTATGCAGCAGTAATATTAATTTGACCTTATCATGTGGGGTATTATTTTCAGTCACTGAGTTAATCTAAAACTAGCACTCAGATTCCATGCCCCATTGATTGTAATATGACCTTATCATGTGGGGTATTATTTTCAGTCACTGAGTTAATCTAAAACTAGCACTCAGATTCCATGCCCCATTGATTGTAATATGACCTTATCATGTGGGGTATTATTTTCAGTCACTGAGTTAATCTAAAACTAGCACTCAGATTCCATGCCCCATTGATTGTAATATGACCTTATCATGTGGGGTATTATTTTCAGTCACTGAGTTAATCTAAAACTAGCACTCTGATTCCATGCCCTGTTGATCATGATGATATTGTCCCTGTAATACCATAAATGCTTTTTGATCACAAAGACACAACTTACAGGTTGTTTATTCTCAGGATCTCCGAGGTCATCTGTATCATCACTGAGGTCATCTGTGTCATCACTGAGGTCATCTGTGTCATCACTGAGGTCATCTGTGTCATCACTGAGGTCATCTGTGTCATCACTGAAGTCATCCAAAGCAATGGCTTCTGTTTGATCAAACCCATCCAAATCCATCCTGCAAAAAAGGGAATCATAGAAAAATCACTCAACCAGTGGCTAATGCCTTCTTGTCTTCTTTGATGGAGATATAAACACAATCGTCAACCAATGGCTAATGCCTACTTGTCTTCTTTGATGGAGATATAAACACAATCGTCAACCAGTGGCTAATGCCTGCTTGTCTTCTTTGATGGAGATATAAACACAATCGTCAACCAGTGGCTAATGCCTACTTGTCTTCTTTGATGGAGATATAAACACAATCGTCAACCAGTGGCTAATGCCTACTTGCCTTCTTTGATGGAGATATAAACACAATCGTCAGCCAGTGGCTAGTGCCTGCTTGTCTTCTTTGATGGAGATATAAACACAATCGTCAACCAGTGGCTAATGCCTTCTTGTCTTCTTTGATGGAGATATAAACACAATCGTCAACCAGTGGCTAATGCCTGCTTGTCTTCTTTGATGGAGATATAAACACAATCGTCAACCAGTGGCTAATGCCTGCTTGTCTTCTTTGATGGATCTATATAAACACAATCGTCAATCAGTGGCTAATGCCTACTTGTCTTCTTTGATGGAGATATAAACACAATCGTCAACCAGTGGCTAATGCCTACTTGCCTTCTTAGATGGAGATATAAACACAATCGTCAACCAGTGGCTAATGCCTACTTGTCTTCTTTGATGGAGATATAAACACAATCGTCAACCAGTGGCTAATGCCTACTTGTCTTCTTTGATGGATCTATATAAACACAATCGTCAATCAGTGGCTAATGCCTACTTGTCTTCTTTGATGGAGATATAAACACAATCGTCAACCAGTGGCTAATGCCTACTTGCCTTCTTAGATGGAGATATAAACACAATCGTCAACCAGTGGCTAATGCCTACTTGTCTTCTTTGATGGATCTATATAAACACAATCGTCAATCAGTGGCTAATGCCTACTTGTCTTCTTTGATGGAGATATAAACACAATCGTCAACCAGTGGCTAATGCCTACTTGCCTTCTTAGATGGAGATATAAACACAATCGTCAACCAGTGGCTAATGCCTACTTGTCTTCTTTGATGGAGATATAAACACAATCGTCAACCAGTGGCTAATGCCTACTTGTCTTCTTTGATGGATCTATATAAACACAATCGTCAATCAGTGGCTAATGCCTACTTGTCTTCTTTGATGGAGATATAAACACAATCGTCAACCAGTGGCTAATGCCTACTTGCCTTCTTAGATGGAGATATAAACACAATCGTCAACCAGTGGCTAATGCCTACTTGTCTTCTTTGATGGAAATATAAACATAATTGTCAACCAGTGGCTAATGCCTGCTTGCCTTCTTAGATGGAGATATAAACACAATCGTCAACCAGTGGCTAATGCCTGCTTGCCTTCTTTGATGGAAATATAAACATAATTGTCAACCAGTGGCTAATGCCTGCTTGCCTTCTTAGATGGAGATATAAACACAATCGTCAACCAGTGGCTAATGCCTGCTTGCCTTCTTTGATGGAAATATAAACATAATTGTCAACCAGTGGCTAATGCCTGCTTGCCTTCTTTGATGGAGATATAAACACAATCGTCAACCAGTGGCTAATGCCTGCTTGTCTTCTTTGATGGAGATATAAACACAATCGTCAACCAGTGGCTAATGCCTGCTTGTCTTCTTTGATGGAGATATAAACACAATCGTCAACCAGTGGCTAATGCCTGCTTGTCTTCTTTGATGGAGATATAAACACAATCGTCAACCAGTGGCTAATGCCTACTTGTCTTCTTTGATGGAGATATAAACACAATCGTCAACCAGTGGCTAATGCCTGCTTGTCTTCTTTGATGGAGATATAAACACAATCGTCAACCAGTGGCTAATGCCTGCTTGCCTTCTTTGATGGAGATATAAACACAAACGTGTTGCGCACGAACCCACAGACATGCTTGGGTAGCTTAAAGGGATAGTATCGTCACGATCAGAGCAGACTTTCAACAGGGCATGGAATCGGTGTCCTAGTATAAGATGAACACAGTGACTGAAAATTACTGGTTCATTTATGCAGCAGCAACGGTAATACGACCTTATCATGAGGGTAGTATGGCGGTCACTGAGTTAATCTAAAACGAGCACTCCGATTCCATGCCTGGTTGATCGTGACGATACCGCCCCTTTAAGTAATGTGGTCATGTGATGTAGACACTGTGATTGAATGTCTATAGGTCAATAAACCCTACATGTATCACGGTAATATGCGCCATGTTTTTCACTGGGCAATTTTTTTTTTTATATAGAATACGTGTTGCTGTCTACAAACTGAAAATCGAACTGAAGTGCGTGTGAAGTTCGAGTGCTGGGTGGCATATACGTAGCAACGCATTTTCTAAATGAAAAATATTGTCCCCTGAGAAACATGGCACATACATACCGTGAAAGTATCTATTGTCTTTGTGACCCTGGTCTTTGCACTGGTGCCTCCTGAAATGTTCCAAAGGAAAGAATGTAGAATACAACCGCCACTTTTCTATCCAAACATGACAAATATCACAGATTTTCCTTTAAAAGATGGTCAATTCTCCTTTAATGGAATGACGTCCATTCATGACCCAGCCAACATTTGCCCATCACCTAGAAAATATGTTTTATACAAGACAACTAATCTGTGTATGAAATGGGAGCCAAGATCCAACAGATTCATTGGACACAAATGAAAAAAAAATTCACCTGCTGGGTCACTTTAGGGAGGTCAAAATTTCGGTAACGGAATTACGGCAAAGGACAAGCAGTTTTCAGGTCTTGCATAAATTAATAAATCTCTGTGAAGTTTAGTAATTTCCAGACTTTAGTAGGGTTAATAACTACAATGCAAAATAAAAATGACCTTCAATCATGGTAATGGACTTACGTCAGGACGGTAATGGAATTATGTATTGTATTTGTACAGGTCTAAAAATAGTGCTAAATGCAAGGCATATCCATTTTGTGTTTTTTTATGATATGCAATAGTTCTCACAAGTACATATCCTGAACATACATAATCCAATTAAATCATGCCAACTTAATAATTTCCAACCAAATTAATGAGCGTTTACTACAAGTACTGCCTATAAACACTGTACAAATACATATACAATAGCATACTTGTGCATTCAAACTAAACATTGTGTCATTGTGTCATTGTGTTTTTTAAAGTTTTTGATTGAAAAATATTTATTAATTAACATTAAATAAAAATTTGTCACAGATAGGCTTGGGCGGTACCCGGTTCTACCCGATTCCAAATTGAGAATCGGAACCGCGGTTCCACTCTTTTAAGGAACCAGGTACCCGCAAGAGTTGGTTCCGGAACCGAGTTCTTCAAATACCCGGTTCCCAGAGCCGCGGCTCTAGTAAAATACCCGAGTCCCAGAGCCGGCTGGGAGCCGAGTCCCAGAACCGGCTCCAGCTCGCGAAGCAGGTCACTTGAGGCAGGTCACTTGAGGCAAACCCGGGTAACTGACGTGACGTCACTTTCAGAAAATTCTGAATGACCGCCATTTTTGCTTTCAGTGCGGCAATTTCGTGAAGTTTGACATTTTCATCTCTTAAACAATTAATTTGTGAGTAGAGACTGTTCTTGTACTAAAAGACATATTGTTTTGTACGAACCTGAGAAGTAATAAGATCATTAGTTCCTTTTTTTAACCAGGAAAAATTATTTTGCGATTGTTTCATTGTAAATATTTTGTTTACAAAGTCCGTGTGACCTTTGACATTCTTCTATTTTCTGAAGGGGAGGATTTTTTTAGAAGGGAAATAAAGTCCAAAAACATCATAAAGGTGGATTTTAAAGATAGTTTTCAAAAAATTGAGTTCATATTTGAACTGGTTAGTGGTTGCAAAATAAATTCCCCAAAAAACCTTAAAAAGTGGCGGTTGGATACAACATTCTTTCCTTACCTCCGTAGACTTCTTTTGTGACACTAGATGACAGAAGACTTTCCAATTATTTTCTGTTGTTCTCACTTCTCAATATCATATGCGTGCTCGGATGCCAGACAACTCGCGAGTTTTTAAGGGGCAAGTTTTTAAGGGGCGAGTTTTTAAGGGGCGAGTTTGCAAAGGGGCGAGTTTGCGAAGGGGCGAGTTGACTGGCACCCGCATGCTCAAACTTACATTTAAACATTACAATATGAAAATCTGCTGCCACCAGAGTCTCAAAAGTCTCCCATAGCCAAATCACAATAAAATGAACTTGACCATGAACACTTAACATTGCACCTAGCCTACCTCAGTACCTGTTCTGACTCGGCAGACTACAGTCAGTGAGTGAATGAGTTGTGCCTCTGCTCTGTGAATGTTTGTCTTTTTTCAACTCACACTAAATATTCAAATAAATTCCAGAATAAATTGTTACAGTTACTTTAAAAATGGATCTGCAACCTCTTGATTCGTGTCCGTAACAATCAAGCACTAAGCACGAATATGCTGTTACAAACACTGTTTGTACATAATACAGTCGTGCGCGCACGCACATGTATCTGCAAAACATGCTTTGACAAGTTGTAGGTACGCCCTCTATTGGCAAGAAATGTGTTGTTGTGTTTCCAATTTATTTTCTTCCCTCCTGCGCCGCCTGGCGGTTTCATGTTCCCATCTGGGTGCAGTAAGTTTGGGAGGTGTGGTGGGGTGGGGGTATGGATGGGAATGGGAGAGGAAGGAAGAGGAAGAGATTATTCATTATGATCCAAAAGGTGACGACGAGATGATAATGATTGCCTACTTAGTGAGCTGATTTATCCTGCAGATGTCTTCAACTCTAGCAACTGTTTTGTCTTGGGAAAAACATTTAAAAAACGCGCTTATAGTTATGTTTAGTAAAGGATCATAAGCAAGCTTTAAACCAAGTAAGTTTATTGTAAATGTGTGATCAAATGTTTTTGGCGAATACCAAAAGTGTGTAGAGGGCATTACATTTAGTGAAAATATACATTTGCTACAATTAGTAATTTTAATGAAACGATAGCACCTCACGGAAAAAACAGTGATTTCAAGAGATGTTTAATACCATCATCAACTTAACACCAAATATAGCCATATATCATTGACATATATTTATAGCACAGCACACAAAAAGGAATAGATACGAAAGCTTATATATTACGGAAATTAAAAATTATGTATTTCCGCATGATTGACTAATCTATCCGCGTGTACAGCTCCGTAAAGGTTTCTGAAACAACTTACAGTATTTCCGTAATGTATCCAGCACGCGGAAACATTACAAACCATTTTAGCAATATTTCTGCATGGTTCGATCAGTGAAATACACTATTCATTTCTGTCACCTTTAAGAACAAATTCAGTACGCCTTTCCGCATGTTTTCAGTACAGGTAACAATGCTTTTTGTTTCCTTAGGTCACATTTCAGTATGTTGTCTACCATTTCAGCAAACTGAAATATTAATCGTCTTTCAGCCGTCTTTCAGCACACTATCATGTATCATTAGTAGATGCAATCAATTATATCCACAAGTGATCGCACAACTGAATAAGTTACCTTTCAGCAAACTGAAATGTTAATCGTCTTTCAGCCGTCTTCAGTACACTATCATGAATGTACTATAATTACATAGATGCAATCAATGTATCCACAAGTGATCGCACAAAATAAGCTACCTTTATTAACCGTCTTTCAGCCGTCTTTCAGTACACTATCATGTATGTATCACACTATTCAAGCAACGTATCAGCAAGTGGATGATCACAGTAAACTACTGAAATATTATCGTCTTTAAGTACACTGTCATATTTTATGCAGGTAATTTGATCACTACTCTTAACGATTGTATTATTTATTTGGGAAAAAACATATGGGAACTTTGAACCCCCTGTAGCTTATGACATAACCTGTGTATTTCAATCAAATCATGGGTATGTGCATTCCATAGCCTACGGACACACAACTATAGTATTTTATTAATTTATTTTCACCAATTTGCGTATTACACAAATATAACGTATGTCTATTAATACAAAGCAGCAGGCCCATCAATTTCCGCATCCTTTCCGTGTGTATGCAACCTTTCCGCGTGTTGCTAATGCTGATCTTGAATATTATTATTCAAACAAGTCTATATGTCGGTCTATGCGTAAGACCATTAGAATGAGGGTTCTCCCCAATCTCCTCCCTCCTCTCAATTCCTGGTTGGCTTTAAATAATCACTGCTCGAATGAGGGTTCCATTAATCCCCTTCCTCCTCTCAATTCCTGGTTGGCTTTAAATAGTCACTGCTCGAACGAGGGTTCCACTAATCCTCTTTCTCCTCTCAATTCCTGGTTGGCTTTAAATAGTCACTGCTCGAATGAGGTTTCCACTAATCCCCTTCCTCCTCTCAATTCCTGGTTGGCTTTAAATAGTCACTGCTCGAATGAGGGTTCCACTAATCCTCTTCCTCCTCTCAATTCCTGGTTGGCTTTAAATAGTCACTGCTCGAATGAGGGTTCCACTAACCCCCTCCCTCCCCTCAATTTCTGGTTGGCTTTAAATAGTCACTGCTCGAATGAGGTTTCCACTAATCCCCTTCCTCCTCTCAATTCCTGGTTGGCTTTAAATAGTCACTGCTCGAATGATTTTATTCCACGAAACTTGCACAGTTTGGGTTATATTTTACTTCACAGATGGCCGTTTCCTTGGGCTTCACCGCATATCCCAATCCCGACTGAGCTATTGACCCCTGCACCGTGAGGCCGCTATAAATCCTTGAGACGGAGACTATACTAGGACATTCATCAAACGGGACATATACACGGGCGAATGGGACAATTCCAGGGATAAGAGCATCCAACCGTAAAGTCTGACGTATCATTTCTTCCAGTATTCAATCGGTGGCTACAACATAACTTTTCAAAAAGGGGGTAATAATTATAGAAATAATATTACTATTAGTAGATTAAATCAATAAAGTGCAAGGTTATATAAATTTATAGATTGTGGATTTATTATTTGAAGCTTTAAAGTAACTGTTAAAGCCTAATTTCAGAATTACCACAATTATTCCTTTGTAAATATTTGTACATATCTGTGTAAATACAACAGCTTAACTTTAACTTTAACCTGGTCTCGTTTGTTTTTCCTTCAGTTGTTGTTTATTAATTATTAACTGAGATCACCATTGTCATTAATAGAGATTTACTAGATAAATTAGTGGTGACACCCATGTTTTTCGTTAACAGGCAATTATCGTTTATAATCTCACCATGCTCTCGTAGGAAAGAAAAAAGAACACTTTAAACTTATTCACTTCCCAAAACGATTTTTTTTCATGAGCATGATTTTATTGTAATTATAGGGCCTATCCCAACAATTATTTAATGTTAAAATAACGAATAACATGGATGGTAAATTTGTAATACAAATTACTAATTTAACTGATGTTTGTTTATGAATCACTCATCCGTTTGAAGGATTCACATCTTGGATATTTAACAAAATCAGAAACTGCTATGCATTTGAAATGTGTTGTAGAAACATAAACCTAAACCTTTTCGATATTCAGATAATATGCTGGAATTGGATGACATACATTTATAATGTGCAAGCAATTTACGCACCATGCATACACAAGTATTAAATCAAATTCATATTTTGCTATTCAATCCCATAACACGCTGTGAGATCTGTTGAACGAATGTTTTTCACGGTCTACGAGAAAATCTCTATTCAAGAATTGAATTATTTGGAAATAGCGTAATATTGTGCTACTGTGGAAGATATTAATTATTAAAAGTTTACTGAATGAAGTGGAAATAATGTATTTGAAAGTCTAATTATATATAATATAAACAATTTGTAAAAATATAATGTGGAAATGTTATGATTTAGAACTGAAACATTGCAAAAATTATTATGGAAAGTTCTGAATGCGGCACTGAATTAGGAACGAAATAATGCAGAAATTTAACGAAAGGTCACTGATTTAAAATGGAAACACTGCAGAAATATGTTGTTGGCAGGTTACTGATTTAATGCAGAAACATGTAGCTGACAGAATAATGATTACCGATTTAGAATGTAAATATGGCGGAAACATACAATATTACTTATATGTCAGTGATTTGTTAACGGAAAGCTACCGGAAAGCCTTGCTGAAAAGTATTATAGCCGTCACCTATCCACATGGAAATATTGCAGAAATATCGTTGACGACAGATTGCTGATAGAGAATTGTAACACTGTGGATATATAGTAATGAAATGTCACTGATTTAGAATGGAAACAGTACGGAAATATAGCGCGGAAAGGGTTCTGAATTAATATGGAAACATTAAGGAAATAATATGACAGCATAAAGGAATATTATTTGTTTCTAATATGTTAAGGATAATTAACGGAAAGATACCGGAAAGCTTTGCTGAAAGGTGTTATAGCCGTCACCTATCAGCATGAAATAATGCTGTTGACTGGTTCCGGATTTAGAATGTAATCAATGCGGAAATATGTTGCTGAAAGAGTACTGATGGAGTACAGAAACACTGCGGAAATATGTTACTGAAAGGTCACTGTTACTGAAGGGAAATAATGCGGAAATATATAGCTGAAAGGGCACTGACTGAAAATGGAAACATTGCGGAAATATGTTGTTGAACGGTTAATGATTAAGTGTGTACACAATGCGGAAATACAGTGCCTAAACGGTTATGATTTAGAACGGAAACATTGCGGATAGACAAAAACGTAAAGATATATTAAATATTGCTTTGTTGTTGAAATATCTACTTAAAGATTACTGAAATGTGTTGTAGCCGTAATCTATCCGCACAATTCAGAAATGTTTTATTTTCTTTTGGCGTCGGAAAGGTTGCTGAAAGGTATATCCGCAACGTATCCGCAATGAAAACGTATGCTTAAATGTACGTTTTTCGTGCTGTGTAGGTCACAGAAAGAATAAAGAATCGATAACTACACGTTCAATATATTTTCCTAAAAATTAGAAGTACTTATGCATAAAGCTGAAGTCAGCAAATTTACTTTCTATTGGCAAATAAAAAGCTATATGTACACAGTACACAGCTAGTGACAGATTTTGTAATTATTAATATACGTAGGCTCAGTTATCAGCCAACACAATAACCTCTCTACAAAGTCTGCGGTGGTGTAATTATTTGGCAAATGGGTGGGAGGGGCATCGGCGTAGCGAGGGGCATTATTTGAGCTTAAAGGAACAATATCGTCACGATCAAAGCAGACTTCAACAGGGCGTGGAATCGGTGTCCTGGTTCAAAATGAACACAGTGACTGAAAATTACTGGCTCAAATTGTTAATTTTATGCAGCAGCAACAGTAATAAAAATTATGACCTTATCGTGTGGGATATTATTTCCAGTCACTGGGTTAATCTAAAACTAGCACTCCGATTCCATGCCCTGTTGATCGTGACGATATGGTCCCTTTAAAGGGAAGGTACAGCTTTGGTTTTTACCAGATTTTCAAATTAACAACTTATTATCTAAAATATTACTTGATGTAAAGTAGGTACACGTATCAATCAACCTGAGAAAATATTTCGTCTCAAGTGCTTTCATCTAAGAGAAAAAGAGAAAACAGGAAATTGATAAGTTTAATTTATAACGTAAAAACAAAAATGTAACAGTTTTTCGTTTAGTTTTCTTACAACTAAGGTTAGGTAATAGGGGCAGTATCGTCACACGATAAACTGGACATGGAAATCAGAGTGCTTGTTTTAGATTAACTCAGTGACTGAAAATAATTCCCCACATGATAATGTCATATTACCGTTGCTGCTGCATTAATGAGCCAGTAATTTGCAGTCACGGTGTTCATCTTCAACTAGGACATCGATTCCATGCCCTGTTGAAAGTCTGCTCTAATCGTGACGATACTTTATTTTATTTAAAATAAGATCAACTCAGACAAGGAAGATAGAAACTACCGTTTTTACCAAGTAAGTTTTACATTGTAGTTCGACATTTCTGGTTTTTGTTTGTTTTTTGTTTTTGTTTTTTGGGGGGTGTTTGTTTGTTGGGGTGTTTGTTTGTTGGTTTTTTAATTACTTTTAACCATAGAGCAAGTTCCCTAGTATGCTTTAACAAACCAGACAGTTTCTGTTTCTGATGTAATCTGCAAAATACAACCAGGGTACATCACAGCAGATTACACATGCGTTGGCTAGACTTACTTAAATTTAGGTAAAACTTCCAGTTCTTTTCAGAACTAATTACTACTCAATTGAGAATTTCACATGGTGTCACCGCAATTAGTCTTTATGCTGACTTAAATTTGCTCAATGTAGTATTTTACTGCGATTTTAAATTGATCAACAGTTTTTAACCCAATCACCTCTGTGGGAAGACTATTGCATTCGGGGATTGATCTTAAACAGAAACATGAAAACCAAAATTGTTTTAAATTTCTTAATAATAATAACGAAGATTTATAATGCGCACATATGGATATGCGCCTTGAGCACTTCTTGGTGGACCAAGAAGTGCTCAAGGCGCTTTACAGTAAACAAGAAATCATACAATAGCATAACAACACAATAGCAAATGCAATGTAATACTAAACAAAAACAATTTAAAAAAATGCATAAATGAATGTTAGTAGTCCTTATAGGCAATACACATAAGATGAGTTTTATGTTTTTCTTGAAGGAGTAAACAGTTTGAGATTCACGAATGTACAGAGGCAAATGCCACAACTTCAAAAGATCTGTCACCCCATGTCACCCCAAGAATGTTTAGACTTTTGTTCAGCCAGCAGAAATTTTGCACTGGAACGTAACTTGCGAAAGGGGGATAACATTTCAACAAGTCAGATATATATAATGGTGCACAATCATTCAAAGATTTGAAAACGATAAGCAATATTTTGTAAATAATACGATATGATATTGGCAGCCAATGCAGATCTTTCAGGATGGGGGTGATATGACATGATTTTTTTTAGAGAGAGTCACAATACGTGCAGCAGTGTTTTGAATATTTTGAAGTCGTCGTAGTTGATCCTGAGGAAGTCCATAAAGCAGTGAATTTGCCATATCAAGACGAGATGTTATGAAGGAATGAACAATTTGTTCTGTTGCATCATAATTAAGATATTTGCGTAACTTTCCAATGTTCCTAAGGTAAAATGCTGTGGTGCGAGTAACATTTGAAATAATTATGAGGTTCCTTGCTTGAGAAGAAGATTGCAAATGAGAGTCACCAATAACAATATTTGGAATAGAAATCTTAGATAGTTGTTGACGAGAACCAAATAGCACAAATTCAGTTTTATCATCATTGAGTTTTAAGACATTTTCCTTCATCCAAATGCGAATATCATGAATACAGTTTTCAAGGCGATTAAAGGCACTCTGTTGTTGTGATGGTTTGAAAGCTAGATAAATCTGAGTGTCATCTGCGTAGACGTGATAAGATAGGTCATATTTTATGAATATGTTACGAATTGGGTAAGTATAAATTGGAAACCACTGAGGGCCGAGGACAGATCGTTGAGGTACTGAGTAATTCAGACGAAAAGGTTCAGAGACGGCATCACGAATACAAACATGTTGAGGTCTTTTAGACAAGTGAGCGACACCATTCCATTTGGAGCGACACCATTTCCATTAATTCCTCTATTATGTTTTAAACGTGCAAGTAAAATATCATGGTCAACCGTATCGAACGCAACGCTAAGATCAAGAAGGATTAAGGCAGTTATATTTCCATCATCGAGTGCAGATAAAATGTCATCGTTGACACGAAACAGTGCTGTTTCTATTCCATGGTGTGCTGCTTTATAGGCAGATTGG
This sequence comes from Zoroaster sp. YZ-2022, assembly GCA_029582265.1. Classification (NCBI taxonomy): domain Eukaryota; kingdom Metazoa; phylum Echinodermata; class Asteroidea; order Forcipulatida; family Zoroasteridae; genus Zoroaster; species Zoroaster sp. YZ-2022. The sequence goes on along the minus strand of CM055833.1, from coordinate 6,448,622 downwards.
AAAGGATCGTATAAATTACAACTAATTAAGAAGCCTGTGAATTATTTATAAGTAGGCTTATTGCGTGTATAAAAATACCTCGGAGGCCTCAACAATAGGAAGCTAAACTCTGACTCTGGCAACGTCATAGTTTAATTAATGTGCAAGTGGAAAGCAAGGAATCAACTGGCATGGAGACCACGATCACGATTCCCTTACAATCATCAGTGTTATAAAAGGTAAACTCGATCAGGAACATGCAAGGGCAACGTCACTTTATCAATAGATCGATAGATCTACAATAGTTATTACCATAACAAAAGGCTGATACAACTATGACATCTCCCCTCCAAAGGACAGTCTCTATAGAAGCAATGCGGAAACGACCCACTGAGTGGCTAGACGCTGCACCGCATGACGGACAATAATGGGACTTGTGTATTACAGTATCTGTACTGTGTGTGTGCTGATGGGTGACGGACGGATTAGATTTGAGGCTTGTGTTTGGCCAACAACGTCGTCTAATCATCTCCGATCCGATCGGGCCTCAAATCTGTTTGTGGGGGGCCCATGACATTGGACCCGTATTATAGAATCGCCAGAAATAAAAATGGCAATCACCACGGAGTAAAGGCAGGAGCTGACAAATTGTGATATTTCTAGGTACTCGGCTTACAAACGGGAAACTTCGTGTTCTGGGAAATTTACTGCTGTGGATCGAAACACTGGATGCCGGTTTGAAGGCGGCTTTCCCATAACTGCACGTCGCCGGAACATTTGCTGTGGGATACTATACCAATTACACTCTTTGACTGGATTTGGGATGGAATGAAACACAATCTGGATTTCTTAAAGATGCCAACCAAGAATATATTTAACATCGTTTCTTTTTTTTAACCGCATATCGGGGAAAGTTTGTCACAAATCGCCATGGCGACTACACACGCTTTGCGACATTTTGTTTGTCTGTCGTAACGGCGCGTGTTGACAAATCGGTCCCGAAGATCATTGTAAGTACCGGTACTTAACGGACTACAGTCCAATGTGTAACTATCTAACTTTAGAAATTTTATGTTTGAGACAACATCATAATGTTCTGAAGAAGTACACTACATGGGGTTAATCGTATATGTTCAATACCCCCTCTGTATAAGCACTAATAACTGATAACATCTTGATTGTGAACTCTGCGGGTGTTAATAGCAGAGTGCAAATACAATTAAATCGTTGACTGCACTTAATTCATATTAATACAAAAATGAGTGACCTGCATGCCAAAAGCGACCTGTATAAAGCGATTCTATAATTGATTTATTGTCGTCATTTGAGCACCTATCATGGTATATCATGATGTGGTTGGACTTTGATTTTACACTCTTAACACAGCAGCGGCTGACATGAAATTAGATTATTCAAGTCTGGACAATAATTACAAGCAGTATGTGGATGATGGATTTAATCGGAACATTTGCAGCATATTTTGTGTCGCTTGGTGAAATGTCAAAGGGAGTTTCATAACATTTTGGAGTGTGAAGCAATGGGGGAAGATGGCAATGAACCACCATCAGCATTGGCCAGAACAGCGCCGGTACTTTCATCAGCAACCGACCCGGTACTTTCAGCTACCGCCCCGGTAGCCGACGGGCCCAAATCAGCTCCCGCTACCGGCAGTGCATCCCGGACACGGAAAAAGGTCACATTCGACCTGGATTTACAGGTTCACACCATACCCAACAGGATTCCTATTTACGAGAGGCGGCCGGCGGTGAACACCGCTTATGCTCGGCCGCAGCAGCCACTAGCCTTCGTCCCTCGCCCGCAAGACCTCAAAGGAAGGGATAGATACTTGTTGGGAGCAACTACCACCAAGAAAATCATAGATCTGTTTAGCCTCCCTAATGGGTATCCATCGTATCCCATGCCACCGAAGACTGGTGCAAAGAAAGTTGTAATGAACGCAAACAACCCGTATTACACTTTTGCAAATTTCAGGACGTCTAAGATAAGCCGAGCTGCTCTGAACCTGAAGCAGATTACTGCGGCATTAGGGGAAAATTTTGACTCGAGTGTGTACAATGAGTGGGAGACAAGTAAGAGTGTAGAGTCGTCGATGCTGCCGTCTGCTTCAAAACCAGGGGTGAAAAACGCCAGCAGTATCGTAAACGAACCAGGTGTGTCCCAAACTCGGAAATTTGCCGGCAGAAACGCCATAGCGGCGTTCAGCCCTTCTAGACTGAGAATTCGTCATCAGCAGCCGGCATCGCCGACTTCGGCGGGGCAACCACCAATGGACAGGATTCCAACTCCATCCAGGGGTTATCATCCAAACCTTGGTGGGCATGGGGTTGAGAACCCTCAGTCGCCGACTGAATCGTGGGATCGCCAAAGACTTCCCTCGGTCACAACGGAGCAAATGTATCTCAACAACAGAGGACAGGTCTCGAGACGAACATCGACAGATTCGGCTGCTGGACTAAGAAACAGCTCACCGGGTACGGCTGATGGAAGTAGTGATGCATATGGGGCGGTACGAGATCGACCGTCGTCACGCTGTTCCACCATCGATACGTATATCATATCTGATATTCCAGGGGTAAAACCGAACCAAACCTCACCCGGAAACTCCAGCGCCAGTTCTGGCACGAGGGGGTTTGCGGGTCGGAGAGTGGCCGTTGGAGCCAACCAGCGGCCGGTTGCTTGGGAGGCAGGGATCGCGATACCGACCAATGAACCGGTGTTAAGTGTTTCTGCTATACGGACAGCAGGTGCCCAAGATGGCGGGGGTATGGTGCAGTGGCAGGTCACGTCTAGGCCACCAAATCTGTCTATATGACATTGAACAGTTAATTATTTTCATCTAACGTTATACCAAATGTTGTTGAAGGGTAGGTATACAGTTGGTAAAATTAAAAACTAAACAAACCAATTCACTCTCTCAACCATACTTTTACCATATCATACTTTTTATACGAGCCTCGTTGTACTTCCCAAAGACTTGTGTGTTAAATAAACAAAATGGCTACTTCATTGTAAAGGCCTATAACAAACCTGCTTGCAGTGTTGACATTTGAAACAGTGCAATAAATGTGTGCTGAGGACTGTGCTTAATATTACGAAAACAAGTTCATTCAAATGAAGTTTTAAAATTTGTGAACTCACTCACTTCGAGTAGGCCTATACCCTATCTCGCTTTCATTAAAGGTACATACAACCAGTGGCGGCGATTTAATGTTACGATGGGGGAACACAACTTGGAAACCAGCCTTATCTGTAAAAATTTTAATTAATATATACATGGGATCACAATTTGATAAATTTAGTGTTTTAAATTTCCATCCGTATTTAAATTTTGATACTAATGAATTGTGCTAAAATAAAAGGACGTGTGTACCTTTAATTTCTTTTAAAGGGACGATATCGCCAAGATCAACAGGGCATGGAATCGGAGTGCTACTTAACTCTGACTGAAAATAACACCCCAGATGATAAGGTCATATTACCGTTGCTGAAATGAGCCAGTAATTTTCAGTCACTGTTTTTTTATCTTAAACAAGGAAACCAATTCCATGCCCTGTTGAAAGTCTGCTCTGATCGTCATGATACTGCCTCTTTAAGTAGGAAATTGATTTTAAAATTGACCAATATTAGCCCTACATTGTTATTTGAAATCTTACTCCATTAATTTTTTATAACGAATGAGTGGTGATCCTACAGTAGGCCTATTAACTGTTAAAAGTATAAGTCTAAATCCTATTTAATTTGGTACCTACTATCTTAATTCTTGAGATTTGTGCAGTCCTGTTATTGTCTACAGTATTTTAAATACCATGGTTGCGTTTTGTGTGCTTAGAAACCTCTCGCTATTTGTTAAAAGTTATCAGTATATTAAAGGTTGAAATGTTATAATATATCCGTCTATACACACCTTGAACCTAATTGTGCATTCAGTGACAACCTTCTTTATATCATAGTATCCGTGTTGCAAAAATGCAGTTCAGGTGAGCGATTATAATAGTATGCAGGCCAAGGATGTTTTCTGCAAACTCCCATAATTATGCTTGACTATAACTTCGAAACTATCGATATTTAAGTGCTGTACAGGGTTTCACACAAGAATAAAATACGAACATTTATTTGTTGAGCACAATCTAAAACAAAACCTACAATTTACCTATTTATAGTGCCCCTTTTAACTCACAGTCTACACTGAGTTTGCATTTATGTGGTGGAAATGGAAATATTTAATAATGAAACATAGTTACACAGCATGTTTGAGCGTTTTCATCCCTAAACGTGGAACGGCGCAAACAACATTGGTATTACATTTTATTTTCCCCTTTTTCAAAACTAGCAAACCTAATCTGATGTAAAACTCACAGAAGGCATGTAAAATACTGTATTTCTGCCAACAAAACCATTGATAAGTAGCCCTATATGTAGTTTCTGTCACGACGTTCAACGAAAAATAGGGACATTTTTAGGACATCCTGTATTGTACAGTATTTAGAATAAAATGACGACCCGTTTTATTTTTAACTTATGCATGAAGCTCATTCAAAAGCTCATTCATAATGCGAATATGCATGATTGTATTCAAGGTTTAATTTCAAAGATAAATTACTTCCACTCTATTAAATGTAAACTTATTAAATTTATTGATCTCTGAAAAGTAGGCCTATCTTTCTTCAGTATAGGCCTAAGTACATAGGCCTATTAATGGATGATGGTTTCTTATGGAAATTGTAACTTAAACGATTTTGCAAGCAATATGTTCATAAGTCACCATACTCACCATTATAGGCCAATTATTTATGATGCAATATCGATATTTTCATTGTGCAATTTATAGATAATAATCTTTATTAGAGAACAAAGACTTTTATGAGGTGACATTCTTCTTTGAATATTGTTTGAGTTTAGAAATAATATGAAAACAACTTCTGAACATTCCAATTTTAGCATTCATTGTTAAAGGGAACTTGGAGTACAACCTTTGAGAAATTATTCTGTCAGAAGTCCTTTTATTATAGAAAAAATAGAAATTGTTATATAGAATTAACAGAAAGTAAAACAAAAAACATAAAAAAATTGAAATGTTTTCTTTTTTCCTCAAAAACGTGAGCACCAATAATTTGCTGATGACATTTTTACAGGTTATTAGTTTTTAGATCTATTTTTTTTTAAACTACACTGTAGATGGGTTAAATTACCAAAGTTATACCTTTATATCAATTTCAGCAACTGCATGTCCCTGCGCAGAATTTATTTAGTGCTGGAAAAAAATAAAGTGGAGGTGGGGGGGGGGGGTAAAGAAAACATCTGTCATCTTTGATTTATAATCTGTGAAAGGAAATAGGCAGGTTGAAAAATGCAAGGTGGTCGGGAAAAAACCTACATTTTTGCCAGTGGTGGTCGCGGGATCCTGAGTGCCGGTGGGGGTTTCTGACGCCGACCACTGTGAGCAGAACCCTGCTGCCCAAAATTGGAAAACTGATTTCATAGGTAGTACACCTAAAACTGAATTCATAACAATCAAGAATGTGTTATTTATGAAACTACCTGCTTTATTTGGCAGTATATTGCGTATCTGTTTGTGCTTGTATACTGTTTGTGCTTGTCACGTATAGGTCGAGATTTGGGTTAATCAAACCAATGCAGTTTCGGGTTACTTATGCAATTAATTTCAATGTAAGGAAATACTGTTGGTAGAAAGTACATTTGGACAGAATTGTAACACAATATTATGTTGTGCAGTACCGTTGTTCGTGCTTTTAATTTCGTCTTCATTCGAGTTTACAAGGCGTGTTTTGTATTGGAACTTTCTAGTGCTTCAAATGTGACGAAAAAGTGTAAATATTATGTGTTATGTAATGGAGCCCTCAAAGGCGGAGCCCTCAAAGGCATAGCCCTGGTTGGCCTTTCACCTTTACAACGTATACAGACAGAGAGTAAAATGTTGGGCTACCCCATCCCCCCAAAAATGTAAACAAAATAAATAAAAATACGTTATGAACACTTTGAAATATCTGGGTAATTTGTTGATAATTGACTGTTACTTAAAATATTGCTCATTTGATATAATGTTTTTCTTGATCCAACCGTGTCATCGTGATATTGTGCAGATGTTGCGTAATTTATCCTATCTTAATTATTTGACATCTCATATTAAACACATTACGTTGGCTTCAGGTAGATAAAGTAAGGGGACTTTTAAATAAAAGATAATATTGACAAGATACTTTTTGTTGTATAAATATAATTATTAGTTTCCTGTTGTCATCACCCTGGTAAAGTTATGATAATACAATTAATGTGGTTGTTGCGATGTAGGTGTTTATACAATAATTTTGTAATTGCATCCCCCCCCCCCCCCACCTTCGCCGGACAAAGGAGTTCCACTTGCCATGCATCAATATTATAAGAAATTATTTTGGTATAAACATTGTTTTTTCCCCAGAATTTGAGATCCTCTCTCCACAAAAGACCCCACTCCCGTGTTCAAGCCGTACCTCATTAAAATAGTGTTCAAATAGTGGGGGGGGGGGGTGCGGAGTGTGTCAACCGCATTTGTATACCAATGAAGGGGACTACAGTACTAGCCACTGCATTATTAGAAAGGCCCCGTTCGGCATCAATACATGTACACATAATGAGGGATGATCTGAACACGGGAGTGGGGTCTTTTCTGGAGAGGATCTCAAATTCTTGAAAACATGATGTTTATACCAAACGAATTTCTTATATTGATGCATGGCAAGTGGAACTCCTTTAAATTTGTCCATTTTCCGCGATAAAACATAATATCTTAATACACGTACAAACTGAATCATTACTCAAACGGATTAAATTCGCTGGTGATGCAAACAAAATTAAATATGATAAAAAGTGCATTCAATATTGTCCACATCAATACAATTCTAAAATGCCAAGGGACCTCTAAAAGACACGTTTATTTATAGGAGAATGAAAGGGTATATTGTGCGCCGATACAAAAGAAAACACAAAAGACTTATTAAAAAAAACACCTGCTGTAATTTAAGCTTAATTATATAATTCAATCATTCGTTCGTTTTTTGTATAAATAAAATGTATTTACTATGTCTTGTAATGTTTCCAACTGAGATGTTCCGGACATGCGACATTACCGGTACCTGATGTCTTGAAGATAAATTGTCAGTATTTTTGAATATTTCACCAGGTGACTACCAATTTTGTTTTAATCTAAATACACATGTATGTATGAACGATTTTTTAAAGAAAGGAACACAAATAGTTTAACATAAAATATTTCACAAAATTATTGCCAAAAAACGTGTGGTTTTAACACTATATAAGGCCAAAAATAAAAAGTCTCCAGTTTGTGATCTCCGCTCGCGTCGCCTCAGATTCAACACGTCGGCATTTTTTTTTCTATGAAACGATGTCCAATTGCAGCCAAAATTACTTGTTCAAACCATACCTCATTAAAATAGTGTTCAAGCGGATTTGCACACCGATGAAGGGTATACCTAAAGGTATAATCACTGCATTATTGAGAACCTGTATATGCTACTAGGCCCTATATACTTACTGTTGGGCCAAAACAAGGTCTCCGGTTTCTGGTCTCCGCGCGCGTCGCCTCAGACCCGCGCGTCGGCATTTTTATTTATTTATTTATTTTTATTTTTTTATTTATTTATTTTTTTTGCTATGAAACGATGTCCAGTTGCAGCCAAAATTGCTGGATCAATTGGAATTCTGCCGTGCTGTGTTTTAAACGACATTTTCACATAAGAGAATGAACGTTTGCCCGATTTGTGAGGCCTCTCTTAGCCACTATACTTTGTAGATGGGATTTTGGTCCCCGCGTATACAGTGTATCACGTATTTCCCTGTTGGCAAAAAATAATAATAAATAAATAAATAATAAATTTAAAAAAGATGGCCGAAAAAAGCGCGTCACCGCACCGATTTTGAAGCCGACCGATGAGCAGAAACTGGAGACTTTTTTGACCTTATCAATGAACTGAATGTATTTTAAAGGCCCATTCGACATCAGCACATGTATTTGTTTTAATGAGGGATGATCTGATTAAATGTGTCCATTTTCCGCGGTAAGAAATAATATCTTAATATACGTACAAACTGAATCATTACTCAAAAGGGATTAAATTCGCTGGTGCTGCAAACAAAATTAAATATGATAGAAAGTGCATTCAATATTGTCCACATCAATACAATTCTAAAATGCCAAGGGTCTTCTAAAAGACACGTTTATTTATAGGAGAATATTGTGCACTGATACAAAAGAAAACACAAAAGACTTACCAAAAAACAAACACCTGCTGTAATTTAAGCTTAATTATATAATTAAATCATTCGTTCGTTTTTTTCTATAAATAAATTGTATTTGCTATGCCTTCCTATAATGTTTCCAACTGAGATGTTCCAGACATGCGACATTGCCGGTACCTTGTCTTGAAGATAATTTGTCAGTATTTTTGAATATTTCACCAGGTGACTACCTCGCAATTTTGTTTTAATCTAAATACACATGTATGTATGAACAATTTCTGAAAGAAAGGAACACAAATAGTTCAACATAAAATATTTCACAAAATGATTGCCAAAGAACGTGTGGTTTAACACAAAGGCCAAAAATAAAGTCTCTGGTTTGTGGTCTCCGGTTTGTGGGCTATAAAACGATGTCTAATTGCAGCCAAAATTACTGGATCAATTGGAATTCTGCCGTGCTGTGTTTTAAACGACATTTTCACATAAGAGAATGAACGTTTGCCCAATTTGTGAGGCCTCTCTTAGGCCACAGTCTCCGGTTTCTAGGTTGGCTTCAAAATCGGTGCAGTTTTTGCTGTATTTTTTTATTTAAATTTTTTTTGTCAACCAGTGAAGTACGTGATACATGTTGTTGTCCTCTTTCGGCTGCTCCCGTTAGGGGTCGCCACAGTGGATCATGATCCGCGTATTTTATTTGGCATAGGGTTTACGCCGGATGCCCTTCCTGACGCAACCCTCCCATTTATCCGGGCTTGGGACCGGCACTAAGCATGCACTGGCTTGTACATCCCCAGTGGCTGGGTTCAATTCGGCCCTCGCAGCAATTATGGTAAAGTGTCTTGCTCAAGGACACAAGCACCATGGTCGCGACAAGGCTTCGAACCCACACACTCTGACGACTCAGCCATCAAAACACAAATCCGATGCACTAAACCGCTCGGCCATGGCACCCCACAAGTACGTGATACATGCATACGCGGTTATTGGTACCAGACCAAATTTCCCATACACAAAGTATGGTGGCTAACAGAGGCCTCACAAATCGGGCAAATGTTCATTCCCCTATGTGGAAAAGTCATTTAAAACACAGCATGGCAGAATTCCAATCGATCCAGCAATTTTGGCTGCAGTTGGACATCGTTTCATAGCACAAAACAAGAAAACTAAAAATGCCGACGCGCAGGTCTGAGGCGACGCGCGCGGAAACAGGAAAGCTGCGGTGACCTTTTCTTTGGGCCTTAGCCACCATACTTTGTGGGTCAATCGTCAATTCATTTTGAAACATTACTGCAGTAAAAACATTGTCATTTTGAAGGACTTATTTGCCTTTCTACAAGGAATATTGTATTTGTTCTATTTAAAAGACCATGTGCGATAGGCTAAATATTTCGAAGTGCTAGATAGATATTATCCCCCCTGAGAAACCTTTCCTCAGAGAAAATCAATCATCGGGGTGAATAATTTATCTGTTCACCCATTTGATCGATCCAGTGACCTTCGATCTGTGGGCAAAGCCATCTTCAAATAGAAGGACAACTTTGGCTGAACCGATACAAAATAAACAAAAAACATACATTGACTTGACACTGATGAAAAACAAATTAGGGCTGATTAATGACTTCGGTAATCATTATTTGTTTAAACCAACAAACACTTTAGCGGCGATCACTAGGGGACGGGGGGCGGGGGCATATTACCCATATTTAGACAAGGGGACGATAATGGCAACATCCTCCCCCATAATTATCGTCCTCTACAAAAACAATAATCTGAGAACACATAAATAATTACATTATTCTACTGATCTCTTTAGATGATAACTTGTTAATTTAAAACAAAATGGTAAAAACCAAAGCTTTACCTTCCCTTTAAAGGGACACGATTGCCACAATCAACAGGGCATGGAATCGGAGTGCTGGTGTTAGATTAACTCAGTCACTGACAATAGTACCGTACCCCACATGATAAGGTCATAGTTACCGTTGCTGCTGCATAAATAAGCCCGTTGCTGTGTTCATCTTAAACTACAGGACACTTATTCCATGCCCTGTTGAAAGTCTGCTCTGATCGTGACGATATTTTCCCTTTAACGTATTCCGACCTGTTTGTTTTCTGTAAAAGTCTTTCCCTGTGATAAACATTTAGGCCTCCACCCCTATAGTGGAGCACAAAAGAAAAACTGAAATGAGCAAAAAACTTCGAAATTCACGAAAAAGTTTAAGCGTAAAAAAAATACATTTTGCCCGACTCTCTTTACTCTGTCAAAATAACACAATGTCAGAGTGTTTAACGTGTTAAACCAGTACTTCGCCTATGAGCTCTACATGGGTCTGATGAGACATCACTGTCCATGTTATACTGAAACGGTATAATTATAACGACTGCTTGCATGGTATGATTGAAAAACAGTGCTAACAACAGAGGGCGCACTGTTTTTTTCCAGACAGAGTACAAGCACTGATCTCTCATATCGAGATTATGTTATGCACTTAATCGAAGCCGCTGTATGCCAAGTTACCACTTTCATAAACCACGCCTTGCAACGCTGCGCAGAAACATCCGCCCCATTTTACGTCTATTCCTTGTGTTCCTATGTGTATTATCCCTTTGTGTTTCTTTTGTATGCGAGTAGTAAAATGGCCATTGTGATGGCTTCATAATTAATTAGGCATGCACTAATGGGCCTCTATCCAGTCAGTATAATAGAGATCGATGATGTCTAGTAATAGAACTTCCAACTCTTACCTAGTTCACTTCCTTCAAGGTCCAACGCAGACATTTTGCATCAGTCATGACAGCTGGTTTATTGTTTAAACGGTCCTCACGTATGACGCTCGATATGCGGCACAGCACAGAGTGCACCCCCTCCCATTGTGTCTTCGTTGTGTTCCAGGAATCTTAGGAATTCTTTAGAGGATTTCGGGGAGAGGGGGGAGGTCCTTTAACAATAGAACATCAGTATGTGTTAGTGTATAGGGACATTTGGGGGAGGCACTCAGGGGAATACTCACGCGACTCGAGCGAAAATTGAACCCACGTATTCTTGGCGCTTGTAATACTAGTACTGACTGCAGACAACTTAGATTCTTAACCATTAGACTTGTATAACGCTCCTGCCATCTTTGTCAGAATCCCTGTACACAATATATACGGATTGTTTTCCATTCAAAGGGGCCAGCCTACTTTCCTGCCAGTTTCGGATTGGCCACATGGATTTGTCTGGAAGTAACCAAGATAGCTGCGGAACGTACGATGTACCCGTTGAATCTGTCAGAGTTAGGCTGATGTTCTATTTCCTTTCATTTCTGGGCTATAAAGGTTTTGTTAACGAACACCCGGTGTTACATAACCACAATATCCCAAACATTCCATCAAAATGTTAAAAGCCAATTTCACCACGTGATTTGGCTGAATGATGTCTGGAAAGCCTGTGCCGTCAACACCATGCCTGCCACTCTTCAGAAGAGGGCGCTTTTGAAGTAAACTTGCAATGTCAGATCACATTTTGCTCAAGTGTTTTCTGTAAAATCTGTAAATGCTTTATTTACACTTTTCTCCTTACTTTCACAGGTTGGTTCTTGAATGCATATCTTGATTCAATGAGAGTTATACCCATAAACGCATTACAAGTGCCGTAAATGCCCTTAATAACTTTGATCTCCAACAATACAACAATGGAATAATTATTGAATAATTAATAAAGTACGCAAAGACCATCATAACAAGATACTTCTGTGCAAGTTTTATTTATTTATTTGAACTACTCGGCAAGAGTGAACATTAAATTTTACTGTGCTTAAAATACTTTTTTTTTTTTTACATTACATTAACCTTTGTATATTTAAAATGCTATAAATGTTTGATTAAAACTACTCGACAGATCTCACCGAGAAACCCCCTCTCGCGCCGTCTACAGACTTGTGAGCGCTCTGAATTTTGAATATTGGGAACGTTTCCAAATATGGGTTCGGCATTGAGGTGCGGGGAGTGTGCCAACAGTTAGCGTACTCTCGCCCCTCCTGCCAATCGTCGGAAGAGATCGCAGGCATAAGATATCTTCAAAAAGTCTTTGTGGAAGAGGATACAAAATAATATCCGCAATGTTCTCTACCGAAGTCACGAGGACAACCTATGGACATTGTACAATCTTTGCAGATAACCTGTTAGCAGTTGGCCACATTGCCGCACCCCCATACAACAACAATTTCGTAATTGGAAACATTTATTTGGCGGCCAATTTCAAAGCTCCTATATTGGACACTAGGGGGAAAAGGGAGATTTCTTAGGTAAAACTTGTAGCTTTGCATGGCGAAGAGGATAAGTAAAGACGGTGACACCATGTGAAATGCTCAATTGAGTAGTAATTAGTTCTGAAAAGAACTGGAGGTTACAACTCAATGTTTCGATCAGTATGCTCTGGTCGTCATCAGGAGATTTCTTGGTGAGATTTTTCAGTTAAGTATGTTATTGTGCCTGGCCAGCATTTGTTATTTCCTTTTCCACAAACAAATTGAAAAAGATAATAATTCATCACAAAATTTACATTTTCATACTAAATATACACATTGTTCATGTTATACTCTTCTTTGAATAAAATGTATCCAATGTATACAAAATATGATTTTAAATAAATTAATATAATTTAAATCTCTTCAAAATGATCCATAAGACAATTCTTCAATATATACCTTGTTCATAAAACAAATATTAAATGGTCCTTTCCAATGTATTTCATTTATATCAACATTCAAATAAATATCCATAAAACATGAAGTAAGCTGATGTCAATCAAAAATAGTTTAAGAACTGATTTGCCACAAAAGCCTTGGAAAAACATAACAATGAAATCATTTAGAAATATAATGAAATGTGACAGCTAACATTTTTGCAGCGATATCGATTTAAACAAGGAGGGACTGGGATGGGGAAAATATTAGGCAAAACAAGATTGAGATTGGATTAAAAAACATGAAGGAATAGACTCAGAAATAGCGGCTAACATAACTTTGTTGTATAATAATACTGTTGTTTCAAAGCGCTTCGGTGCATTTTGGTGCCAACGCAACTAATACACCACAATCAACATTTTGGACACACAACAACATATGGCAAGATTCGTATAAATTTATCAGGGTGTTCATTCCCTCAGCCTCTAAGCTTCAAGTAACAATGTGAAATAATCTGCACTATAGACACAAGTATTCAATGGCTATATCAGTGATTATTCTTACAACTTGTAATACAATCTGTAGAATACAATGTTACATCATTGTGCTTTCTGTGTAATCTCCATCCTGATCAACGTCTATTCCGTCTAGGACGTAATTGTCGCCTTTCATGCTGATTGGTTGCAGGCGGTTCTCGTCGCTCTCCTGTTCCTTTTTGTCTTGACAGCCAGCATCGTCATGGTGATCATCGTCATGGTGATCATCGTCAAGGTGATCATCGTCAAGGTGATCATCGTCATGTTGATCATCGTCATGTTGATCATCGTCATGTTGATCATCGTCATGTTGATCATCGTCATGTTGATCATCGTCATGGTGATCATCGTCATGGTGATCATCGTCATGGTGATCATCGTCATGGTGATCATCGTCATGGTGATCATCGTCATGGTGATCATCGTCATGGTGATCATCACCAGTATCTGCATCAGAGAGTTTAGTGGAGCCTCTTCTGCCAGCGCTAGCGGCGACACCTGCTGCGACACCAGCAACAACAGCAACACCTGAAGCAACACCAGCACCAGCAACAGCGCCCGCTTTCTCCGTTGCAGCAGCTTTATGAGCGATCGCCGTGGAGTACTTCGGCGGCTCGTGGTACGCCTCGACCGCTACAGTGATATCCGAGGTGTCAGCATCGTCTTCCGTCTGTATGGCCGGAGACCCGTTACTAGTAGCGACCTCACCGCTGTTCAACACTTGTGCAGCCTCATCAAGGTTCCAGTCGGACACTTGAAGACCTTTGTTGTCGTAGCCCAGGGTTTGAATCTCGCCACCGTCTAATGCACCGCGAACCGAGGCCATGATCTCTGCCACCTGGCTGGTCTTGAGGCCGCAATTGCAACCGATGAAATAGCCGAGGCACCAGAGACCGCAACCACGCTTGACTCCCTGGCGGCCATACTTGGTGCGCCGGCTGATTTCGTTCTTGACCAAATCAATTTGTCTGTCAACCTGTCAGTAGGGAAACATTCATAAAATAAAAGCTGATCTGTGTAAATGCTTAAACATTTCTTTAAATACTTTTCGCTCTGGTTGTCTTTTTCTGATGGAATTGTTTAAAAAAAAATTTTTTTTAAACACACCAAAACAAGCAAAATGTGGAATCAGCAAATGGATAACTATGATTAATGAACAGACTCTTAATCTAGAAACTACACTGCACTCAATGGACTGTATACGTACCTCGTCAATTTTGTGGCGCAATTTTGTCTCTTCGTCGACCTCTTCTTCGTATATTTCGTCATCAGTACGAGGGTTCCTGTCTTTCCTCTCGCCAAATGTATGACGCAAAGACAGCAACTGTTGCAAGTTCAAAGTATGATAAAGGATTAGTTATTAAAAAATAACAAAATGATAGAATAATGGTGGTGATGGTGGTGGTGACGACGACGATGATGGTGGTGAAGAGGAAGAGGAAGAGGAAGAGGAAGAGGAAGAGGAAGAGGAAGGCGATGGCGATATGGCGATATGGAGATATGGAGATATGGAGATATGGAGATATGGAGATATGGAGATATGGAGATATGGAGATAAAGATATGCATTTACAGAGCGCTCTTACACAGGGTACCACAGCGCTTAACAACAATAAATTACTATACAAACTAAAATACGAAAAAAGGTTGAGAAAGGCGGAAAATGACAAACCCAATCTGACTACAATTAACTACTAAACAAGAAAATCCTGAGATAGTTCTTGGACATTTCTAGCGACTGTGCTGAACGGATTTAACTTAATCAACAAATTTAACTTAGTGTTAAGGTGATGATGGTAATTATAAGTCTTCCCAAGAAACCATTTTTCTCTGAGGTCAATCTGTCAATCATGATAAGTGACCCGACTTGTCTGGACCTTGGCATGTCAATGATTTGAATCGACTCCAGTAAATTGATTTGAAATGACCCAATATTTGACTCGTTACAACTCTACTCTATGACAAAATTCTATAAAAAACAGGACAAGACTGAGCAGCAATGATGTACCTTAGGAATGAACACGATAATTAGCAACAGCGTGATGGCACACCACGTCAGCGACCCGATGACGCTGTAGGAGATCTGAGGTGTGTTGCTCAGAATGAAGGACAGGGGCGCACTCACCACGCTCAGCGTGACCACGCAGTAAACGGCGATACCCGTACTAAACGTGTCGTTCAGCGACAGAATCTTCAGCTCTCGTGTTTCGTAGGCGAGGAAAGCACCTAAGAAGAATGAAAAAAAAGACTTGTAAGAGATAATTTCTTCTCCCGTTTTACCGAAATGGTTATTAATGCACTAACTCTAAGGCTCACAAATTCATTTTAGGTACGGATTATGACAACGCCAATTATTGTTGTTGTTTTCAATAAATAAAAAAAGCCAGAGACATCAGCAGCGAAAAACAAAAAGTCATCCAACATTCTTTAAAAACAGAAAATATCAATAAACATCCTTTGGAAACACGATATGAAAGGAGCATTTAATTATAGTCGTTATTCATTCTGGTTATTTCGAATGAAAAGTCAAACAAAATATGCAAATGTAGACTTAAAAGACTTACCAAGTAAGAGTGTGAGTCCATGGAACACAAACAATCCCACGATGAAGTACACGGAGTTACCCTTGTTACAGAACTCCACAACGTCTTTGTACAGGGTGTTCTCTTCTTCATCCAACTGTAATTAATATGTTAAGAAGTCAAATGGTCAGATAAAGAAGGGGGCAGATCCAGGGTCTAAAAAAGGGGAGGAACACTGCCAAAAAAGGGGGGTACATTGATTAATTCATCAAGCTTTCTTTTATCAGTTACCGGTATTTTTGTAGTATGTTTTGTTCATACACTTTGTTTTGATCATGTTGTACCTGTTATTGTTTCTTCTTGTCTGTGCATTCTGTATGGCTCACTTTGTCTTCACTCTAAAAGCTAAAGTGTTGAATCAACCATATTAGAGTTCGGTGAGTGACAGCACTTTATAAAGTTAAATTCAACTCAAAGAAAGTGTTGAATTGACAAAGTCAAATTAAGTCTACCTTTATCAACGTTAATTCAACACTTTTAAAAATTAAAAAAAAATCTTTATAAAGAGTTGTCACTGACCGAACTCTTTAAAATGTTGATTCAACACTTTAGTTTTAAGAGTGTTTCTTGTTAATGGCATTGTTCCTTGTAAGCATTAAAACCCTCCTACACATGGAGGCCACTCCGATCCACAAAATTTTCAATATGTTTTTCACCAACCTTTAGTACATACAAGCCTGCTGTCCTTTCCAAGTAATCTTACAAAATCAAATGTGTGCCACCCAAGGCCACTGTAAATGTTTGAACATATTTAATGGCATGCAATGTATCAGTGCACAGAAGGGTAACCACATGAGGCCACTGGCAACAGCTAATGGCTTGGAGTGGCCTGAATGGGTTGTTTAAAAAAATGCACTGATGTAAGATTATTAATGTTCAAAGGTATTTCGTCACAAGCTTCAGCTTTTTCAATCTGCCCCCCATAGCCTGTACCGACCATTAATTATCAATTTTTATGTGTGAATTAGCTTGTAATTTAACGGTCTCCTGAAATTATTGAAATAAAAGTCCATTGAATTTGATCTAATTGAATTGAACTGAATTGAGATTAATGAAAAGGTTAATTGAATGATTAATGAAAAAATGGAATCTCAGCTGTGAAAGGTTTATCTCAGTACGCCTTATCTACATGTAGCCTATGCATTCAAACCTATGCAAGAATCTGACAGTTAAGGAGGCATCATTTCATTCACGTAAACATGAAAGACCTGTCTATACACATGAAATCGGGAACAAGGCTTTGGGTTTCATTGGCATAAATAAATGCATATGCATAATGCATATTAAGAAATGAGTATTTAGTGCTCTAACACCTGGACAAATTACGTAGTAGGTCCTGTACATGTTCTAAACCAATTCATGTGAAAGAATGGAAATTTATTAGACTAAAAATATACTCCGCCTAGGCGCCTACGCCACAATGTATTTTAAACTAAATTGGTGAAAAACACTTCCAAAACTAAAATAGCCACTGTGTAATGCATTACAAAGAAATAAGGAAACGAACAATCTAATGTCTTACCGTTTCGTTCACAATCTCCGCTGTTGATTCCATGGGAAAGACCACTATCCACACAACAAGAGTGGCGATATCAACAAAGAGGAAGATCAACATAGTTCGTGCCATGTGACTACCGTGTGGATCCTGCATGCAGGGGTAACGAAATCAACACATTATTTTCTCACCAACTGTGTTTCCCGCGGTTTTTAAAGAAATATTTTGTCTGCTAAGATTTTAACAAAATGTTTACAATATCTTAGAGACCAAAATTACCAGATTATCAAATTAACTACGCCTATACACGAATTTCAAATTGAAACCGAGACTCCCTGTGTCAAGTCACAACACCAATGCGAGGTAGACAATAGAACGACTCATGCTCCCACCATACAGCGCATGCGTCAACGCTGAGAGCCTCGTTATCAAACCCGGAAGTGCGCAGATCAACGTTAATTTCGTCATCTTGGGATTTGTCTATTGGTTATTTTTTAAAACTTACTTGGTGTAAAGCTGACACACGTATCGATCATCCTGAGAAATTATTTTATCTAGTGCATAGAGTAATATTGTTTATGTCAAATTTACACAAAAGTTGAAGTCCGGCAACCTTTTTGTAAAACCTAAAAACATACCAAAACATTTTCTAAAAAAAGCGAGCACCTATTGTGATGAAACTTTCACATCTTAGTTTTATTTCTTGAAAACTTGAGGGTTTTCAATAGTTCAAATAATAAAAAGCTTTGCAGTACCGGCTTCCATGGGTTAGTCTTCGTCACCAGCAGCTTGTGGGCCCGATATATCTTGGCGAATAGCACACCGTACGCACAGGCAAATCCAAGTGTAAGCGTAACTGAACTCAACTGCGAAAATCAAAATATCACAATGTTGATTCCTTTAATGTAAATAATGCAAGCTTACTGCAGTTAAGACACATATTATTTGTAAATCAAAGCTCATGTACTTTGTGAACTAGTTGGGTCAGAGGTTTTTTGTAAATTGAAAAAGAATATAATGATATAAATTTAAAGTAAGTCAGTTGAATTAACAGTGAATTAAAAATATAATATTGCACAATATTTTGAAACAAGTCTGTCAAGGCTCGGCTGCATGCAAATTACATAAGATAGAGACATTAAAAGATCAAACAATTTGAAAATCTTCACACCTTACAGGTGAAAGTGAAATATTCATTCCCGACTAGGCTGCTATCCATACCAAGAAGTACCACCGAGCAGTAGAGAAGAGCGCTACCGAACAGCATGACGCCGAGATACCCAGGCATGGCTCGACGAAACACTCTGTGTTGGTGGAAGAAGAAAAAAAAAGATTATTAGAAATGTTGCATTTGGATAAACAAATTACACACAGCAAGCCTAATGTGGGTCATCTTATACTGAAGACAGAAAAGTTCATTAATGCGCATTGATGCGATCCAAATACAGGTAGGGTTATACCCAAACGAAACACGAATGAACAATGGGTGTTATTTGAAAAGCGCAACTTGTATTTATCAAGTTTCATAACATTTTTGGCAAGATATCAAAGGTTCTGATAAATAATAATAATAATAATAATAATAATAATAATAATAATAATAATAATAATAATAATAATAATAATAATAATAATAATAATAATAATAATAATAATAATAATAATAATAATAATAATAATAATAATAATAATAATAATAATAATAATAATAATAATAATGTGGAATTATCTATAGCGCACGTATCCACCAAACTGGTGCTCAAGGCGCATTATATTATTACCCCTGCTCATCAGGCTCATAAATCATTCCTGAAACCATCTCAGCTCCCTGGGGAGTATACAGCTCAATTGCTGCCATTTTGGCGCATATAGGGCTAATCAAACACATCAACCAACTCTGCCCTCACAGGTACCCATTTACCCCTGGTGGGGAGAAGCAATTATGGTAAAGTGTCTTGCTCAAGGACACAAGCACCATGGTCGCGGCTGGGATTCGAACCCATATTCTGCACTAAACCGCTCGACCATGGCACTCCAAATAAATATTTTATCGGCAATAGGCGCCATGTTGCTCATGGGGCAAATACTACAGAATGCCCAGGCGCCAGGGTACCTGAACGAAGGTTGGGACGTTCGAAAGTGTGCTATTTGAAAATTTCATTTATTGGGGTATCGATCAACTGTAGCGCGATATATCTTGCTCAATTATAAGCAAATGTTTTTAAAAAATACCAAAGCGCCAAGGAATGCGAAAACGCGCGATAAAGGTATGATAGTGTATATTACTTGGTTCCTCCGTTCGCAAGAACAAGATGGCTCGTTATTACCGGAATGTTGACCTAAAGTGTTTAATAGGGCTGGTTTATACAAAGGGTCTTAAACACAAAGGTTTGCTGAGGATGACACGATAAAGTCACAGATTTATGTTAGTAGGATTGTGGTCCTCGAACTGAAATGCCTAAACTCTGAATTTGTTTGAATGAGCGCCTGGGACCAATTCCATAGAGCTGCTTAGCTGAGAATTTTGCCAAGCAAATATTTTATTCTTAGCAATAATAAAATTGACTACCAGCCAAAATGTATACGTTTTTGTATGAAAGCTTGTCTGGTAATCAAAGAAATCCACGAAGCAATTTTATCCGCTAAGCAGTTCTATATGAAATTGGGCCCTGGTGTGTGTGCTTACGATCGCTGCCTGTAGACCATCATACATATGAAAAGCAAGACCACGAACAGCATGCCTGTACCGGCCAAGCCCACTGCTACATAGAGGTACGGGCGAGGAATTGTCTGACTTATGGTTGTCTCCGTTGTTGCATCTTTTGGAGCTTTTCCACCTGAACAAAAACGGAGTAAAGTTCTGAAAAGAATAGGGCCAATTTTATAGAGCTGCTAAGCAGCGGTGTAGCCACGGGGGGCACGT
Source organism: Zoroaster sp. YZ-2022 (assembly GCA_029582265.1). Lineage (NCBI taxonomy): Eukaryota > Metazoa > Echinodermata > Asteroidea > Forcipulatida > Zoroasteridae > Zoroaster > Zoroaster sp. YZ-2022. Next base: position 6,428,167 of record CM055833.1, on the reverse strand, counting down.
GCTGCCCCCACAAATTTCCAGTGCCACCCCCCCAGGTTCCCCCACGGAAAAGAAAAGGGAAAAAACCCATACCCCTGGGCCCCCCACTGAAAAGCAATGCCCCCCCCCCTGTGCCCCCCACTGAAAAAGTCCTGGCTACGCCGCTGCTGCTAATCAGGGGGGAAAATGCTTACCAGAAAAATTTGCTTAGCAAATTTCTTTGGTTACCAGCCAAACTTTGATATAAAATGTATACATTTTGGCTGGTAGTCTGTTTTATATTGCTTAGCAAAAATATTTGCTTAGCAAAATTCTCTGCTTAGCAGCTCTATGAAATTGGTTCCCGGTGGATACAACTGGACGTCACCGCAAACAGTCTTTACTTATCATTTTCACCATGCAAAGCTACAAATCTTACAAGACTTTAAATTATAGCACTTTCGTTTATGATTTCATACTCTAAATTAACACCAACGGTGTTAACAAACTGCATTCTACCATGGTGTTTATATTTGGTGAGTTACTTAGTATAAACACCACCGGTGTATTATTTTACAACCGAGTTTTTGTAGTTATATGCTATACTGGGATGTGGGAAATAATGTAGGGTGTCTCTAGTCCTATAGAACCGTGAAAGCTGCAGCTCACTTATTAGTCCTCTCCTTTTAAAAGACATGTTGAAAGTTCATGAATTTCGCACATGCGAGAAACAGAAATAGGCTTAGACCATTTGAAAATTTAAAAAAAAAGCACTTCAGAATGAATTGTAATAAGTCAACACATTTTAACCAAATTCACTTCTATCTGAATTAGGATAATTGTAATTTCGGGCAGTTGTATTTAGTAAACAAATCTTAGCTTAACTGAAAGTTATAGGTCACGTGTAACATTTGAGAGCGCTCAATCTTCAACAGGTGGTCGTGGGGTTGGAGTTGTTAATGTGATCTCAATCTTATCCGTGCGAAAACTTTCCGGGGCTAGTTTTTCGCTATCCCTCGCTTGTTTATACCTTGCCATTCGATATTTGTAATATCAAGTTGTTCTCCCTGAGATGAGTAGTAACCAACAGCCTCTTCCTCACGATCTGAGTAAATCAAACATTCATTAAAAATGACCGTGGTTAAAATTGCCCCCAGATCATTCTTATGATAACGTCAACATCAAAAGTCTTCCATAAATGCCTAAATTGGAAAGGGTATAGCATTGAGCCTAATCTGCAGCCAAAATGCATATGTAACTATTTGGAAAATAAGCGACAAACTTATTTGATGCTTATGGTCTTCAAGGAAATTGAAATATAAAACCCACATTTATATAAAATAAAATCTTATAATTTGATATTATTATACAAAAAACCCACTAAATGTTGTTCAATCTATATACCTTTCATTTGTCTGACTTCGATTAATCCTTCTCGGTTTCCAACATCAGTGAAACTGACTTTCCCCTGTGATTTGGAAAATACGGAATGGTCAAATGCAACTTATAGGCACACAAACAACAAGAACCACACCATCCAATGGGGAAACAACACACTCATCGCTCCAGTCAATAATTGGTTACCACCGCCGCATCAGCGAAGCCATAGAAATCAACAAACACAACACAGTACCACAAGACATCGGTTTCAACATCAGTAGCATCTGGCAAACAACACTTCAACAGAGCCAATCATCCACCATCAACACCAACACAGCAACTGACACACAGTGGCGCACCCAAGGGGGGGGGCCGGGGGCTCGAGCCCCCCCCCCCCAAGGGCCCGCTGATGTTTTATTATTTTTTTTTTAAAGAAGGGGCCGGGAAAGAGAGCAAAATCTGAGCCCAAGTCTTGTCTACAGAGGAGTTCGGCAAGGAGTAGGGCAGTGGTACAAGGGATGGGGACTCAGGAGACTCAAGCTCCCCTCCAAAAGTTTTCCATTTATTCCACTTACTATTATATTTTACGGCGTTGCGTATGCATGTGCATGTAAGCTTGAAGGGCCACCAGTATATATAACAAGCATTTTTAGACATTCTCCCCCCCCCCCTGCCATGGTGCACCCTGATCAGGGAGCAGCTTTACTTAATTTTATTTTCATTTTCTGTTGTCCGTTTCTCTTGTTGAGGTCGTTGACTGTCGTTGAGGTTACTCGTAAATGTTTTTTAAAATTTAAACACGCCCGCATTATAACCAACTCCTTTCCAGTTTGTACACAATGGCCCAGGATCGGGTTTTAATTTACAAAGATTATGCGACACTGTTTTAGCAAACACCGATTGGATAATATTGGGATTTGGTTTTGCCGCCAAATTCGTGTTTGAGAAAATTTAGCTCCGCCCGGAATGATTACAAACTTTACGTCCGCGCAATGAAAATATTTAAATATAGAAATCTTGCAGACGAAACAATTAGCTCAAGTTCTTTACATCAAGAGGAGGAAATTATATGGAAGGTAAAACCCTACGAGTCTGAATCATGTCATGATGTCTTCTTTTTATGACTAGAAACCACCAGGAAACATTTAACATGTGCCGTAGGTTCACTGACGAGCACGATTAGGGACATGGCTACAGCCGCGCCAGCGGTTATGGTTTGGGTCCGCCATGTCTCTCCCCCATATTGGATTACCAAAAAAATTTTTTTTTGAGCCCCCCCCCCCAATAAAATCCTGGGTGCGCCACTGCTGACACACTCCAAGGAACATACCCACAGACAGCCGACACACTTCACCGAGCACCAATAACAGCAGCCCCCACCTACAGCAAGATCCACCAACACAAGATAAAAAGCTCATGCATTCTACACACTCATCATTCTCCTGATGCCGGCTAGAGCAGACTAGTTGAAACGTTGAGAACAAACCAACCGGACCTTCTCAGAGCCATCACTTCTTCCAAGAAGAGATTATTACATGGTGTCACCTGAAAGAACTCAAGTATCTATCTCCACCATGCAAAGCCTCAAATCCTACATCAACTTATAGGCCTAATAATAACCCGTCATTCAAAATGTTTTATTCTTTAAACAAATTGAAAACAAAAAGCGTTGGGAAGGAACTGCCTCTCGCTCAAAAAGGGACGATGTAGTCCCAGAATTAAGGCATATATGCCTGGGACGTATCCAGTGTATTTGAGAGGGGTTGGGTTCTAGATTATCGGAATGTATTTGTTCTGACGTAGATTACCCCTGACTGTGGTCTTATGAAATCTCAAAAACATCATATTATAGAAGCTATACAAAAAACAACAACAACAACAACAACAACAAACGAAAACAAAGGGGTGGGGGTCAGGACCCTCTCTGGAACCACCCCTGTATTCTCCCTCTTGCCCAAATTTCGATAACCCGTTAGACGTACCGACACACCGTCAAATACCAAGTCATAGATAACGTCCATGAATAACTCTCTCATCTCTGTGTCCTCATATGAGAAATCCTCCAATCTCTTCGTAGTTAGATTAGCTGGAAGATGAATCAAACAAAACACGTCTCAAGAAATAAAATAAATTTCTTCTATGTTGCTTCCTCGTGTTAAAAAAGGTAAGCTACATGGGTGGAAAGAAAGATTGCTTTTATTCGCTTACGTGTCGCGGAAATATAGTTTTCTCAAGAAAAAAATATGAGGTCAGGAAAATAACGGTTTGACCGAAAGAACATGGTGTGAATTACCTAGACTTCTGTTCAGCGTTAGTGCGATTGTCCATGTTGCGTCGTAGGCATACGATGCAGCCGCCTTGTTGGCATCAAAGTCTGTTTGGTTCTTCATCACATCAAAACGCTGACTCACAATTTCCTCGTACTGTGCTGGAGTCTAAACATTGAAAAGATAAATCAGTTTTTAAAATAATTATGGCAAGGTAGGGCACCACTTTGTTTCCATGCTTAAAAATGATAAAATTGAGCTCCCTTTTGTTGCATTATGAAAAGCCCCACATTCAATCATTTCTTTGCAATTAAATTATCTAAAGATTCTCTAAATTCTCTAAAGATTCTCTAAATTGGATATCTTGGCCGAATGGTTTTGAGTACCGTACATCATATTTCTATTTTATTCTGATGGCCATATCTTCACAATGTAGGTTAGAAATCTGTCTCAAGGCTCAATGTACTAGTGTCATTGAGGCACTTGACCATAATTGCTTTATGGGTACTGGCGATAGCTGAAGTACCGGTATAGGATTGACCTGCAATGGACTTGCATCCTCCAGGGTGACAGAAACATTTGCAGTCTTTTAATGCAGTCTTTTAAATTGGTCAAGACTTAACTAATACGTAATTTCAATCTGACTGAATCAGACTTTGAAACCTGCGACCTCTTGATTACTGAGCTCTACCAACTGAGCTATCCAATCCTATATCTGGAAGTACCCACACATTGTCAATATCTTTGTTCAAAGATATAAAGTCAAATTTTATATTAAACAAATATATTCATTTAAAAAAGAGTTAACAGTTAAGGTTTCTAATACCCGCAACATAAAACTGTAATTGGTTTATATGTCTATTTATTTTTCATTGACAATTATTGAATTTTGATGACTTAAATATGAATTCTCTGTGTGTTTTTGTGAACTTATACTGTACATAATGTTTTAAATGATATTTGAGCCTGATTTGAAACGCTGATTTAAATATTGAGGATTTCAAGATTACCGACCGAGACAGGTTGGGCGCTATGTTCATTGTATATGTAAGGTAAAGACAAGAATCATCAGAGTACATCTTTAATTCCATTTTTTTGTTCACTCACCAAATTTGACACCGTGACTTTCTCCTTCTCGGTGCTCAGTGGGAGGTTCTCGGTCGAAATGTACCCTTTTACGGCCGTGTGCATCTCCTCTGGGGTACACTCGACCTGTGGGTCCGGTTCGGCCCACCAATTGGGCTGGTAACTTCCGGGTAGGAACCAGGCGTAGTTCTTTCCATACAGTCCCTCTTGATAAGCCTGTTGTATAATGAGTGTTATGGGAACATTTACAGATCATTATATGCTATCTAACTTCTATTAAAAATTATTAAAACATTTAGTTATAAGATTTTGCATTTACCGCGCAAAACACACGCCGTGCCATGCCCTCATAGAAGTTGCCAAAGATGATCCATGCTCCCTTGGCCTATAAAGAAATGAATCCAAAAACAAAACAAATTAGTTTTTAGTATTACTCCATTAAATGTTTCTTTAAAACACTGAAATTATTTTATATCTACTGAAGAATTGTTTTTCTTAATATAATTGGCTTAATGGAGTGCCGAAGTAATGACGGAACCATTATTGAACCATTTTGCACGTGTTGTTATCGTAGAACAATGACGAAACAATGACAGTGTGACGTCATACTTTGGAGTTCTATGTGCCATGCCTTAATAAAATTGATATAATCATATCATGAACATAAATGATTATCCATATAACCTCTGACCTTTAGATTCCGGACCTGCTCTCTCGGTTCCACGGTGAAGCTCTCCGATGTAATTAGTTCAATGTCATTATTAGCCAGCAATGCACTGAAATCGTTGATCGACTGGGTGGAAAGAGAATGAAATGGCTTTTAACACATCAATAATTCAAGGTATTTCGTCTCAAAATTGCCTGAATTATGATCTACAAATACAACAGGCTTACACTGTTGACGATCTCAGTTGACGTATTATACATTACACACTTCGTCCCTAATTTGCCACAGTGACCAATCCCGAATTAAGTTGGCATAGTGACCAATGCGGTATTGGTCACTTTGCCAAAGTACAAAAATAGCCAGTTAGAGCATTCGTCATTTGAATGCATGCTCTATCTCCAAACTATAAGGAATACATGCATGTAGATACAATGGTAGGTCTCTTCCTGAATGTACTAATGGGCGGTAAAACTTAAAATTGAAAAAAGTCGGATTGGTTACTATGGCAAATTAGGGATGACTTGGGTAACTTTACCAAAGCAATTAAGTTATACAAAATGCATCCTTTTACCGTCTCAATGCAACAACCATGAATAGAAAAAAATGTAAAATATCTCAGAAATGCATTTGGATGCCCCTGTGTACAAATTCTAGAGCGTTTCACAGCCACCCATTTACTAGAATGCAATTTATTGGCAAAATATTGGAAGGCGTTCGAGAGCTTACTGTAGAGAAGACTTCTTGGTTCTCATGAAGCGTCGCTACTTTGGTCCAGTTGAAGCTCTTGATCATTGCCAGACGGGCGTGATTATACTGAGAGTCGGCGGCGTTGGTTCGGAAGAAAGACTTATACTGACTGCGGACTGACAGGGCCGGACTGGCGGCCGAGTATGATATCTGAAGGAAAAGATCAACATATTGTATTTTCCATACTCCTTTATACACGCCGTCTTATAATTAATACCCGATATTATTTTCTGGTAATAAAACCGAGGATTCTTCAAAAGCGCCTATAGCGCTGTTGTTCTTTAGCTTGTGGCAACATGTGAAGAGAAGACGCTTAAGGTTTAGTAATGTTCAGTTTATATGTGGGAGGAAAAACCCACACAAATATTACAGGAAAAAATCCACATAATCAGTAGAGAGCAGTTGTTGTCTAGGAACATACAAATATTATGGATCGTACCTGAATAATGTTCCAGAGGTCCGCTGCCAGAGAGATGGTCTGCGCGACCGCTGAGCACCCAGCGCCGAGTAGCATGTGGTATTTAGTTTCGGAGTTGATGTGCTCAAACAACGCTTGGGTGGCGATACCGGCATTGCACTGAACAAGAAAGGGTACAAACTGACATTCTCAAAAATAACCCAAAACAAACACGAACAAATAAAACACATTCAAAACCTATTAATTTTGAAATAGGACAAGCAAGTTGTTGATATACTTTTTACCAAATATCCATGCTTCTGGACAGTTTAAACACAATTTAAAATCTACTTTCTGATATGAAGCGTAGGCCTACTGTTTAAATACAATTAAAAAATAACAATACAAATCATTAAATAAACAGAGAATTAGCTGCTGCAAACTGCTTACCAACCTAAAGGACATATTATATAAATGCAAAATAGTGGTAAATGGCATTAAGTTTCAAACCTAGGAGGTTCTTTTGATCTTTTTTGCCTTTGAGAAAGAACCTGCTAGGTTCGAAACGTAAGGCCATGAACCACTATTTTGCAAAAATGCTTATGTTCTTGACAAACTGGGGCGCTGTTTTGCGAGTCACGGAAGCACTGCAAAGTGCACAAAATCAAAATTGCAAACCTTGCACAAGAAAACTGTGGTTACAAACAAAGTTAAACAAATTTAGAGAACCAAACTATTGAAAAAAGAGGAAATAAATTAACCTTTATGCACAGATCAATAGATTTCGTATGAGGAATTTAAAAAAAAATGTTTTGTTCACATCCCATTAGAGTCACCTTATTGTGGCATCCCGCCCCACGCTTAATAAGAGCCCACAGCATGGATATCATTTATTGCCTCCGTGAATTCTCTTTTATTGACATTGTTTATGAGCAAAACGTTATGACAAGTCGGCCTATAATAATTTGATGTCTGTAAATGCACGTTTTGGACGACATAGAACGACACTAGTTCATCGTTAAGGTTAGATCGTTAAGGTTTAGATTAGGTGAACTTTATTACTACACAAAACTGAGTGTAACATAATGCAGAGTAAAATAATCTGTTCATTTTTTGTTGGCGACACAACTTCCCTTTTATATTTTGCCAGGATTATGAATTGTCTCCTGGAAGTGTTACCTTTCCAAAAATACTTGCCCAATCCTGGTTTAAAGTGGGCGGGGGTTATATCATGTTTTGGGAATAACATTAGGCAGAACCGTGTTTTCATACATTCATGGGAAAATGTTTTCCTCGTGATAAAGTCGGATCCCCGTTCTCCCAATTGAAAACAAATCTGCTGTAATGTTGGCCTACAATTTCGTTTTCTTAAAGGCAATCACAAAACAATCAACAATTTTATTCATGAAATTGGTAACATGTGAATTAGGCATAGTTATACACTGCATGCAATAACTGGGTTGTTTTGAAAACTACATGAAATGTGTTCATTTTGGGCAACTAGCCAATACGAGCCCTATGAACTCCACTGGTGTTATTTAATACCCCAGTTTGTGTAGTTCCTATGCCCAAATTCGCCCCAAACCCAACCGACTCCCAACAGGAAAACATTTTGAAGGATAACAAATTATTCATCATGATCATTATCAATCATTGTTGCGAATATTCAAATGAACTTACATAACTATCATTCCATTTCATGGCGAGCTTGTACCCAGGCAGGATGTCCGCTCTCTCGTTGATGTGTTCAAGGGCAAGGTTGGCAGCTAACAAGGCGCTACTCCCACGTTGGAAACTATCCCGCGATATTGGGAAGAACCCCATGATATACAATGGGTATCTCGGATCGGCGTCTGATACACCAACCGTTGATGAACTACCCCACGTGTTGGTGGTCTCCCCCGAAGTGGTAGTCTCCAGTGGTGGAGCAGAGGTCGCTAACCCGCTTTGCGGTGTGGTCATGAACTGGACACCGGACAACCCTGACGTCATTGTGTCGCGAGCAACACCCCCGGTGTACTGCGGAAGAGTGACTTCCACCGCGGTTATTCTGTCTGGTGTTGGTGCCCAAGCGGTTATCGTGAGGGGTTCATTGGTTGTATTTATATCTTGGCCACTGGTCATTATTGTTCCGAGAAAAAGCACCGTCAATGCATAGAAGTACTTCATTTTGAACAATTTCGCAAAAAAAAACCGTCTTGGGGTTCTGTCGCAAGAACAAAATAGAATATTTGCAGTAAAAACCCACCGATATAAAGAAATATCACTCACATGACTGTGAAATGTTATTTCACTTTGCAGCAGCGTGGGTCGTAACAATTAAATCAAATAGAAAGCTCCTTTTTTGTCCCTCTCCTGTGAAATATATTAAGCATATAAACAAACTCTGGGCCGGTAACTGATACGGCATTTTCAATAACACACTTTTTAATAAAGTACACGTGATATCTTGACACCATAATTTTATATAAAGTACTCGTGATGTCTTGGCAATTAAGACTATGAAATTTATCACACGATCACTTATTAAAAAAATCTACTGCGTGGAGGGATATGAGAGGGGAATGCTCATAAGCAGATCGGAGATGAGGTTCGTTGTTTTATTTATGATTTAGGCTTAGGCGCTATATTATTATTGCAAAATACAAGTAAAATGTAATCTGAAAAAGAAATAAAATGATCACAGGTTTGCATAAAACTTACTTTGTGTAATGATGGTCGTGAGAGTATCAAAAATGCCTTGAGTTTCTTTTGTGTCTGAGATTATTTTAGTCAAATTAGTGTTATTATTTCCAAAGTAAAATGTTATCTTCATCAGATGAACATTCCATCACGTTAAAATGAAAACGAAAAATCTGAAAGTATGTTCATACATGTTTTAGTTAACGACACAATGTTATACGCCCTAAGCTTGACCTTTTATATAGCTTGGTTGTTTAATTTATAGTGATTCGTGATTCAAAGAAAACCGTATTTTTAATTTTTAATGTTGTACCTTTCCTTTAGGTAAAACTTGCAGCTTAGCATGGTGAACAGGATAAGTAAGACTAATTGCGGTGACACCATGTGAATTCTCTATCGACTAGAAATTAGTTCTGAAAAGAACTGGAGGTTACAACTCTGTAACCTCCAGTTCTTTTCAGAACTAATTACTACCTTTCCTTTAATAAAACTGGGATTCTTATAAATCGTATCTTTATTTCCAATGTTGTATCTTTCCTTTAATAAATCTGGGCTTCTTAATACAGAACCACGGTGCTCAGGCAAACATAACCTTTCATTACAAACACCTTAAGTTGTGAGCCTACGTATAGGCCTTTAATGTAAGACTTGAGTCCTTAATGCATGCCTTCGGGCTGTTGTATCTTACAGAGTTACACAAACTTACACAAATAACAAGACGTGATCTCCTTGGAACAGTTCGCTGTAAAGCCATGAGCGAATTTTACCCCGTGTTTTGTTATTTACCGAAATCTATGGCTTAGGCAATAATTATTCACACTTAGAATTCACTATCCAAAGAAAAAGCAACTGACAATAATCTACCGATGTCCTACGAATGTTTTTAAAAGTATATTTTTCAAATTAAAATGTATCCTTATTGTCCCGTAATTTTTTTGTTATTCTCCGAACTGATCTTTTTCTATTGATAGAAAGTAAATTTCTTTCAAATAAATCAATTAAAAATCATATCTGTAGGAATACATGAATACAGGAATGTTTGAAAATGTATTTATGACGCAACGTAATAATCTCCTGGATGGTTAACTTAGGAGGATTTAGGCCTACAGACTCTCCATATCCCACAAAATAAGAAACTAGAGGTTTGGACACAAAACAGGCTTCTTCTTTCTTTCCTTGGTGACTACTGCTCTTCTTTCAAGAAAATTTTGAGACAAAGGGAGATTTATTTTTAAAAAAACCGTGAAATCAGGAAAAATTCTGAGATATCACAGGCCTGTAAATGCTATGTAGTCCTACAATTATTGCGCGCATTTATGTTTTTTTTCCCTCGATATTACCGTACAGTAGCTTTAACGATACTATGTGATCGCAATTACACCTTTTCAACACCGATGTGAACTGAAACGTCAATAGATTTGACCTTTGTGTTCCTAATTTTTCACCGACGTCGACCATCTTGACACGAAGGATAATTTTTTTTTCTCCAGTGATTGATGAGCAGCCCAGAATTGCAATAATTGAAAATAGATAGACTTTGGCCTACTCCCGATTGCCAGTAAATAAGAAGGACGGATCAGATCAAACCTCACGGATATAATGGACTAGGTTGTATTCGTGCAATTTGTATATATTAGGTCTAAATAATAATACAATGATAAATAATATGAATGAGCTTTATTTACAAAGGGTAACCATTAACCATTTTCACCTTCAGGTAAGTTTCAATGGGCCATCATTATAAAAACTAAATTAAAAATACAGACAAATACAGTGACATTATGAAAACAGTCGATTCAAAATCGGTTGGAATGCAATCAAAAATATCGGTTGTCGATTGTACTAGGCCTATACGTACTTCATGTAAATAACATTTTGCAATTTAAATGACTGCATTAACTGGTTCAACATTCGATCTAATTGACCTTTGTCCTGGCGCAGCCATCTTGTTTTTCTTCAATACAAAACAATGTGACCAAACCGAGGCTGGAAGGGAAAATAGTCGGGTACCTTGTATGCATTGAGAGTTTGCACTGTATTTTCAAATTATGTGCATAAAGGGAACCCAACAATGATTACCGCAGTGATAATAACAGGAAGTTGACTGCATAGTTTTTATCCCTTCTCTCTCCCAGATTTATCACGTTTCAGAATAGACATCCAGTCCCCATCGGCCGACCATTCTTTTCCAAAATAAGATTGAGGTCAGAGAAGTGTTGCTTTTAGGGGATGAAAATAAGAAAAATCTGACTGACCTGATTTGTGCTTTTGAAAGAAATATATAATCGTTTTTTTGGTCATACGTCGGCTTCAAAATCGGTGTGGTGACACGTTTTTGTTTGTTTGTTTGTATGTTTTTGTTTTTGTTTTTGTTTTTGTTTTTGTTTTTGTTGTTGCTTTTTTGGGGGAGGGGGGCGTCAACCAGTGAAATATGTGATAGAGACACATACATGTACACACGGTTATTGGAATCAGACCAAATTTCCCATACACAAAGTATTTTGGCTAAGTAAATCGGGCAAACGTTCATACCCATATGGGAAAAAGTCGTTTAAAACACAGCGCGGCAGAAATAATAATAATAATAATAATAATAATAATAATGTAATAATACGGCAACATCCCCCTACTTAGCGAGAAAGTCAAGGCGCGGCGGCTGAGCCTCGCTGGGCACTGCCTCCGACACCCAGAGCTACCGGCCAACAAGGTCATTGTGTGGGAGCCCACTCACGGCAGGCGTGGCCCCGGAAGACCCACCAAGACCATGCTCAAGACCCTGATAGAAGACGCAGGAGTGGAGAACAAGGAGGAGCTAGTCTGTTGCATGCAGGACAGAGTTGTGTGGCGTGTCAGACACTGAGCCCGACTCAAGCCTGCGACACCGCGACTACTTGGGTCGACTGAGTAGAAGTAGTATAATGTAATAGAGCAAGTAACCTGTCATCGGATTGATGTTGAACACAAACGTGATTGATCACAGTGGGGCACTGCTTATTTATCACAAGCAATTATTTCTAACTAGACTTATGTTTTAAATACTATATGATTTTCCTGTTTTGATAATCCACAAACGCGATTGATTGGAGTGGGGCAAAATACAACCTTAACTGTGGAACCATAGCCCAGTGATGCTTACTTTAAGCGATATTTCTAACTAGACATATTATGTTTCCATATACTGTACGATTTTCCTTACTGTTTGACAATCCTCAATGAAAACAACACAGTGAGACGAAACTGCACTAATTTATGAGAAAATGGCCGTCTAACTTCATTATATTGACATATAATATCAGCAGAATATATAAGGCCTGTGCCTATTGAAGGTTTTCCTGTTGTCATCTGCTTGTTTTTCCGCGTCCCCAGTATTCAGGGTCTTAATTTAATCAGCAAAATCTTGTAGAGCCGCACATCCCAGGAGATAAAAATCAGTCTCTGATAAAAAAAAAAGGAAAACTGAAGTGGGAAATGTTACAAGGATTAAATAATGTCACGATGCCAGATTCCGCCGGGCATAATGCAATAGTTATTACAATGAGCTCGGTAACATTTATGTTAGCAAGCAGGCCCGTAGCAAAAACTGGTCAAGGTATACTGAACAATTGTTTGAACGAAGTATCCCCCGGAAAAAAAATTCGCCTGGATGATAGTTTAATTGAGGTCACAGAAAACAGCCCCCACCAAATATTTTGATGTGGGGCCAAATTGTTGTTCCCCAGGCTAGTACGCGCCTGCATGTTAGGGTCTTAAGCAGCTGTGATATTCCAATTTTACATGTCTTCAATTTACATTTCTTTTAATACTCTGGATAATACATAACAAATAAAAGTACCGGAGTTTACAAGAAAATAGTGAAATCGGATTGTTCGTATTCATTTCTGTCAGAAATTTATTCTGCAAATTATTTCACAAATTTTATTTAAAGGGACAGTGTTGTCACGATCAGAACAGACTTTCAACAGGGCATGGAATCGGTGTCCTAGTTTAAGATGAACACAGTTACTGGATAAGCAATGATAATATGACCTTTTCACGCGGGGTTTTATTGTCATTCACGGAGTTAATCTAAAACCTAGCACTCTGATTCCATGCCCTGTTGATCGTGACGATATTGCTTTTTTTAAAACATTTAGTTCCCTTCGGCTGTTTGCTGTGGCTGTTTGTGGTCTTTTTATTGGGGTTACTGGTTGGGGTGGTGGTGGGGTGGTCTTCGCACTTGGGTCCTCACTTGGGTTTTGCTTGGGATCCAGTTGGCGGCACCTGTGGTGGGTCTTATAGGGTGTACTGTGCAATCTCTTTTTAACTATATACATTTATTAGCCTAAATTGATATTTCTTTTCCCTGGGCACCTTTGAAAACAGTGCTCCACTGAAAGGTCTCTCCAGGTTAAATAAGAACTAAATAAAAAATTGTCCTTTTAAACGATAGCACCTGTGACATAAATATTTCAAGGGATGTTTGATATGATAATCAACATCAAGTATAAGTTTTATGTAGAACTGTGATTGTTTATGAGATTACCAATAGTAATTTAATTACTGCACTAAGTACGAATGGTTAACAAAATAATCAAATCCATTGCGGACGGCCACGAGTCTAATGTACTAAGCACTGAATATATTTTGGTCAATTTGTAATTATATTATAGTCATATCAAACCCAGCTGGTTAGACATCACAGCGCATACGACAGAGCATTTTTGACAATACAGTGGATATTATTAGATTATATTTATACGTCGAAGATTCTTGTTCACAAGCCCAGCGGTGGAATCATAATAACAGACAAGCTCAATCCATTTAATTAATTAAATAGCCAATGGTCCACACATAATATATTCAACACAGGCAATTTCCAAATAATTGTATAGATTTTGCATATATACCACATGCCTATTGGATATTTGATATACTGGATATTGTCATGGCCAATTATATATGGTCATTATATATGGTCGACGTACAATTATTATTCACATGGGTCAATTTTACATGATTATATATATAGGCTTATTCAGGCCTCGATCTTAACCATGGCCACTGCGGCCACTGCGGCCAATGCGGCCACTGCGGCCAATGCGGCCACTGCGGCCACTGCCGTGATGCTTCTCCGAGTTAGCGCATGATATTTTCATTCAAAGATAGCTGCACTTTACTATATTACTTTTCCTGATGTCCTCCTAGGTTTTGACTATCCGTGCTCAGTGTGTGTCAAGTGGACACCACATAAGGCCCCCCCCCCAAAAAAAAGTCTCCGGTTTCTGGTCTCCGCGCGCCTCGCCTCAGACCCGTGCGTGAGTATTTTTTATTTTCTTTTTTTATTGCTATGAAACGACGTCCAATTGCAGCCAAAATTGCTGGATCGATTGGATTTCTGCCGTGCTGTGCATTAAACGACTTTTTCACATAAGGGTATGAATGTTTGCCCGATTTGTGAGGCCTCTCTTAGCCACCATACTTTGTGTATGGGAAATTTGGTCCCAACTAATACAATGTGTCACGTGTTTCCCTGTTGGCAAAAAAATAAAAATAAATACAAAATTGCTGAAAAGCGCGTCATCACCGCACTGATTTTTGAAGCCGACTGATGACCAGAAACCGGAGACTTCTTTTGGCCTAAGCGTGGTGTTTATTTGTAAACATCGTTTAAAAATGAATGAATAGGCGTTGACCTATAATATTTTAACCTTATGATCAAATAAATTGTGAAAAGCTCCTCTCTGGTCTGATTCTAGGCATGATGTCACATAATTGTCACCGTTGCCATGCAACAATCAACACACCGTGATAATTCAAGTCACCAATCCAACGAGATGACAGACTGAGTGAAAACAAATGAGGACCACTAATGAAATGCACGAAAACCTTCCATTAACATTCTACCTGAAAATACGCGAAAAGGCAATCCATATTTCACAATTCGAAATTGCCATTGTATTTTAGCTCAATCTTTTTACCATTTTATTCGAAAATACAACATCGATCAGCTTAGTGGCCTACATCCACGCAACAGAAATGCTATGACCAGCCTACACTTGGCAAATAATACGAAAATATGACAAGATATAGGATCAATATTTTGCGAAATGTTGGAAACCTTATTAAAAATATCGACCATTTTTCTCAACTAGATCATACAATAAACAAATATAGATTATGTAGACGTCGCATAAAGTATGTAAATTTCCCTTTTTATTGCATTTGTACTTAGCATAGTCAAATATCACATCAGTGACATAATTGACTGTTGAAAACAGTCATCGATCACACGTACGTTTCTTTGTTTCAATATTTTTATATCATTATAAAGGCAGCTATCATCTTGCGCGTGACCTGTTTATATAAACACGGTTTAGTGGTTATAGTACTATTGTTCGACCATTGTTTGTGATGTGCTCAAGGCAAAATGGCGTAAATTAGACCGTAGACGATTAGACCGTAGTAATTATTGTTCAGTAGTAAAGCTTTCACATGGCCATCCAATGGCGTGTATGGTTTTATACGGAGGTAATGTCTCTCAATCCTGGTTGATTAAAGGGAAGATGCAAACATTGGTAATTTTGGCAAATTGGCTTTAAGAGCCATGGTCAATTTGCTATCAACAATGGGTGAGTGGGAGGAGGAGAGTTGAATCATATTTCCAACTCGATTGATTGCCCCTGAACCTTAACCAATCCTAACCCTTTCCAGTATTAAACAAATACATTTCAAAGAAAAACTATAGAACATTCAGTAAATGATTGTAATATTTTGCCTTTTTAGTTTGTTTTTGTTTTTGTTTTTTTTTTGCAGATGAAGAGATTGCGGGAATATATGCCATTTTTGAGAAAATGTTTAGAAATTGGAACTAAAACAAAATGCACAATAAATAAATCAAAACTACAAAACAATGGTAAATTATTTTTTTAAATCGTGCTACCGTGGAGGTCGCGGGGAATTGTCTCATCGACCATCCTCCTGGACAAAAAGTAGGGGCTGTATATCTCAATTGGTCCGGCACAGGATGTACGCCCATGTCATCAGCTTAATTCCCTTGGTTGTTGGTACGTTTGCAGTGGTCACTTCATTGTCTTGCACATCGAAAATATCTTTGGCATGTAATGCTTCGATCGTTAAAAAATTACTTGTATGTACGGTTATGACACTTTCGATTGTTGTATTTAATTTATCAAATCTCTTAAAGGGAATGTACACCGTTGGTAAGGTTGGAAAAACTGCTCCTAAAAGTATTCTTACTGTCTTTGAAAGTTTCATCTTAATTACATTGTGTCAATCAGGAACAAATAGTGATAATTGCATACAGATTTTGTGCATAAATTTTAATTTGGAATTTAGGAAAAGTACTCTTTCTGATAAACATATTGGCAATGATTTATATTTCCTTCAAAATGAAAACTTCTCAGATGAAAAAAACAAAATATTTTTCAACCGATACTCATGACCAACTTCATCAAAACGGCCAAGATGCCTGATGCCGAGGTTGCGCAAATGCATTGTAAAAAAATCAAGTTGGATTTTGCGGTTGTAAATAAAAGCTGCAAATTAGAGGCCTATAAACCAAGAAACAACATTTAGGCCTAGTACTAAAACGGAAGCATCAAATTGTGTGGAACGAGTCAATAATATGCCTGAGGTATGATGATATCTGATTTACATCACCAATGTGTATGGTCACTTACCAAGTGAAATATTCGACTGCTTTGATGCTGTTATCGATGAATGGGCCCGGTAGCTGTAACGGCAATTCGTCCCTCACTACTCAGCAGAGCGAGAACAGAGTTACAGTCGCTGCATCGTAGGCAAAGACACAAAATATTATAGGAAAAGACCAGGGCACACGCACCGCACAAGTAGACTCGATGGCGTTTCATTAACGAACACCGTAGTCGTTCAATGAGAATCGATGAATGAAATTACTACCAAAATGTGCACGGAATCCAATACTCTCAATCTCAATGTTAATGGTCGCTATGTTTTATTGGCAGGGTTGTGTTAATTTACCATACATACTGCACTCGGCTGAAAACGATTCTCACACAGAGATGTGTAGGATAAAATAATTATGCAATGTCAATTACGCCAATGCGTTCCCGCCCTTTTTCGTCGTCGCAGACGAGATTGTCAAACAGCACGATGCAATAGAACCTACGCCTTCTGTAAAACGCCGTGTTCGCTGGTAGCCTGCATTCAGGTAAAACCGTGGATGAAGTGGAAGCGGAGCCAGTAATGCATTATGCGCTTGGTAAGCACAATAATAGTGTGGCTGGTATGTACGGAGCTCTGGAAGTGCCATTCGACTTGCTGAGATCCTGAGATAATTGATGTCAACATTCTCAAAGTACATGTACGATGTCAGGATCTCAACAAGTCGGTTGGCACTTCCAGAGCTCCGTAGGTATACTCCGGCGCAATATGCAACGTTTATTTCATGGTTAGTTATTTTGCATTGGATGCCTCATTTCACACAAATATCAGCACAAAAACGCAGTCATAATTAAAGTTCTATAAGGATTTAGCAAAACAGAAAAAATGGAAGGGAAACAAATAGGCCTAATATGAAAAAAAATATTTGAGTTATTAGGCATGGGCTAAATACATCTTGAATCAAAGATCTGTTTTTTCCTCGTATAATTTCAAATTTTCGGCCTAAGCCTATCTTTTGGTAAAATTTGGGACACTGTTGAAGCTTTAACAAACTAAATAAATTCATAAATAAAATTTAAAAAAACATAAAATTCAATAATTATAAATTAAATACATTAATCAAAACCTACTGATCTATATTCTGTGGAATTACGAATAGATTGTATATTCACTTTAGGCCTGTACTTCAAAGGGCCTATCTTATGTCTGTCCTGTTGGAATCACTTATCAATATTATTTCATCATTCATCAGTTTTAAATATTTATTTTTTCTTACCATCAACAAATTTGTATGTAAAACTTTGATTGCTTGTTTTTCGATGGTGTATATAGGCTAGTAGTTTTAAATCTCACCCAAATAATTGTTGTTGTTGTTTTTACAAATAAAGTTCAAATCTACTGACCCATCGACATTTTCTCCGAAGGTATTCTCTTTCTGAAATAGCCGCATTTAGACACAGTAGAAGCACCGCGAATATACAAACAACTCCCATAATAAATTCATTTACGTTGCCATACCGAGAGGTGAATCAAATTCGACTTGATACTTGTCGGTGGAGCGATCATGTATCAATGCGTCCAATAATTATACCCCACGGCTTGTATGAATACGATTATACGAAAGCATGCACGGTTTTATGATACAGCCGTCGGAAACGCCATTTATATTGTTAGATTTTTCAT
This sequence comes from Zoroaster sp. YZ-2022, assembly GCA_029582265.1. Lineage (NCBI taxonomy): Eukaryota > Metazoa > Echinodermata > Asteroidea > Forcipulatida > Zoroasteridae > Zoroaster > Zoroaster sp. YZ-2022. Next base: position 6,409,656 of record CM055833.1, on the reverse strand, counting down.
TTCTGGAAGCAAAACTAGGGTGTTAAACTCACACCTAAAAACACCATGGGAGAATAAAGTTGACACCTTTGGTGTCATTTTAACACCCCGGTTTGTGCAGGGTATAAGTATTATTCAAATGTAAAATGAAACAAAATTTAAGGCAAGGTAAAGAACTGTTCTATTTAACAAATTACGAAATGGTCATTTTTTTTAAAGCATATGAAACTAACTTACTGTTATACTGATGATGGTATGAAGCTTCCCTAGAAACACTTTTGTCAGAGGTACTGTCACTTTTAAGAAATGTGAAAGAATTCCCAGTTTGAAATTCCACGTTAGAATGAAAATGACAAATCTGAATGCATTTATTGTCACCATTTCCTCGTTATATAAAGACACAGCGCTCTTTAGCTCAACTTTTCACAGGTCGATTGTTTAAATGTCTTGATTCAAAGAGAGTAAGCATACCGTACTCAAAGAAGCAGTTTTGCCAACATTACCAATTAAATGATGTGAAAATGAGTCAAGACTAATTGCGGTGACACCATGTGAAAAATGGCAAAAAACACATGGAATCCTGAAAAATGGGCAGCGGGCCTGGGTCTCCATTTGGGCTCGAGGACAAAGCCCCCTGAACCTACTGGGTGTATAACTTTGGAGGATTTACAGACTCTCCACATCCCCACAAACAAGAAACTAAAGGTTTGGACTTTGGACACAATGCAGGCTACTTGTCTTCTTTCAAGAACATGTTGAGGCAAATGGAGATTTAAAAAAAATAAAAATAAAAAATAAAAAAAGGAAAAAATGAAATCAGGAAAAATCATGAGAAATCACAGGCCTGAAAATAAATCATTTTCCTTCTTAGACTATTGGGGTGGGGACTCATGTCATTAGGCTGATTCGTTGTCAATAACATCCTTATTTTTTTAATAGCAAACCCTTCGTGTACACGAGTTTTTGTTGTTGCTCAGACACGCAACTGGGGGTGATAATTCTTGAACACTTATATTGCATAGGCCTATATAATATCGGAAGACACGGGTGATATATCTTTAACATCCCAAATCACAAAGATTTGTTGTAGGGCCTATGACATTTACCCCCAGAATAAGATCTCAACCCCAAAATTTGCACTCCCCACCCCCTCCAAAATATCCTCTCCAGTGTTCAAACAATGCCGACGTGCACGTGTCTCTATCCTTTCTCTATGGTAACACGTATACTGCAACTAGGGGGTATACTGCAACTAGGGGGTATACATGGTGGGTGGGTGGGTCATCATATTGAAACAAAATAATGAGACTTATTTAAGTTTTATTGCAAAATAAAAATTTATTCGCTCAAAAAGGCAATCCTGTCACTGACACGATTACAGCAAAAAAGCCCCAAACAAAACTTAAACATATGAGAGCCATTTTAATTGAATTGTTAAATCTGTTCCTATTGATAATGTTAAGATCCTATTAGTTTGTAACCAGTTCTTATAAAACATGGTTTTGCGTTTCTAAAGTCAAGCATATTCTATTTCTTCATTTTGTAAATTAAAACTTTCTATTAAATTCTAATGAGAACCAAATTTAAATGACAAGCATTTATTGGATTGGATTGATGACGTCATCAATACTATCAACCAATCCAAGTATGTAAATTTGCCTTCCAACTGGAGACAATAATCCAAAATAAATTGACAAACGCCAACTACTTGGCTCACAAATAAGCCAAAGCTTCTCTATTAAGCTAATAATTGGAATCACAGCCGGGAGATGTTAAATGCTTGTCAATTTAACAAAAGTACAAAATCAACTGTAAACAAAAAACAAAAATTAACTATTTCCAATTTTTTTTAGCTAAACAAATTAAAGAAAACGAATATCATTTATTTAATTTTTTTTTACTGTTGCTAAAATTGTTCGTATCAAAACGTAGCTTACTCAAAACGTTCAAACAAAAATTCTAAATTAATTTGAAAGCAAACTGAAACAAAAATAAATGCAACATAATTAACTAAATGCAATGACAAGAGGGTGAATTTAATTACGCACGTTCTGAAATTACACGCATGATTTCAGTGTTTGCGTAAATTGTCAGGCCATTATTTGATACTTATTAAATTGTGTTTTACATATTAAATTCACCAAATCTTCATTTCAACTTTTGCCCACATGAACTATTTTTATTAGATGTGTTTTTAATCGAGATCCTTTTTGATAACTTCTTGAAAGACATCAACGAAAAGAAAATGAAATTTTTCTTTGAATGGCAAGAGAAATAAATCTCGCATGTTTCTAATTATCCTATTGTTTTACTTAATAACCAAACCATTATGCCGATGGATTTATGTAACTAATAATTTGAAGTAAAAACGAATTCTGAATAAAAACATCGATCAGAATGTGTATTTCAACCAGTCTTAAATGAAATATACAACGAAATCTTTGATTTATATCACAATCGTCAAGTAACAAAATAATTGTCTTAATGTGAATACTACAATTCTTAATTATATCATTAACTCTCCATCTGATACCCTTTGTAATTACATAAAATTCACCAGTCCTCATGATAAGCTATAACATGTTAACAGGTTAGTTAAGCTGTCCATATCCCACACTGGCTCTCAAATACACTAACCCAATAAACTCTTAACATTAACCAGTTTAACCAATTAGTTCAAAACATCATCAGTTGAGCTTTCAGTAAAACCAATCGAAGTAGTGACCATTTAATGAGCTAGTTTATAAAGTAGTTAATAAATCACAAGCGTTATTCTACTCAAAAGATTAATTAATGTCCACCTGGTGCAGTCGTTGAAGTTTATACGGTGACTATCACTTTATAATACGCTATACATTATTTTGTTTACATACTACATATGAATGCGAAAGACCAATGCTTGAAGATACAAAACAAAAATGTATTTTACTCTTACTAGCTTGTTAACTTGGATCAAAAAAGGAAGCATAGTTAAGTAACTATAAGCGATAGTTATGGTAAACACTAGATCAACATAACTTTCCCGCCTTCATTTCTTTGTTGGCTAACATCATAGCCCTGCTATTAATAGCTTAATGCTGTGTAAGTCAATGGTAGAACTTTTTTTTTAGATGGAAACTGATCCCCATAAGTTACCACCGCAAGAAATGGTCAACCAAATACCACAAGTCAACAATTTTGCGCAGATTTGTCCCCGAAATCTACACAAAATCATGAACTTTGTTTTATATTTACTTACTATTATGGCATTCAAGTTGAATTTAGGCAGAAAACAGGTCCCCACGTGTTTTCTGCTTAAAAACTAAAGGAATGCCAAATGTTATTGAATGTTTTTTTTTTCACATTTATTTTTCACTAAGTTTATTTAATGGGAATAATTGATCATATATTTTGTTGATTTCATGAAATGTAAAAACCAATTTGTCCGACTATGAAATAACTGGTCCCCATCAGTTATAGAGTAGCAAAACTGTGTTACAAATTACCAGGAAAACACCGGTCCCCAAATCGGTGCTTCTCTCATAAATAGCAACACAATGTATGACTTTTACATTACACAAAAAAATACAGAATAAAGAGTTTCGAAATACAAAGAGTTTTGTAATCCTTCAAGTAATACATAACCTGTCCCCATAAGGCCACACATTACTCGAGGGAACAAAATCTCTTCTTCAAAATCAATACACAAAACAAAACCGCTTCATTTCTTTTAAAGTTACACAACACTACAGACGCCAACTTGCACTACATATCAACACAATTATTTTCGCCTTCACAACCACTATAATGAATAAGATGTTCATTTTTTTTAATAGATGTTATTGATTTATATACTCTAATCCAATAGTTGTCTATATATAGACAGTACAAGCTTAAAAATAAGAAAAAAAATGAAAAAAAAAATCCCACACCAAATTTTGTATGGCTTTTATGTACATACTTTTCGTTTTGCAAATAATAATCTTGTCGTTTGACGACAAATTGCCAACTGTTCAAAATTCTTTATAGAAAAAACATTCTTCTTAATTGAAATTTCAACTTTTGATCAGTTGTAAGAAATGCGTGTGGGTACTTCTTGTAAATCCCATTTTTGGGGTAAACGTCTTCAGCACATCTCCACACATGTCTGTCACATCGCAATGATGTATAAGGTCAAAGGTTTCTTGAAGTGCGTTCGTTCTTCACCTTCAAGTAATTGTCTCTTTTTGGTTATTTCTTGACGTGTTTGGTCGTTGCATTGTCACAGTAGATACGCAAATATTGTCCATGCACGAAGACCGAATTAAAAGGCCTTCACAATCAGACAATTTGGCTCACTATTGGCTATTAGAGACAACTGCCAACAACAACTCTCTCAAGTAACTGAATAAATCTCATTGTCTCTTCTTTAAGTAACTAAAACTGACTTTCTTTACCTACAAATACAAAAATATGATTCAAAAAATAGAAAGAAATAACACTAAACATCACCGTACCAATATATACAGACATAATAGCAAAACATTCCATGTCGTTTTTTCTTTCTACATTCAAATCAAGTTTTTAAACCTAATTAATAAGATCAATGTATTCAGTTATCTCTAATTATTTCACGAGGCCACATGTCAGTGGAAGACAGTAATATAAAATTGGAGCCATCTCCAGAGCAGTCACAAAGACATAAACTACTTGTTATCCAGTTATAAGATCACAGCATCTTACAGAGGTCACCAAGACAAATTTTCCAAGCAGGAAACCCTTCTTGATGAATTGTGTAAAATGTTATGGTCTAGATTCTAAAGGTGATCTTAGAAATTCCATCTCAGATTGCGCCACTCCAACAGGCTTTCTTTTTCGGAAGACCCTTTGAAATGGCATACTATCAAAGAAAATGGAAAAACTTGTAGAACTTGGAATGTCTATTCAACATCTTATGTATTCTTATTACAATAATCTTTGTGCATGCTCTATGGTGGCTGCCCAATTCGGTGTCAGCAGGCGGGATCAGCTCTAACGCCAGACCCCTCCACTCTTGGTTTTAGATGTTGACTTGGTTGTTGATGATGTTGTTGATGATGTTGTAGTCTTTTTGGTAGGCGTGCTGAGGCGAGAGTACACAGATTGTGATGAGACGGGCCTTGTGATTGTGCGCTCCTCCTCTCGTGTCGTTCGTACTGTTACCTCACCCTGCATACCCGAACCCCTTGGCTTGGTCTGGTAGTCCACTGTGGTGTACTGTCCCACTGGAGTAGTGGTTGTGGAGAAACCCGATGCGGCAGTACCGCGCCCTGTTGGTAAAAGTGATAAAAAGAAAAATGAAAAACTGCTGTATTTCTGCAAAAACAAATCAACCTACACTGGCCATTGGCAAGTCAATGTGATATACACTGTGGAACTTTTGTTTGTGTAACTAACTGGCTCCATCCCAACCTTCTAAAACATGTCATCATCTATGAGTACAATATATTGTAAAGACTGTTTGCGATGACACCATGTGAAAAAATTATCTTTGGAGTAGTAAGTAGTTTGGAAAAGAACTGGTGCTTACGACTTGACGTTTGATCAGTACGCTCTGATTGTCTTCACGAGTATGTATACAATATATTGTATTTCTTTGGCATTTCTCATTTGCACTTGTTATACAAGTGCGCACCGATAAAAACTAAAATAAAAGTTTTAACTCAACCAAAACACTTGTAATACTATTGGCCAACTTACATTAAAGGTAAGGTATAAAAACCTTTTTTGAATTAAAATGCAAAACTTACTTGGTGTTAAAGCTTATGATGGTATAAATCTTCCTTTGAAATAATTTAACCCGAACACCTAGTGTTTGTTCCAACAAACACTTGAGCTCTGGTTGAATTTTTTGTTTGAATTTAGGAAAGAGTACTCTTTCTTGCATTCCGCATTAGAATAAATAACAAAAATCTGAATACATTTTCAGCAAAAAGCTGAAACTTTCACAGGTTGGCTGTTAATATCTTGCTTCAGATAGAGAGAAAGCATAATCGTAGAAGCCGATGAACCAGTGTTTAGTTGTAAAAATCATTTGTTGCAATGAAGTGCAATTGCTTCAAGTACTAACAAAATTGAAATGGACGGAAACCATCGATGCTTTTCCTGTACGTGTCACTGCTTAGGAAATCACATCCCATTTTATTCCACTAACCCTGTTCATAAAGTAAGTGTTTGTACACATTCCCATAAATGCATTCAACTGCACGTCTTTGCCAAGTTACGAGTTAACATTTATGTGACCTCACCACCTTGTTTATTCTGCTATCAAGGCCCGAGTTTTTATTGATAGCAGAATTATACAGGCAAAGAGATTGAGGAATTTTAAATGAATTGTATCCACGTAAATCTACAGATGAGACAGAGGTTTAAAGCAATCAACTAAAAACAAATACGAAAGGGGATTATATTCATTTAAATAAATCATTCTAATTTCCCAACAAATTTATTATGACATGAATAATGGCGAAAAAAAAAATCACAAAATGAAAAGTAAATGTATCTAACCTCAAATTGTAAGAAAAACCTGCTCCAAAATGAGTTATAAAATGCATTAATCAGATAGAAAGCCAGCTATGATTTGAAAATGTTCCAATAAATTAACATTACCCATAGAGTCCCCCTCCCTGGCTCCAAGCAAGCATGCTCAGAGGTCTTGACATGCTTTATCTGAAATAAATTCCCATTTGTTCCATCTCTATTAGGTCTATCAAATGAGGTAGAAACAGCCAATTCTTGGCACACTCAGTCCTCAAAGGACATATTGACAACACACACACCTACATGTAAACGAGGCACAATGTAAGGCATTCAAAATCCATGCTCGGTGCTCTATCTGTGAAACTACCCAACATTGAAAATTCACAACTTATGCGTGCTATGCTGTGATTACTATCAGGCAGACTAAACACATGCAAATTAACGGTTATTTTAAAACAAAATACAGTAAAAATTCAAAATTACTATCTGGATATTATTTTGAAAGTATTTGGTCATAAAAAAAGGCTTCCTTCCTCTGAGAAATTCACTGGTGCAGCTATCCCGACCAGTTTGATCCCCATCCAGTTGCATTCATTTGTTCCCACAACCTGTCAAAAGTAATTTCATTTCGAAGACGCTTATCAAATTTGCATGCTTGACACGAAGACGTGGACTGAATAGTAAGACCCCCCCCCCCCCCAAGCATGTAGCAATTGAGTTGTAAACTTCCGATTTGCAATGCAATTTAAATCCTGCAAATATAACACATGGTTGGATTTCTCAAAACGGCACATCCATGAAAATGACAAGAGCAGATCTGCTGAGCAAATAGTGCAGCTGTGTACCGATGAAATAATATTCATGGATTAATTATTAACTAATTCAATTTCACTCTGTCGACAGCTGTCCATCACATCTTCGGGCAAACAGAAACGTTGATTGATTGTATTCATTACATCCAAGAATTAATAGAAATATGGTGTACGCCATTGGAAATTACACGTTAAAATCAACCGAGAGAAATATTATCTAAACGCTTACTTGGTTTTTATGATGGTTTTAGTACCAGACCTCATGAGAAATAATTCCGTCTGAGAAAACATGAATAAAAATTCAAATCTGAAATGAATCACCAGCCGGTGATCCATTTCGAAATAAGAATGAATTCAAGATATCCAAATGCATTTTCACAATTGTCTCAATAATGACACAAAATAATAACCAGAAAATTTCACAGGTAATTTAAAAAAAAAATACATATCTCGATTCTTCAGGGGCGTGATTTGACAAAAGTAAAAGATCCTGAAAACTGGGTAGCAGGCCTGGGTCTTCCTTTGGTCTAGAGGACAAAGCCCCCTGAACCACATGGATGTTTAATTTTGGAGGTTTCAGACTCTCCGCATCCCCACAAAACAAGAAACTAGTGGTTTGCACACAATACATGCTACTTCTTTCTTTCCTTGGTGGATGCTTCTCTTCTTTCAAGAAAATTTTGCAGCAAAGGGAGATTTGTAAAAAAAAAACTGAAATCAGGAAATCTCCTGAGAAATCACAGGCCTGATTCTTAGGAAGTATGGATGCATTTAATAGTGTATACTGTTTCTTTTAACCCTAACTCCCTAGGCATTGTACTAAAACAATAAAAATCCTTCAAAATCCTCCAACTGGCTTTGTTGTCTAGGGAGTTAGGGTTAATGAGCAAAATACAAACTGTGATATTTTCCTTGTTATCTTTGACTCCGACACTGTTTTAGCTAGGTATTTACCAAAACAAGTGCTTTATTGTAGTATTTTGCAATGCGCAACAAAACACCCGAAGTACATCTGCCCATTAAAGGCGCCTTCTCATAAAAACAGTAATAGAATGTCATTGATTTCCATAATACATCATCTCTTAATGCATGCATGTAAGGGCACGTTGCTATGGCAACTAAGTGATGAGGAGAACGGGCTGCGCTGGCATTTATCTAGCATGTGCGGCATACTGCTTGAGAGCCATTGAGAATATTACAGCAGGAGTAAGTAATGCCGAGCGCTGGGAGATTCTTACAATTATAGATACCATCTTTTTTTACCGATACATTTATTTTCGTGTTTTTTTCACAGATTATTTCCGTCAAGTTTCCTTTTTTTTTTCAATTGAGCATTGCTTTTTTTAATTGAAGAAAGAATAACACTTAAAAATGACATTTTACCAAATATTTGGCTTTACAGTAAATATGTCTTGAAATGACTTGATTGCAGGCCCCATCATTAATTTATTTACAGCAATTTTAAACCAGGATTCTGACAATTATTCTGAGAAATATCTCATTTCAAAGGAAGTGGTCATTAAGCAACATTCCAGTAATAAAACAAAAATGTATGGTAAAATAATGAAAAACAAGGGTGATTCATCTTTAAAAAAAAATTCAACCAAGATTGTTTTTAGTTTACACCATGAACATTGATAATTTCCTTATAGACAGTTCAGCATCAAATTTGAAATTTTTTTGAGCGTGTCCGCTTTGGCGCATAATTGCCCATAAGTGTTCAGTATACAAATGTACTGTATCAAAAAAAAAAAGACATCGAAATTTGCCCAACAAAATAGCCAAAAACATGGGCAATAGTGATACATCTTTAATACTTCATTATCTCAAATTTTTTCCAACATCTACATGTATCTGATACTAAATGAATGTAAGTGTACATATGTGTACCACAATTTATGTAATCAAGAAAGATATTAAGAAACCAAATTGTGAAAGTTTCAGCTCATTTCATTACATCATTATCGCGAAAATAGTGAAAATTCATTCAGATTTTGTTTGCTTTCATGGAAAATGAATCACAGCTATGATCCATTTTAAATTTTTTAAAAAAAGGACAGCATGTCAGACAGATAAATAATTACCCATATGTCCCTCTGAAATATGTACTACAAATAACATGTTCAAAAGTATTTTGACTTAATCATAAGTCCACTTTTCCTAATTTTTAAGGAAATAAATTTTGGTAAATAAAGTCTAATTTAGAAAAATTACAATAAAATGATAACTTCTTTCATAAAAATTATGAAATTTAATTTTTTTTCATTAAAATGAAAATTTATTTCAGAAAAATTAGGAAAAGTGGACTTATGGTTAAGTCAAAATACTTTTGAACATGTTAAGCCACATTGGGATTGGGGGTGGGGGTGTGGTTAAACACTATGACTGGGTTAAGATCACAAATGGTAACAGCTAATTCCTTAGCATAAAACAAGTGCTGTACACAACTCATGGGAAAACTAAACTTGGACCACTAGACATGTAAATTACATGGATACATCTGATGATATGTAAACAAGAGACATTTTCTATTGTTTTTGAAATAAAAAAATGGAATTTGGACAGGCCAGGCTAATACAAAAAAAAGGGAAGGGTACATTATTCAAACAAGACACAATAAGGCTGAAGGGGTCGTTGTCACCCAAGGGTTTCCCCGATCGGGGTCTATTGGTATCCTCATTGGGAGAATTTTAAAAGGGTTTCAATCGGGATAAAAGTGTAACCCAATCGGGACAGCATAGTTGACACAGACGCCCGTCAGCCATAATAATAGGACTGGTTTGCACATGGGTTGCATACATGTGATTATAGGAATGACAAAAAACAGATTTGGGTTCACTACGGATCTTCTTAACAAGCAAAATGTTGCATATCACTCAAGACATTGCGGAGGGATATACATACTTTTAAACACAAAATCCTAGTGGCGCATTCCACCTCTTTTGGAAGCTTCATTGGATGAAATTTTTACAAATTAAAAGCAAAGACGACACACACATTTGATTTATTTTGTAGTGGCAGTCAATTAATCATAAAATAAACAAGCTTATTAGAGGTTAATTTATCAATGGAGGGTTAGCCGATTGCTAATAGTTTTAGATCAATTCAGAAGGATTAAAAGGGGCACTCCAATCTTGACTGCTTTTAGTTCAACCCTCGCCCCCAATTCTTCTGTGCTTAGGTACCTTCCTCAATTCATCACCATGCAGTAATGCAACCACCCAATCTTTGGAATTCAATGAAATTTGGACACCTGGCCTCATGCAAAGTATCCATGGCCTGGCTTTTCAATAATGAATCCGTCAAACTCAAGCAAAACCAGGGTGTGGATTTGGATGAATTTGGGGGGAAGTTAGGGGGTATTTATTACAATCAAGGGTATATAATTGGCACCTTCAACTATATAAAATACAGAGAGGGGTAGATTTCCCTGCAATTAAGTTCACAGTTTGACAGGCAATGTCTTGTATTTACAACATATTACACTGCCATGTCAGCTTTGAAATTTCTCACAAAGTGTATTTGTTTTTAATAGCACAACTTGTTTGATTAGCATTTTTAAGGAATTGGTCACAGATCATGACTGGAGTGCCCCTTTAAAGACAAGCAGAAAGATTGACCCATCACCCTGTGGTTTAAATCGAGTCCCAGCCTATCGGAGTCTCTTCCTTTAAGGGTGACAGTAGATCTAGAGGTCACGGAGGGAAGTCAAGAAAGAAGAAAAGATGTAGGAAAAAAAAAATGATGTCGAGGTTGATATAAGAAACTAACAATAAATGAGTGAAAATGGGAGAATGGAGAGCGGCCATATTGGTTTTTGTAGAGGATTCAGAATGAGGTTAGTGTATAGAAAGACTGGTGCCTTTCATGGATTTTGTGCATTTAATGGGGATCTTAACCATGTCTTTCAGGAACTTGACAATGGTAACTGATGTAAAGAAACTCTTTGAGAGAGAAAGCAGTGATAATTTTTGTATCACATAACGTACTAAGCTTAAACCTTTACAGGTTGGTTGTTTAATGTTTATCTCGATTCATAGAAAGTAAGCATAATTGTAGAGGCATTTTCGCCAACATAACCAATGATGAACCTTCCCTACAAATAGCATCAAATTTAACTGATTGAATACTGCACACAGAAAGAACTCAATGGTTGGATTAGAATTGAATAGCAAAGAATCATTGTCTCAAAACTCAGCTGTGTAAATAAATGTTTGGTTTTTTCTCTTGTGTTTTTATGTGCTGTTGCCAAGCGATGATTTCACCAGTGAATCACTGGCCAAATAATTAAACCACAAGACAAACATTTTTTGTTTATGATGCAGGGAATGATTTTGTTAAAAAAGTGCTAATTTTTCAGGCATAAATTTATTTTTGTGTATATAAAATTAATTTTGAATTACGTATCTTGAATTTTGATTTATAGCAAAGTGTGAATGAAATGGAAAAATAGAAAAGTTGGAAAATCATAAGTGGAACAGAGCTACAGAATCAGATTGGAAAAATGAGTTAAAAACTAAGAACTGAATAGTCAAAATATATTACTTCAGCAAATCAGGCTGGAAAAAGAGGTAAATACTAAAAAAAAATGAATAGTACAAATATATTTCTTCAAAATATCAGATTGGAAAAATGAGTTAAATACTAACAAATGAATAGTCAAAAGATTTTTTCAGAGAATCAGACTGGAAAAATGAAAATGAAAATAAAAGATGAAAAGATAAAATACATTTGTCATTCCTGCATTATAAAACTGGAAAGCAGAACTGTATAATTCAGCAAATAGAGAAGCAAAGTTTTAAGTGACGGTGTCTGTTCCGAGCGGAAAATACACTTTCTATCCGATCACCAGGCTAATACAACAACCGACTTCATATTGTAGATCACAAACAAAACAAAATTGAAAAGTAATTGATGACGGGATTCATGGTACGCCAAGTTTATCAGATGCAATTTTGACTGCTGTAAATTTTGGCTTCTGCAAATTTTATTCATATATATATATATATATATATATATATATATATATATATATATATATATATATATATATATATATATGTTGCTCCCTTACAAGATCCCTTTACAATCCATGACAATGATTAAAGAAAAAGTTAAAGTAATATCGTATCCGAGTGTACACGCAAGGCTCACCACCTTACACCGAAATGACCTTTCTACAAGACTGCTTGCTAAAAGGGCTTTATCTGCACAGAGCAGATTAAAGAGAGAAAAAAAATATACAACAAATGGGAATGACATGACAAGATGTACACCGCTGTTACTTACCGGGTGAGGAGTAGGAATCTCTAGTGGTCGTCTTGCGGATGACACTCGTATCTCCGTTTCTCTCCATGGTTCTGGTTGTAGCTCCGGGGCTGGTGTACGTCGAGGATCTAGTGGTGGTACGCGTGGAGGTACCGGAAGGTGTCTGTTGCCAGGGGCGTGTCACCTTGCGCTTCTCCTTGATCTGATAATGGAGGGAATGTTAGGGATATTATGTTGAATGAATATTTTAGCTATTGATCTGTGGTTCAATAAAATACAAGAAGAGATACATACATTTATATATGACAAGAAGATGCAAGCGTTAAGCCATTACCCAATGAGCATTACAAGTCAATTTGAAAATAAAATAAATAAACAAATCCCACCAATTATATTAAAGTTCTCCTTGATCTGATAATGATTTTTTGGAAAGTTATGATAATGAATGAATGAATATTTTGGTTATTGACCTGTGGTTGAACAAAATGTAATAAAAATATAACAAGATACATATATACAACTGGTAAGCCATTAGCCACTGAACCTGAATAAGTTACTATGAAAATTAAATTAATAACAAATCTCATAAAAATAATATAAAAGTTCAGCGCTTTTAAAAAGGCGTTGACATACTAGTTAACAGTTTCTTTTATAATTGATTTTTGACAGAGGCAGTTCATGGGTCTCCAAAAAAGGGGTTAAACTGCCAAAATCCTCACCTTGATGAGCGGTCCGCTGAGGCTGCGTGAGCCTGTGCTTCCAGTACTGGACTCTGATGGTGAGCGTGAACGACGGCTACGAGACGATTGGAATGGTGTCATGGACTGACTCACGCCCTCGGCCAGGATGAACTTCTCACGAAGCTCCACGTTGGTGCGTCCTTTGGCTGGGAAAAAAATCAAGATGGGAAAATTGTTTATTCTACAAGAAAGGAAAACATTTGCATGCTTTTTTTTAGCCTTTCATTGAACTGGATTCAGATCCCACTTGGGTCAGCATATGAATTGGGTTGTCAGTCATTATATCTGATCATAAGAATATATACTACTCAAAACAATTTAGGGAACACCGGAATAATCTCAGTTAAAGCAAGATCATTTATTTCAGATAAACACATTGTTTCACAGAATTGATGAGAAACAACTGCACAATGAAACAGATGATAAAGGATGCATGTAGTGATTACACATTTCATGACATGACTACTGAAAGAGAGAGGGGGTTGCAAATGAAAATCCTGGTTCATGCAACATTTCAAACCTATTTGATGTTAAAAATCCGGTGTTCCCTAAATTGTTTTGAGTAGTATATATCTACTTGATATATCTATCAAGTTTCTCCCAGTTTTAAAAGCATTAGATTTATTACTCATCATCTTCACAGGGAGATATTCTTATATGTCACTACCTATAAGAATGTCTCCCATTGAAGACGACGATCATCACTAAACAGGGGTGTGATTGGGCAGTTTTGAAAAATCTACGTAAAGTTTGCTAGGAGTATTGGGGCCACTGCTTTCCTTTATTGCTTAACCAGTTCGCGTCGGAGGCCGTGTATACACGCAATGTTTTTTTGCACCACGGATCGGAGAGCGTCTAAACACGCCATAGGAAACTCCGGAATATTTGTATGCATGCTCGGTTGAGCCACGCGTGTACGGTGACATGCTCGGAAGTGCCGGCCACCCGCTGTGGAAGCTTCCATTAACGTGTGTGTGGGAAAAAGAAACCCGCCACAGGGGCCCAGGAAAACTTTTTTATTCCCGATGCGAACTGGTTAAATCTTTAAAGTCCGGAGGATCACAACATTGCGATTTGTAAAAATCCGAAAAAATCCGGACAAATCACACCCCCGACTAAAAGAGGTTACATCCTCTAAATTAATCATTCTTAATTCTCACTGTTGCGTGGGTCAATAATATTTGAGAAAGATTTTGTTATTCAGGGTTTTTTTTCCAGTTAAAACTGATTGCAATGTTTCGAGAAGAGTTCCAGAAGATGAGGGCAGGTATGCGGGCTTTCTCATTTGCCAAGATTAAAGTCAATTTAGCGGTAAAATTTCATGCATTTGTAACCGTGTTTTTCTTTTAAGAAATGCGCTCTAACAAGAATTCCAATATTTGAAATCATGCCTCCAAAGAGACCTAAATTCAATTGAAATAATTTTCCAATACCAGGGGAGGACAGGTGGAGAGGGGAGGGGGTCTGATAAATTAAGAATGAAAGATTCCCATAAAAATATGTAAGGAGTTCCATGCTTAAAGCTTTCACTTTTACTGACAACTCATCAAAAATGCCATTGATACTGAACATTCCTCACATGGTGCAACAATAATGTATCCCATAAATGCTTCCTATGTTTGTATCTCCAAGAATGTTTCAATTTGTACTTTAGCAATTGGTTTAGAGCAAAAACACTGCATCTAACGCATAGGTTTTGTGCGTTCTTCTGGGAATCTTGGGAAGAAACAACATTCTTGCTTTAAAGTTTTATCAAAATGCATTTAAGTGGTGTAAAGCGGTATCTCGAAAAACGATAATGTTGCACTGACGCCAGGATTCAGTTAACAGAATCTGTATGACAAATAACTGGTATAATGACCATTTTGAGAGATTTCCATCACGTTCGTGATAGTTATAGTGTGTTTCTGTATTACTTCTTTGTCACTTAAGAGCATGGCATTCCTAAACTCTTTCCTTCTCTGAACCCTATCTATCCCAAATCTTCCAAAATCATTCTCCTGGTTTTGCCTGATTTTGATGGATTCAGTACTCCACAGTATAGCCCAGCAAATAGAGCATGTAGCCATGTGTACCAAATCCATCAAACTCCACCGGCTGCTTTTGTTGGATTCAGGACTGTGTATAGCCAAGCCAGGGACGCCTTGTATTTGCTACTGTACCAATTCCATCAAAGTCCAATAATTGGGGTACCTTTTCACTGCATGTTGATGGATTTTGGTGGATTTGGGATGGTTTCTAGCCAGAATGCCTAGGGGGTTACTAATTTATTAATTTCCATATTGTTACAAGAGCTTATGCCACTGTGTAAAACTAAAGTCAGTATATAATATCAGCATGGATTTACACATTCAAAGCAAATGAATTTAAAAAATAAAAGGATTAAAAACGATTTCTTTAGCAAAATCTGCAGGGTTGACAAAAGGGGCAAAGCAAGAGGGAAACAGCATGGGGGAGGGGAGGGGAATGGGGTGGGGGACAAGGAATCCCATTAAAATATCCTCCGTAATCCTTGCATGCATAATTTGTACTCTTTGGATTTGTGCTTACCCTCAGGGCCAAGGCTAACACAAAGGTCTACACGAGGGAAATGTCAAATCGATGAAGTGATAAAAGAATAGGTTAACATAGAACAGACATTGTTAATTGTCGTAACAAAATACACTGTAAATAAAAATGAAGGAATGAGACAGAATACATGAAATAAAAACAAAGCTATCGATTCTACTGATGTTGACCACTGCTTTTACAAAAGCCAAAGAATAACTATCCGGCTATTGAAAAGGGTTTCAACTAACTAAAGGAAAACAATGTGACAATGAGGCTGTTGCTAATGATTAATTACAAACAATATACTAGTTACTCTACTCCATTTGTATCACTCTTTTGTATTGCAGATTGTTGGTAATCAGATAAGCACTCCAAACATATGTTTGACAGCACTACTTTTGAGTGGCCTTTTGGCCTTGTGATGGGCGACTTACATAAAAAAAAATTTTTTAAATACAAAAAAAAAACTACAACAGTTGACGGCAAAAATACTGTAATCTCATTTCTAAAAGGTAAACGCCACAGGCTCAGTGCCATAGGTGTCTGGAATCCACAGGCCTTTAGTTTATCTCTACCATCAAGCATCTTTAAACAGTGAGCCGACAATACAAATTTTTAAACTTTCGAACTTGAAACGGAGATTCCATACCTCTGCACGGATCATTCTTGACCAGGAACTCGTCGAGCGCCAGCCAGCCACCGCCGACTCGGACCATGACGGTGCTGCGCAGGATTCGAACCAGTCGCATCTGCTGCGACTCGCCGAAGCGGTACTTGGTCTCGGCGATACGCTGCACGCGGAACTTCTTGGTGCATGTACAGAGGCTGCACTGGCGCTTCACCTGGTGGGTGGGGGAGACAGAGTTCAAAAGGGTCAATGGGACAGGTCAATGCACTATATTGATTATTGGAGTCAAGGTATTAGCCAGGATTTAGAAATAGCGAAATTTCAAAACAGGGTGTCCAAATTGTTCACTTGCAATACTTTTACATGTAAATGACAGATGAAATACGGTGTCCAAAATTTAAACAGGGTGTCCAAAAGACCTCTGGCTAATACTATGATTGGAGTCCAGTTTTTATCAGGGGCAGATCCAGGATTGCAGAAGGGGAGGGGGGGGGGCACATTGTGACGAAGAGGGGCACAGTGCCAATAGGAGGAAGGGGGGGCACAAGACCCAAATATTTGGAAATTGATGGTAATTTTTGAATTTGTGTATAATGCATAAAGTCTATTCCTAACGATGTAATGATACTGAATGAAAAGATCATGCCCTCAAATGAGGAAACAAAATGTAGGTGGGAAAATATAGAAACTTGCCTCGTCCTCAATCTTCTGGGCATCTGTGGCTGGGTGTGTGTGACCGCTCTCCTTCTCTGGCCAGAGTGCAGCAATGAACTCCTTGTAGTCCACGAAGCCGTCGCCGTCCCTGTCGAATTTGTCTGCCACTGCGTTCATCTCAAGTTGGTTGGTTGGGAATTCTGTTCAAGATCCAGAGGGGAGAATGGTTACTAAAAGTTTGCATTTTTTATGGTCGGGTAAAACCGATGCGCTCATATATTTCTCCCAACTTCTGATACTTCTTTCTACTACATGTTGAGAATAACACAATTTTATCCACAAAACTCATAGTGGATGTTCCAATCCTTTAACACTGGGTAAGAAATGATGGTTGGCAATCTCCCTAAGTTTCAATATCGTTGTTCTGGGGATTCTAATTAGAAAAAAAAAATCAGGAATAGTTATGTTGATTTTATCACAAATTTGCCATCCGGAAAAAACAACAACCTTATACATGCTGTGTATCCAGTACATACATGTACATGTATGCACCAATATAAAGATTCTAACTATCTGGGGTCAATTTCATTGAGCTGCTTAGCAAATATTTTTACTAAGCAATATAAAATAGACTACCAGCCAAAATGCATACATTTTCTATGAAAGTTTGGCTGGCAACCAAAGAAATCTGCTAAGCCAATTTTTCTGGTAAGCAATTTTATCTGCTAAGCAGCTCTGTGAAATTGGGCCCAGGTTCTGGTATTCAATCAAATATGCATATGGGGACTGACCGTACCTCCCATGAGAGATCTCTATTGGTTCTTGGCTTTCTAGACTTACTTGAGTTGATGATTCCGTCGCAGAACTCTTTGTGAGTCAGCTTGCCGTCCCGGTCCAGATCCAGCTTGCGGAAGAAGTCCATGACTCGGGCCTTCTTGTGACTCATCCAGCCGACGTATCGCTTGCGCCATTCGTCAAAGTTGAAGTTCTGCAGCTTCTTCAGCTGTGGGTGGCAAGGAAACAGTGAAACCAATTGATTGGATTGTTCCTCTTGCGTTCTTTTCAACCCTCTAGTTTTCAAGAAATATATTATGAAACTAACCTGTGACAGTTTCATCACAATAGGTGGATCAACTATTTTAGAAAAAAAACAAAAAACAGATTTGACAAAAGTAAAAAAAATCCTGAAAAATGGGTAGCAAGCCTGGGTCTTCCTTTGGTCTAGAGGACAAAGCCCCCAGCCTGAACCTACTGGATGTTTAATTTTGGAGGATTTACAAACTCTCCACAAACAAGAAACTAGAGGTTTGGACACAATACAGGCTACTTCTTTCTTTCCTTGGTGGCTACTTCCATTCTTTCAAGAACATTTTGAGGTGAAGGGAGATTTGGAACAAAATCCTGAAATCAGGAAAAATCCTGAGAAATTACAAGCCTGTATGTTTTTACATTTTACAAAAAGTTGCCCGATGTTAATAATTAATGCTTTTAATTTCCAAGCTTACCTCAGCTTGTCTGTCCAGAGCGTCCTGCAGGCGACGTCTGCGGTCCATTGCCATCAGCCACACTTGCTTCCACTTGTTGTGCAATGCGGCCACGCGTGGGTTGCGCGATGCATCTGGTCCTGGGCTGGGCTCGCGGCTCAGCGGTCGGCTTCCCTTGCCACGGCGCGATCGGTCCAGCATGGGGATGCCGCCTATGCCAATGTCCGTGGAGCGGCGGCGTTTGTGGGCCTTTGTGAGGCGGTCGACTTCCGATTGTCTGGTCGCCATGTCATCTTCAAAGTTCTGAGGAAAGGGAAACATGTGAACCGTCAATATAAGCCAGAAGAGAATAACATGCACTGCCTACCGGACAACTAAAACTTCATCAAAAATATTTGGTACACTAATTGATTCCATCAGGAATATACGCTGTTCTCATTGGGAACAAAAGGAACATTCCATCAGGATTCTCTACTGACATATATGCTTTTTAAGAACAGCTTCTGTTCAAAATGGGACCACAGAAATGTCCTTTTAAAACACACTGTGAACACACTGAACATACTGTGAACACACTGCGAACACAATCTGTCTCCTGACAAAGGAAAGCTCCAAATGGAACGAGAATACTCCAAGTTTTGAGAAGCTCCCTTATTTAGATCTTCCTCATCTTCAAAACCTCACCTGGTGTTCCTCCAGCAGTTTGTTGATGCGGTCGATGTCATCGGGGATGGGGCGAGCATCCCGATCCTGGAGGGTGTTCTCCGACTGCTCCAGCCATCTGAGGAGTTTCTCAAGGAGCTCGGCGTTGTCCTTGAGGTTGGTCAGAGCATCTTCAAGTCTCTCTTGTCTCTCTTGGTACCAGTTCATCACCTGGAGATGGAGGAGTAGATAAGAAATAAGGAGGGAAGGATTATATATTACTTTATCGAGAACAGCATCTCTAAATACCTGGATGAGGTCAATTCTCTAATTAAAAAAGGTGTGCTTTCTATAAATTAAAAAAAGTAAGGGTAGGTGGTAAATACTTGTTAAAATCATCATGTTTACCTCCTCCCATCTTGCTTGTAGTACTGTGATCCAGTGTTTGATGATGGTGATGGCGTCGGGATGGCACCTTGTGAGGATAGCATCTCCGAGCTGGCACGCTTCGTTCAGTCGCATCTCATGAGATGCAATTCTTGTCTTGTAGTCCTGCAGGATAAAATGATCCGAGTGGTTAATTTTAAAGACGACCACTGTTCTGAGCCATATTGGATGCAGAGCTCCGTCACTTAGCCGTCCAAGATTATTACTTGGCAAATGAAAAAGTTGCTGTATCCCGACAATGACTAAACCAATGTTCTCATTACGTAGAGAAGAAGAATAGCAGTCATTGACATAACCCACATAACCCATATGATGTTACCACAAATTAAACCCAAAAAGTAATGTCTTACGATGTCTTCCAAAACAATCACAAGATATTTTTCTAAGTCACGTATTCCACTCTCAAACAGAAGAACAATATTCATATAAAACCAGCGTGATTTAGCTATGAGTCTGATAATTTTTCTACCACTAATTTCTTGTTTAATACCGTTTCATTTACAATTTCAGGAATTTTGTCCAGTGTCCCATTAAACCAATGTTCTCATTTCATAGGGACAATTTGATTTATTTTTTGTCCCATGGAAGGTTACTAATAATTACTAACCTGGTGAGCTTCTAGTTGGTCTGTGATGACGTCCTTGTCTTCACTCAATGGACCGTGGAATCGGAGGCTCTGCTCGGCATCGGCAAGCCACTCCAGGAGCATGTGAACTGCCTCGTGGAACTCCTCAGCCTGTCAAAGAACAATACAGTTAATAAGTTATAACTCGTACAAATGGTGTAAACCGAGGACCTCCTGTTCCCTTCACTGTTCCCTTCACTGTTCCCTTCGAGAAATAGTATAATTGTACATGCATACACTTTCCAGATGCAACGATGCTGTTTTTATCTGATCACACTTCCAGTTTCCAAACTAATAAATTTCCACAGAAAATTCAGAAAGATTGCGGCATAATCGGGAAGCAGTATTCTTTAAGTGTTTATCTTTGGTGGTGGATCTCGTCGATGTGAAGAATTTTCTCTGAGCATAGGACAGCATTGGAAGAATATAAAAAGAACAAACTCATGAACACAGCTTGAAACGATCCTACAAGTCCTGGTGGTAACAATTTTAGTTAGGCAATAAGTCTCTCCTCAAAAAGCCTCTGTCCACGTACCTCTTTCATTGCCCCTTCCAATCTCTCCTTCATGACGACACTCAGGTGGCATACGTTGTCCCACTTGCTGTCTAGCTCCTGAAGCTTGGACTTCAGGTGCGACGTGTCCTCGCTGGATTTGTCCATCAGCTCCTTGGCCGATTTGTTCACCGAGCGCACGCTGCCCTTGCGGCTGCCCAGGTCGCGTTGGAATCCCTGTGAATTGAGAATGGCAGAAGTGTAACTAGGATCGGACCTTCCCTTGATTTTATCCCACTGATATTTTCTAATATACCGTTACTTTGTTCATTACTTTTTCAATGTCAATTATTACTTGACTCTCGACTTTGTCCTAAAAACCAACCTGTATTTTGTAAAAAATTCAAAGACTTGTAAATGTCACAATTTTTTGTTTGTTTTGCAAAGTCCTTTCCGTGATTTCTTAAAATGAAATTTCAAAAGAGACAATGGTTTGAACTTCATCATTGTGTATTAATTATCTGGTTCCCAGACTGCAAATCACCAAGTACAAAATCAAAGTTTAGACGGTACCAGTCTAGCTGTTGACATGAGCCTCACTTTGGTTCCCATAGACTTGTGTATTATAAAAGCCAAGATGGCCGCCCCAAGACAATGGCCTATTGCTAGTTACCTTGTGGGTTTCCATGAGGTTCATGACGGTGTCAATGTCTCCGTGGACCATGATGTTGTCGGACATTTTGGGTTCCACCTCGTAGAGCCAGTCCAGCAGGGCCTGCAGGGCATCCTTGAACTGACCGCTGTGGAGGAGGGCCTCTTCCAGTTTGCGTTGCCTGTGGATGACCGACGGAATATATTGTGATTACTGACCATCATCAGTATTATGGTTAAAAATGAAGAGTTCACGTTGAGTAATGTCCACGGTCCCATTTCTTCCCAGAACATGGAATAACCCGAGGTAGGAGGGCCAAAGTCATGGTACAGCTAAGCCTTTGAGAAGCCTGGCCAGGCCTAGCCTACCTGGCCTCCTAATCTGCCTTTGTGAGTCCTAATCCTGTAATAATACAGTATCTGCCAACATCTATCAACATAACCTGGGCTTCTGGAGGGCCTAGCCCAGGCAAGCAGAGCTCATTGTGTAGGCCAGTAGGCAGGGGAAAAGCCTGGGCCTGGCCGGGCTTCTCAAAGGCTTGGCTGTACCATGATTTTTGGCCCTTGTCCCTAATGCCCCTTTAATTTTTCAGTTGAAGTACCAATGTTGCAACTGATTTCACACAAGGCAATATTTGATATCTTACAGGTAAATGACAAAACATGTTAAAATGGATTGAGCAGTATTATGTAACATGTGTGGTGTACAGGCAAATATCAAATTGTATTCACAATTACTTGGTGAAGCACTATACTATGTAAAAAAATAAAGGGGGGAAAACAGTTGATGCATCTTTGAGCGGTATCAAAGTTCTCCTGTAACCTTTTTTTGTCACTTTGTAAATGGAGTTTAAGTAAGACTTGTAGCTTAGCATGGTGAAAAGGATAAGTAAAAACTGTTTGCGGTGACACCATGTAAAAAATTCTCTTTTGAGTAGTAAATAGTTCTGAAAAGAACCGGTTGGTTACAGCTCAACGTATTGGTCAGTATGTTCCGATTGTCTTCAATGAAGAAAACCTTCATATTTCATTAACCCTAACTCCCTAGGCCCATTTGCTTACACATAACCCGAATTCTCCAAAATCCTTCAGTAGTAAAGCAAGCGCATGACATGTATGCACACATGTGTTTTTAATATGTGATACATGTACATGGCCAGGGACCCTCCCTGCATGCATGGAGCAATAAACAGTGTCCACTGACCCAAGCACCAACCTTACAATCACTACAACAAACATGGACGTACATGTAGCATGGAAAGGCAATTATGCCTAATAACCTCAATCGTCCAAAATCCTTCACTTTAGCAAAGAGGATTTGGGAGGATTTGGGAAGGTTAGGGTTAAACATTAATTTAAAGGCAAGGTCATTATACACCAGATGATATCTTGGACTAGTACCTGTCGACAGACTTCCCGCAGACGGTGTCCCACTTGTCCTTGAGGTCCGTCAGCTTGGTGTTGATGTACTTGGTGTCTGCTGGGTTACTCTTCTCTCTCAGTGCCCGGCCGCCTCGTAGCGTACCGTCGTACATCGGCTGCTTGGCACCCAGGGACCGTTGGAGCTCCTGTCAGGCAAAATAAAATGTGGAAATTCTGATGTCTTACAAACAATATCTGCTTCTGCCATTCCTTATAAATTTTACTTCCAGTAAATTTTCTATTTTTGGCATAAAGAAATTTCCCATTATGTTCAGCTTGAGTTAATTCAACCTTTGTTTAGTTTTTAAAGATTCCATCTGCTTTTCAGTTCAAAAAGATTATTATTAACAGTTCTTGTTAATTAAATCTGCTATTCCAAAAACAAAACAATTACAGTTCCATTGTTAAAGTTCCATTTTATTCTAAGATTTTTTCTTTTTAGTTCCTGTTGAATTAAATGAGTTCAATGGGAATCTCTTTCCCGAGTTGTGCTTTGATATCAATATGCCAACAATATTTTGCCACTTCTTATAAATTATTTTCTTACGTCAGTGTAAATAAATTTACCCTGTTATTGTCAAATCTTGTAAATTAAACCTTTCTTCAGTTTGTACAGATTCAATTTGCTTTTGCGTTCAAGTTATAAAATAATCCTTTCGGTTCAAATTCATATGATCTGTGTTTCAGTAAATATATCTTTACCCAGAAGTGTGATTGGGCAGTTTTGAAAAATCCACGTAAATTTTGCTAGGGGTATTGGGGCTGTCGTTGTGAACAGCGCTGGAGTGAAATCTATAGTTCTGAATGTTTGCTTTGCTTTCCTTTATTGCTTAAATCTTTAAAATCCGGAATATCACAAAACTGCGATTTGTAAAAATCCGGAAATCCGGAAAAATCTGGACAAATCACACCCCTGTTTATTCAACCCTCCTACAATCAGTGCAATTTTTGAAACGACCCATTCAGGCCACTCCAAGCCATTAGCTGTTGCCAGTGGCCTCCTATGGTTACCCTTCTGTGCACTGTCACACCACTGAGATTGCAGGATAAAGTGGTCTCCCATTGATACATTGTAGGCCATACTAATATATTCAAACATTTACAGTGGCCTTGGGTGGCACACAGTTGATTTTGTAAGATTACTTGGAAAGGACAGCAGGTTTGTAACATGTATGTACTGAAGGTTGCTCAAGAGCAGAATTTTGTGGATCGGTGTGGCCTCCATGTGTAGGAGGGTTTTAAGAATTGAATGTTATAAATTTTGTTTTATTCAGTGTACAGCACAGACTGTCAGTAACAGCACGCAGGACATTATTTTTTCACTCAATTTTTGATTTATTAAAACCCTCCTACAACTGGTGCAATTTTTGAAACGACCCATTCAGGCCACTCCAAGCCATTAGCTGTTGCCAGTGGCCTCATATGGTTACCCTTCTGTGCACTGTCACACCACTGAGATTGCAGGATAAAGTGGTCTCCCATTGATACATTGTAGGCCATACTAATATATTCAAACATTTACAGTGGCCTTGGGTGGCACACAGTTGATTTTGTACGATTACTTGAAAAGGACAGCAGGTTTGTAACATGTATGTACTGAAGGTTGCTCAAGAGCAGAATTTTGTGGATCGGTGTGGCCTCCATGTGTAGGAGGGTTTTAAGAATTGAATGTTATAAATTTTGTTTTATTCAGTGTACAGCACAGACTGTCAGTAACAGCACACAGGACATTATTTTTTCACTCAATTTTTGATTTATTAAAACCCTCCTACAACTGGTGCAATTTTTGAAACGACCCATTCAGGCCACTCCAAGCCATTAGCTGTTGCCAGTGGCCTCATATGGTTACCCTTCTGTGCACTGTCACACCACTGAGATTGCAGGATAAAGTGGTCTCCCATCGATACATTGCAGGCCATACTAATATGTTCAAACATTTACAGTGGCCTTGGGTGGCACACAGTTGATTTTGTAAGATTACTTGGAAAGGACAGCAGGCTTGTAACATGTATGTACTGAAGGTTGCTCCAAAGCAGAATTTTGTGGATCGGTGTGGCCTCCATGTGTAGGAGGGTTAATAAACCTTTCTTTCCATCTCCTGTAAATTATTTTTTGTTATTTCTCACCTTGTGTTTCTTGAGTTGTGCTTTGATTGTTTCAGGGTTGCTACCCACAGACTTGTCCTGGTCTAGTTTGCCCTCGGCATCCTCCAGCCAGTTGAACATCTTCTTGTACTGGTCGGCAAACTGGGAACAAACAAAAGCAGTAATTACTAGATACGAAGGATTGCTCTTAAAATGGGGATTTTTATTAAATTTCAATGGTTATTTGAATGTTGAATTGGGAAAACTTGTCAATTGCCAAGTTGACCTAAATATCTTTTCCAATGGGTGGGTCTTGGGGGAATGGAGCCCTCTGAAAAGTCTGTGTCTTTCTGATAGTCCCTAATAAATAAATAAAAAAAATTATATTAAAAAAAAAAAAATAAAAAAAAAAATAAAAAAAATCTAAGAAAACAAAACGCCTTCCACAAGTGTCACAAAAATAAATCCTGAATCCCTGAACAAAATATTTACTAGAAAAAAAAATAAATAAAATAAAAATAAAACACAAAAAATCTTTATTTTATTCGTTTTTTCTTCAGGTTTTAATACTTAGGATTTACGGTAAGAAAATTAACAAGCAAACCCAGACCACAAGGGAAACTAACCTGCTTGGATCGCTTGAAGCCAGAGTCCAGCTGTCTGCTGCGCTCGTTGCAGCGGTTCTGCACGCGGTCCCAGCGGTTCTGAACGCTGATCAGCAGATTCTTGATCAGGATCACGTCCTGCTTCTGGCTGAAGTACTTCAGCTGGGTGCCGGTACGGTCTAGATCTTTCATGGTGTCTCGCTTGGCGGCGATGTCTCGCAGGAAGTCCTGTCAAAGAGAAAGTTAATGCTGATGTCAATACAATTTTGAAGAAAGATGGAGAAGATTGTTTCAAATCATTTTATATCAGGGCACAAATGATATTTCAAAATGCATTTCTTAGACAAATATTTGCAAACGATTTCAAGCTGTGCCAGTCTATTTCAAACTAACATCTGTCCTCTGGGCAACAGAAAATCCACTGCTAAAAACCACTGCTAAAAATCCATTTTACACGTCAGCTTGGTTCAGAGTGGGATTCGGGCCCGGGCTCCACAGGAGAGGAAGGGGAAGAAAGTACCATAATGGCCCCATTATTGCAGGTCAACCTTACCTTGTGGTCAGCTATCTGTTCGTTGACCGTTTCCAGTATGGTGCTGGGAGGCTTGGAAGCGTTCATGGTCTTCTCGGCTGTGGTCAGCCAGCCGATGAAGGACTGCAGGGCGTCGTGGAAGTTCTTCGCCTGCTTCAGGGCATCATCAAGCTTGGTCTACAAGTTCGAAAATTTGAAAAGAATTTCAAAAGGCATTAACATGAAATCTGTGTAGTCTCTCCGATACGAAACAATATCCATCTGAGGATGTAAACATAAACATCCTTGGAACATACAAGTCAAGTATCCAAGAGAGTACATGTAGTTATGTTTTGAATAACTTTATTGATTGTATTTTTTTTTTCTATTGTAAATTTGGTAATGTTAATGTTTCACTGTTACCATTTTAAGCATTTAGACTTGTTTGATATACCTACTGATTAACCCTCCTACTATAGCTGCATAATATCGCGATTATTTTTTCCTTCATGCATGATTGCTTTAGAGCCGATAACCACAGGTATGTACCCCTCTACAAGCGTCACAATAAATCACAAATTCATTTGCATAGTGTGTATGTACTTCTGAAGTAGTTCGCTTTTGTTTCTCACTTCCAAAAGGTAAATAGATTGTCCTAATTTTGTTTCCATGGAAGTTCCGACTTGACTCAAAATGGCAATTTTTTTTTAATCACGATATATTTTTTAATCGTGATTTGCCAATATCTCGATATTCTTGATATCGTAATCGAAAAAAATAGGTATCGCGATATTCGATATTATTGCGTTATCGTCCAAGTTTTTTTTAGTGGCAAGTAGCTACAGAGGTCAAAATCACTCAACTGCCCGTTTTGACCCAAATGTGCACACAGAGGCATTTTTTACTGGTTTTTACTGTCATTTTGACCACCCTGAACAATACCAGACAATGCTTTTACCAGTCAAAAAACGGTCGACTCATTTTGACCTGTAAATGTACTCACTTCAGGTGAAGTTTGAAAGTGTTGGACTTTTAAGTGCACCAGATATACCTTGGAAAGTATATGAACATTTTGACTGATTTTGACCCTTGCAGTCATAGGAGGGTTAATAAAGAAAACAAAATCAATATATTAACAGAAACAAAATTTTGCTTTGCAAAGCCATCTTTGGTTTTTAATACACAGCTCTACTGTAATCAAAACAAGGCTAATTTTCATATAATAGACTGGTTCCTTTCAAACCGTTTTTATTTTTATTTAAATTTTTGATTGGCAGTCAGGGAACAAGACAAACATGCACACAGTCCTTCAAGGCTCTATTACCTGTCTGTCCGAGGCCTTTTGCTTGGCATTGTCCCAGTTGTTCTGCAGCTGCGTCAGCGTGTGGCCAACACCACCCTCGCGGTCAGCCTCTGGTCCAGCCTTGCTGCGGAGCCGACGACCAGTGTCCATGAGTCGGTCGTAGTTCATCTGCTCACGAGCCATCTGCTTCATCAGGTCCTATGATGGAATACAAGAATGTATTGAATTTGTAGAAGACATGTTTTCTGGGGTAATTATTTGGTTGATTCTCTGCATTTATGGATGAGTTTTAAAAAAAAGGTATAGGATTGGTAATTAAAATTTAAAATAGCCAAATGTGACCCACTCTGGCAAAACCCAGCATTTACCATAATGCGTAACAGCTATGAAAAAGGTCAAAAACTGACTCCATGGACCAGTTTGAGGGACCAGTTTGAGGGACCAGTTTTCATGTCACCATATAGACCATTTTCTCTAGATTTTGATGGAAAAATGTTCACAATAAATATGGGAGGTCACTTTTGAAAATTGGGTCCAAGTTTAGGGTTTTGACAGAGCCAGTCACAAATGATAATGCAAAACATACTCAATGTGAAGATGATGATGGTATTAATTTTGACTTAGGTGCTTCCATTCTTTAGAACAGAGGAATCATTTTGGAGTATTCTTTCCTAAATTCTTGTTTAGAATAAATACAACAATCTAAATAAAATTTTCACTTTTTTTTGTAAATAATGTAATAAGCTGAAACTTTGACAGACTGGTTGTTTAATGTGTATCTTGGTTTAAAGAGATTAAGCATTCTAGTAGAAGTCATTTTGCCAACATTATTAATGTTTTGTTCTTACAGTGTAAGTGTAACTTACATTGTGTTTGTCGAGCTGGTCCTTGGCTGTCTCTGGCAATCCTCCGACTGGTTGAGCCGAGGACAGTTGGCCGTCCATGTCTTTCAGGAAGTGGAGAAGGCGATTAGCTTCGTCTCCGAACAACTTGCTCTGAAATTCATAAATGGAGAAGACTTTGAATATTGGCTTACTTCAAATGCAATCGAAATGGGGTTACCGCAGGGTATCGTGTTAGGTCCTGTAGGTTGCAGGAGTGGGATTCAAAGATTGTACTGTTGCTACACCCAGTCTCTAGAAATTATTCACAACTGGGGTATTTTAAAACAGGGTTTAATACTACGACTCCCAGAATTGTTCTCAGGGGTCGCATCCGCCTATAACATTTCTCCTCCCGTCTTGCGAACTCACCTCTCCAAGACTGCCTTCCAACTCTCTCTGCCTGTCTTCACTCATCTTAAGTAGGTTGCGCCACTTCACGTTCAGGTCGTCCAGTTTGTTCTTGATCACACCAGCCACCTGGCGATTGTCAGCCGAAGCCACAAAGTTGCGGCCAGCCTGGTTGACGGAGTCTACGCTGGACTGGTGAGACATGATGTCATTTTGCAGCACCTTGCAATTCAAGAAAGAAAACATTTTGCTGCTAATAGACTAAAATGCATCTTACAGATGAATATCCACTGAAACAGTTAAATGTACATATTAATCATGCATGATGTGTTCCAGCTTGAGAAACAGATAAGCATTTTGATGTTACCAAATATTGCATCGCTAAGGTTTAAACCCCCCCCCCCCCCCCCATTGTGGTAAACAATGATTGACAAAATCATGAAATTAGTTCATCACTACGTACAGACTACGTGTCAAACAAATGTCTTAGTACCTTGTGCTTGGCAAGTTCAATCTCGGCTGACCGCGAGTCGCCCATGACTGGCTTCTGCTCCTTCATGTTCTTCTCTGCTCTGTTCATCCATCCCAGCAGCTCATCCAGCGTGGAGTCCAGCTGACCCAACGCCAGCAGACCAGCTTCCAGCTTGTGCTGGCGATCGAAGCTCCGCTCGGTCAGGGACTTCCAGCGGCGGTTCATGTCGCTGAGCGGTCCCTGGATGCCCTCGCGGTTCTCGAAGGTGCTCTGGGCGAGGAGCTTGTTGCCGAGCTGGTTGACGTGCTCGATGTTGGGATTCTGACGGTCTTGCTCTTGCTTGAATTTCTGAGTGAATTTGATTGGGAAAAAGTTGTGATTTACTCTGTTCTCACCATTTTCAACAAATTCAAAAAATGTCAATCTCTTTGATAAATTTCATACAAAATGTATTAATGCTCATGATATGTATTTATTACTCAAAGGACACAAAGGATTGTGAACATTAACAAATAGACATCGGACATGAATTAGCAATGAGAAATATGCAAAAGGCCCTCATTAAATAACCAGTAGATAATTTAACTGTCTCTCCCTAGAATCCTCCTGTTCTCATTGACCATCAAAATTCACTCACCTTGAGGTCATCTAACTGTCTCTTGACCGTCTGTGCCTCGGTCCCTACGGCCTGCATGGCCTCCAGCTGTCCCTCGGCATCTGTCATGTAGACGTCCACTTTCTTCTTGCTGTCCTCGTAGGCCTTGGACAGATTGGTGGCATCTTTCAGGCTCTCCTCCCGGTTGTGGTAGGTGGCGTTGAGGGCCTCCCAGTTGCTCGTCATGTCGTCCAGGCTCTTCTGGACGTCTGCTTTGTCTCCTTCTCCACAGAGGTGAATGAGTTCCTTGCCTGACTGGCGAGTCATGTCCAAGTCATGGTTGACGGCATCTATGTCTTCCTTGATGGCCTAAAAAAATAAATACAAAATATAAAACATCAGTCATCTAATTCTCTTTCAGGACATTTCTTCCAGAAAATTTTAGCATTAGTAACATTGGTTTAACACTTCTTTTTTAATTTTTTTTTTATTAATTGAGCCTCTGTACAAAGAAGGGGAATTTTTTTTTAACACAAGATAAAATAAAACCTATCCGACCCATGTAATTGTCTATTTAGACCTCATAAAGTTCAACTTCTGAAAATTATCTGCATGAATCTCAAGTTTTGACATTACAATTTGCTTCATCGGAAGGATGATCCGGCCTTTAAGCTATAGTATTTAGGCTTTTTATTTTGCACTGAGCCAACGGTTTGAGTTAAAGACTTTCAGAACTGAGCAGACAATTTCTTCCCATCTTCAGCATAAGTCTCCGCAATGGTAACCAGGCAATCATAAAAGAACACAAACCTACATTTTTTTTTTTTTTTTAGTTATTTATTTATAACCATCTTTATAGAGGGTAACCCATTCACAGCTGATATTTTGGGCCCTCATATACAGAAAAAAAAAATTAAACTAGAGATTGGTGTTTGTATTGACAAACACTAGGTGTTCGGGACGTAAAGGTCAAATTGGGGTCAACTTTGTTTAAATATTTGACAATTAACGATCTGTACAATGTGTAAAGATTGTGAATTGTGGATGATTTTTGTTAATATTAAACTTTGACTTCCGGTTTGGACAGGAAGTAAAGGTCAAATTGGGGTCACCTTTTTGTAAATATTGTGACAATTAACGATCTATACAATGGTGCAAAAATGTCAATTTACCTCTTGTGGTTGTTGAGATATGATTTTTTTAAATATTAAACTTTGACTTCCGGTTTGGACAGGAAGTAAAGGTCAAATTGGGGTCACCTTTTTGTAAATATTTTTTGACAATTAACGATCTATACAATGGTGCAAAAAATGTCAATTTACTTCTTGTGGTTGTTGAGATATGATTTTTTAAAACATTAAACTTTGACTTCCGGTTTGGACAGGAAGTAAAGTCAAATTGGGGTCACCTTTGTGTAAATATTTTTTGACAATTAACGATCTATACAATGGTGCAAAAATGTCAATTTACCTCTTGTGGTGGTTGAGATATGATTTGTTTAAATATTAAACTTTGACTTCCGGTTTGGACAGGAAGTAAGGTCAAATTGGGGTCACTCACAACTCGAGTTTCATCTACTTGTTAAGTTCTAAGTACATGCCAAGTTTCAAGTGAAGTTTGCAAGTATGTGTTTTTTTGCGGACAAACGCGGGGGAGGAGGAGAAGAAGAAGAAGAAGTAAAAAAAAACGAACAAAAACAAGGTGTTTCGGGCACATACCCGAACACCTAAATAGAATAAAATAGACAATACATAAGGGACCCTCGCCAATCTCGCCCGCAAAAACTACTGGGTCATTCTCCCAGTATTATCGCGAGACTCGCCCAGAAAACAGTGATGAAGCTACAGTCCTAAAAAAAAACAGCCATTGTTAACTCCCTAACCCATTGATAAAAGAGTGTTTCTGTGGGGCATAGACCGTTTGAATTGCCAATTAAATCTTTCCATTAACGTTGGGCCAACAGCTTCTATTGTTAAGGTTTTTCCCAAAGGTCTTGCAGGAAACTTGGAGTATAAAAATACTGAGGACGAGAATTTTTGTGGGTGAGAATTTAGATTGTTCCAGGTGGAGTTAGTGGACGAGATTGGTTAAGGTCCCTAATGCAACAAGACTTTAAACAAATCACCGTCAAAAATGACACATAGGATTGAGATTGCTTGGGTACCATTGGGGAGTAACCTAGGTGACAACAACTCCTTCAAGCGACAGAAATTAACACATTTTTAGAAGGATAACCTACATGTAAGATATCCTGTTGGTCCCGGACTGCCAACTCCTCGACGGCCGGTGCTTCCTGGCCATTGATCTGATCCTGGATGTCCTTAATGGTGAGGTTGGTGCTGTGCAGCTCCTCCCAGAATCCCTCGGCGATGTTGAGGGCCTCCATGATGTTGCTGGCGCGCTCATTCGCCGTGCGGACGATGATATCCCACTTGCTGCCGAGTTGGTCCAGTTTGTCACGCATTTCTGGTAAAAGTTTTGTTATTATGTTTATTGTCATGATGAGGAAATTATTTGGATATTTATATCTTCTAAGATTTTTCCCCATCAATTTAACTCAAATTAAGTAAATAAAAGATTACAAAGACATTTTTAAACTTAAGAAACGAGGATGCATTTCAATATTACTTGAAAATTATTTCAATTTCCTCAAAAATTATCCCACTTTTTCAAGATGAGAATGCTCCTTATAAGTCAATTCATAATATATTACTTAGAAACTTTTTGAATGTGCCTTTGCAATCAGCAATAAGAAATCAAAATCAATTTGTAATCATAGGAGTTTGATCCATGACCTGTGACCTCTTACCTCTGATGTAAGCATCATCAGATGGTGCTTCATTGATCATGTCTTGACCAGCCTTGCGCATCGTTTCCACAGCATCCATCTGGTTGTCAACCTGGTCTTGTAAAGCCTGGGGTTTCAGAGAGAAGAGGAAATATTAATCAACTATAAGGCCTTTCATTGTGAGAGTTGAGATGATGCCTGATACAGCTGGCTGATATTTAAGACAGTTTTGAAAAATTAACAAAGACGCAGGGCCTTCAACCCCTTTTGGAAATGATGATAGGAAATTACTGATTGTTTCTTTCAAAAAAATGTTTTTTTCTAGCTGATCCAATTGTCGGTGGTGTTGGTTTTTACCTGTAGTTTCTTGCGTTGTTTCCGGAGAAGTTCAGGTTCCGATGAGATGGACTCCGGCTGGGCAAGCTTCTCAGCTGTGATGTTCAACTGCTCCAAGGTAGAGTCCAGATCCTCAATGAACTGTGATGATGGAAAGAATGAAAACAGAGATTTGAGGATAAGCACTGTGGTTGTGAGTTCAAATGTCCACAATTTAAAGGTTTGAAAATGGTGAAAAAAACAAGCCCAATTCGTTGTTTGTGGAGCATTAGTCAGAAGCCCACGGAGACTTTTATGGATGACAGGGCACAATTTCAATCAACATTTTTAGGCAGAACTATAAATCGTCCACTATGGATGATCATGTACTTGTTAAATCTATGCGAGCACAATCTGTAATATCTTGATTTGTTTGACTCGGGAACAAGAACACTTATGTGAGAAATCAGGAGGACACATTATAGGGATGACTTGCAGAGTTAAGTTGACTTACAGTGCTGGTTCGTTGGAGGAGGTCAAAGAGTTTCTCCCCTCGCTTGTAGACGTCTTGCTTGACGTTTTCATAGCGCTTGTTGTCACTGTCTACCTTGGTGTCCAAGGATCGGGCACCGGCACCCGGGCTGATCTTGCTGAGCTCCGGGGCGATTCTGTTCAGCTTGTCGACGTACTGTTGCTTCTCATTGACCGACTGGCTCATGAGCTGAATAAGAAAAGATCACAATAGGAATATGTAAACAATTTATCAATCTTTACTCTTCTTCCAAAAAGCAATTTAAAAAAAAATTAAATGTTCCAACTGCAATGCCCGATATAAACCACTCACCCTGTTCTTGTCAACTTCTTTCTTGATCTCCTCCACGTCCAGGCCGGGCGGACGAAGGGCCTTCAGCTCCGACTCCAAGTTGTTCAGCCAGGTGGTCAGCTCCTCGTGGGTCTCATTGAAGGACAGAGCCAGCGGCAGGGCCTCCTCCAGGACCTCCACACGGTCCGCACTGGCCTTGGTCAGGGCATCGTACTTCTGCTTCAGCTGTTTCAAGCGGTCGTCAAGACGGCGTCGCTGTGCAGCATCGGTTGTCTGCTGGAGGAGGATCTCGGCGGCACCGATGGTGTCTTCGATGCGACTCATCTTCGAGTTGATCTCTCTGTCCAAAGCCTGCATAAAAGTTACTTATAGGTTGATGAAATTCTTGCATCGGGTGATAAACAATTGATTTAACCGACATGTGTATAGCACTACATACTCGGTGCTTTCCGAGTGTCTGTGAAAAAACTTCACAGGCGACTCGGGCGGGATTCAAACCCACGACCTCCTCAAAGGTATTTGTAAAAAAGTGAGAAGCCCCAGTTGAGAAGTCCCAGTTGCTACATAACTATCACAAATTTAAAAGAAAAAAAAGGACTGAAATTAACTGTACATGAAGATTAATAGCATATGAAAGGGTAGAAATAAAGTCAGTATACCACACAAAGTCAACTTGAAATCTTCAACCTTATCGACAACCTTATTGAAACATACCTTGGTCTTCTTGAGTTGCTCTCTGACATCGTCTGCGTCTACGCCGACCGTCTCCCTGGCGTTGTTGGCTAGTGTTCGCTCTGTGTCACTGATCCATGCCAACAGGCTGTCCATGCTCTGTTCAACCTATGAAAATAACATGCAAATAATATTAGATGCATTAAAAACTGGTCATTGCTTGGTGACTGGTCTCATTCTCCATATTGGAAATGTACTGATTTACAAGGGATAACAAATGCAGTTTCTGGCATTTTTCTAGTCGGTGAAGTAGCTTATAACTACACAACCTTTCAAAACCCATGAGTGAATAGCATCAAGTAAAGCAACTACATTAACCTTTCAAAATGCTCCAGCGAACATGTATTGAGAAGTGAAGTTTTTAGGGCACAAATGTACATTTGGTTTAGGAGGGTAAGGGAGGAGGGCTAAAATCTTGGTACAGCTAAGCCTGTGAGAAGGCCAGCCAGGCCCAGAACTACTGGCCTATATAATCCCCTAGCTGAGCACAAAAGACCCTTGACTAATGAATATATCTCAAATAGCTCTTCTTGTTAACACAGACTGGACTGTTGTTCACAACTGCAGCCA
Source organism: Zoroaster sp. YZ-2022 (assembly GCA_029582265.1). Classification (NCBI taxonomy): domain Eukaryota; kingdom Metazoa; phylum Echinodermata; class Asteroidea; order Forcipulatida; family Zoroasteridae; genus Zoroaster; species Zoroaster sp. YZ-2022. The sequence goes on along the minus strand of CM055833.1, from coordinate 6,374,754 downwards.
TTATAATGACCTGGGCCAGGCCCTCCAGATTAGGAGTCACAAAAGACAGATTAGGAGGCCAGGTAGCCTGGGCCGGGCCAGGCCTGGCTGTACCGCGACTTTAGCCCTCCTCCTTAAAGTAAAATATTTTAGAGCAAGCAAATGTACCTTCTGCGCTCCTTCAAGGTGTGCGCTGAGACGATACTCGATATCCTTGGTCTGTGAGCAGAGCTCCCTGAAGCGTGTGTTTGCGTCGGTGCACTGTTGACGGATCTCTGCCGCCCCCTGTCCTGGGCTGATGGCGATCAACTTCTCGCCTTTCTGGTTCAGCTCGTCGATGGATGGGCGGTGTGCGTCAATCTCTTGTTGCAATTTCTGCAAATACAAGGAATTGTGAAAAATCAGTTTTTTTTTCTTTTCTAGTTTTAACTAGTGGAAGCGGCCCTTTTTTCCCCAATACCCTTCACTGATCATGATAGACCTATCTGGACTTGGTCTTAAGTCCAACCCATGTTTAGAGTCGCTGACAACTCAGTCATGCATTGCAAAGCTTGACCGAGGTAATGGTGGATCGTGACAGTTGTCATGGAAAGGCATTATCGTATTGGTTAAATTTGTTTGATTGAAAGTCTGGATTGTTCCATTCACAATACCCTCACGCACTTCAGCACCGCTAGGAATTAATTTTCTCCTCCTTTCTGCTCTTTATGATATTCCATTAATATTGTCCTGTCAGAACAACAAGGTCGTATCTAAAAAAAAAAAATGCAATAAGGTCATATGTGCAAAAGTGCATAAATTTGCATACATTAAAACTATCTTCTTCCAGAGGTTTTGCATGTTCATCCTGGAACTCTGTAAAAAGATACGACCTTGTTGCACTGAGCAAAATCCATGCCTGCAAGAAGGTCGTAACTATGATACGACCTTGTTGCACTGATACGACGATATCATGTACAGACTATTTTTTTTAATTTGTTTAACACTACTAATGTCTGCCTACCTCTTGTACGGTCTTCTGTTTATCGGCACTCGCTGAGAGGTCAAATCCACGCAGGTCCTTCTCGGCCTGAGTGATCCATTTGTCCACCTCACTCTGGATGCGGGTGAAGTCCTGGGTCAGTGGAACGGCCTGCTGGAGCTGGTACAAGTAGTCCTCACTCTTCTGGCAGATGTCATCATAGCGATTATGGATGGCGTCCAGTTTCTGCTGTACGTCGATGATCTCTTTGCCTGAGTAGGGAAACACAAAATTGTGGTAAACATTATTGATCGTTTAATTTTGCCCTACACCGACGTGTGTATAGCACTGTATACTCAGTGCTTTCCGAGTGTCTGTGAAAAAACTACACAGACACTCGGAAAGCACTGAGTATACAGTGGTATACACACGTCGGTGTAGGGCAAAATTAAATCATTTGTTTATCTCCCGACGCAAGAATTTCACCAACCTATATTATTGATCGTTGATCAGGTTTACGAAAACGAAAAACAAACTCATGAAATAGATGTCTGCTGTTTCTATGTTCATCTTACAACTGGCCAATCAACAGCTGTCAAAACCCTTACTGACCAATCAGATTGGTTGACAGATGTGCGCACTATGCACATAAGATACGCACGTAATACAACACTATTTCCAACAAGTCCGATAATCAGGTGCCTTTTTGTACATTTTTATATATATGCCATGTTGGCTGCTGTCAGAGTTTTCGTTTACCTGTGCACTGCTTGAGAAGCTCCTGGCCATCTTTCAGCACCTTGGTGATGTCAGGACGACGATCCTGGATACTGGTGTGGAGAGTCTGGAATAAAACAATGGTTTGAATGGTTATCATCAGATTACGGCCTTCGCTTAATAATGGAACTATGATTTCACTTTATACACCATTAAAGAGGTAGGTACAACAACATCGGTAATTTAAACGAAATCATTTCTGAAGTGGATTGATAGTGCACCGTCTTTTACATCAAGTAAGTTTTTAGAAAATCCGGTAATTTTCCATAATTGCTAAGTGGAGATTTCCGCTATTAAAGTGGGTTTTATTTTGGTTTACCATTCAAATGCCATTAACCCTCCTACTATAGCTGCACTTTAGTGGAAAGTTGCTATAGAGGTCAAAATCAGTCAACTGCCCGTTTTGACTGTTGACCCAAATGTGCACACAGGGAAATTTTTTACTGGTTTTTACTGTCATTTTGACCACCCTGAACAATACCAGACAATGCTTTTACCAGTCAAAAACAGTCAACTCATTTTGACCTGTAAATGTACTTACTACACTCGAGGTTTGACAGTGTTTGACGTTTAAGTGCACTAGATATACCTTGGTATATTAACATTTTGACTGGTTTTGACCCTTGTAGTAGTAAGAGGGTTTATTTAGAATGCTATATAAGGCTGGAAAATAATACACACAAGTTTGCAAAATTTTGTAATGTGTGCAACACTTCAATATGGGTAGTTGGTGGCTTCAAGCAAAACAATTTAATTAACAAAATTTTCAACAAGTTGCCTGTTCACATCAACGCAATTACAACAACCCTAATGGGGAAATATTTTTAGTTAAGCTGAAAATACAATGTTAATATAGTAAATAAACCAACAATTTAATAGGAATATTAACCCTAACCCCCTAATGGTTTTGGCTAGGAACCTTCCCGAATCCACCAAAAACCAACACCATGCATGGGCTATACCAGTACCGAGTCCATCAAAATGCAACACAACCAGCTGTTGGAGTTTGATGGGTTTGGGTTAAGCAACATTTTATCAATGTATAAATTAAACTGAAGGAACAGAGTTAATATCACATGTATTATGGATAGTTATGTAACACATGGAAAATGAACAGATACAATAGTAAATAACATATATAATACAACCATTGGTCCAATCCAGTCACAGGATGTAATGTTACTCCACACATGAATGGGAGGCAAACAGGTTAAATTAATATCAAACCAATTAGATAACCGAGGATAAAATCTGATTAGCCATTTAAAAACAAAAGTAAAATGAACAACAATAGTTGGCGCAAGGTTTAAGTCAATTTGAAGCTCCATCTTGTGAAAGTATATTTAACCGGGTTGAAATTTGACAATGACTGGCCCTTGTAGCCACTGTTACTTGTAAGACAAAAATTCTCACAAACAAGGTATTTTTTACCAATGATTTGTTTAATATTTCTAGCAACGCAGCATCATCATGTGTATGCGCACATTTGGAGTACAATGCCATGGACTTTATTATAGCAAGCTGGCACACTTCATGTAGGTATTCTGTTAATAATAATGACTAAGGAAGGAGGGCCAAAGCCATGGTACAAGCCAAGCCTTTGCCCAGGCCTAGAGGCCTATATAATCCCCTAGGCTGAGCACAAAAGACCCTTTACAAATGAACAGATCTCAAATAGCTGTTATTGTTAACACAGACTTGTCGGACACCCGAGCTGTCTTTTGTTCACAACTGCAACCATGATATTGAGCTCTACTTATCGAGCTAGGCCCTCCAGAAGCCCAAGTTACATAGATTGGCAGATACTGCATTGTTACAGGTACATGATTAGGACTCACAAAAGACAGATTTGGAGGCCAGATAGCCTGGACCTGGCCGGGCTTCTCAAATGCTTGGCTGTACCATGACTTTGGCCCTCCTCCCTAAGGTCTGATGTTCAAGACTGTCTTTATAATCCACCTACCAATCCAATGAACCGTTGTAAGGCCGTATAAGTGTTTTTGGCTACGGCTATGGCTATAGCGGCAATGCTGAAGTATAGGAAGAAACAGTGATCTAGCCAGAGCCAAAGCCACTATTTTGAAATGGCCTAACTTTTGGGTAAACATAACTGATAATCCAGGTTATGGGTAAAACATACCTAATGTTAATCCAGGTAATGATTAATAACTAAATATTACTTTACTACAGTAAAGGTTAAACTTTATTGATAAACCAGTTTAATATGTATCCAATATGAATAACCACAGATTACTGAAATGGTTTTGTTGATTCATGGATCGATAAAGATGAGTTAAACCATGTACATGAACCGAGTTGACGATGTTGAGTTTCCTCCTCAAGATGTTTGTCATCAGTGATCATTGGTGAAATGCTAGCAACAAGCATTTAAGTGAAATTTGTAGCTTAATAAAGCATGAGATATTTCACGGGACACTCAAAAATTCTATGCAACATTACATTTTGAATGTTAATAGGTTAATTAATAGCTGCGATTGAAGAGTTAGTGTATATTTATCAAGTTATATAGAGAAGTTTGAGTGACATCACTATGCAAAAGCTGCCAATGACATCGTGCGCAAACTGAGTTAAGTACTCAAGCGCAACCTTCGTGGTTCATAATATTGCATGGATATCACTGGTCGGTGAAGCAATAACTTCATCATTAAAACACACATGGCATTTTCATGAGAAACCTCTCTATGACAAGGGAGCTTACAGACACTCTTGCTAGGGTCGAAACATAAGGCCACTATTTATTATTTCGGCATTTGTGCTTCATGTCCTTTTGCAACAGCTCATTCTTTATTTATTGATGAAGATAATGAAATAGTATAAGATTTTATGAGTGACAATTCACTGAAAATAGATTAGGATTTATCCAACAAATATCACAACTTTGTCATTCAAAATGTGTAGGAAAAAACCCAAAACGCTGACTAATATGTGCTCAAAAAAAGGAATATATTGAAAATTAGGATAGTAATATTATTCAGTAATGCTTGGGAAGAAAGTTAAAAGGGGCATAAGAGTTTATAACACAGTGACTGGAATTTACTGGCTCAATTATGCAGCAGCAATGGTAATATGACCAAGGATTATATTGTGAGAAAATGAAAATGAATAAAAAGGTAGGAAAATGTTTGCCATTATCATTAGGCATTGGTGGATTGTGCGCATTATAAATCTTCTGTATTATTATTCTTCTTCTTGGGGTGACAGATCTTTTGAAGCTGTGGCTCCATGCCTTTGGAATGATTTGCCTCTGTACATTCGTGAATCTCAATCTGTTGACTCCTTCAAGAAGAACTTAAAAACTCATCTTATGTGTATTGCCTGTAAGGACTACTAACATTCATTTATGCATTTAAAAAAAATCTTTTGTTTAGTATTATATTGCATTTGCTATTGTATTGTTATGCTATTGTATTGTTATGCTATTGTATGATTTCTTGTTTACTGTAAAGCGCCTTGAGCACTTCTTGGTGGATATGTGCGCATTATAAATCTTCTGTATTATTATTATTATTATTATTAATATACATGCCTATAGCAGTTTACCTATATAGCTATGTATAGCAAGGAAACTGTTTTTTATCTTGGTATTTACAATAAAATGATACACAAGGAAAGTTTCCATGGTCTGAAGTTAGTCATAACCCAGTTTCATGGTAGGATTTTCAAAATCAAAAGGTAGGATTTCCTACAAAAGTAGGAAGAATATCATGCCTGAATATGACATTATCATGCAGGGTATTATTTTCAGTCAGAGTTAATCTAAAAGTATTGTCCCTTTCAAGAAAAGGAAAAACACGTCTCTCTCTACCCATTGGCTTATCAGTTCTGCATGAACTTCAACAGTGGGGAATACATGTATACTGTACATCAGGCTGGCAAGCGACCAATGAGCTGTACGGATGATCAAAAGCTATGATACGGTCATTTCAGTTCATACAGAATGCTATGAGCCTCTGGCTAGTCAGATTGGGATTATGAAACAGTGAAAAGTTTTCAAATCAACGGCATAAACAAACAACCCTCCACAATCTCTTTTTCCATAGGATGTAATAGAAATCTGCAGAACGGGCAGGAAACAGCTATTAACAGAGGTAAGGAAATAAAGCGAAATGGCAGAGACTCAAATGAGCAGAACACAGCAAACAATATCAGCGACCACCATCACCAGTTGTCTGCAGGGGTTTGGAACTGGGTTTGCAAACGGGTCTTGAAAACATGGTCAAACCGGGAAAAGGAAGGGATTTTAATCAAATGTTTTACTGGGCTTCGTCTAGATTTCAACTACAAAAGACATTTTAGTAGAGGTTACAGGAATCTTTGGTATTAAGGAAGTAAAACCAGCAAGAATTGGTTAATAAGCAAAAAAAACAAGTTTTAGTGTAGGGGGAAAATAAACACCAGCAAAACCAATCCAGCCACCACCGAATCACTGACAACCAAATTCCCTCAAACAGACGGGTTCCGATTTCATCTACTGTACCATGTGATCATCAAGTTGCCTCTTGGTCTGATCCGGGTAAATCGAGATCGGTCCCAGTCGGGCTAGCTTCCTCTCCATCTCCGTCAACCATCGCAGCAGGGACGCCTCCCTGGTGCCAAATACCTCCTTACTGGCCAGGGCGAGCGACAGCTTGCCCTGCTTGTCCGAGGTCTTATCACACAGTGTCTGGTAGCGGCTCTCGAGGTTGTCCAAGCGGGATCGGACAACCTCTTGTTCGGACAGCTCACAGAGTTCGTACAACTCTTCCCCCTTTTGGTTAGCTTTTTTCACACTAGGTGCTTTGAGTTTTACCTCTTCAGCCAAAGCCTTCGTGTTTGCATGAGGATTTAAGGATATGGTATTATTCGTTAATGTAACATTCTTACTAAGAGAACCTACACTGATGTTTAAGAAGTATTTCATTATTAATCCCTAAAAGTTTTTACAAAACGGTTTGTTCATCTGGAATAATTTGTTGTGCCTGAACATAAGTTGATACCTTCTTAGTTTCTCTGAAATATATGGAAGCAAAGTATTACTACTAAAGCGACTGTTCACATACATAGCTAGGGGAAGTTGGCATCGCCTTTGGGTTAGGAAAGCAAGGCATTTTGAGTCCACTGAGGCTCAACCTTCTCTATACATACAACTCGGTTATCCCACACACACACACAAAAAAAAAAAAAAAATCTCACCTGTTGTTGCTGTATTTGTTTCTGTATCTGTGCCTTCTCCATGCTGATGGGTTCCTGTGACACCAAGCTGCGCTCGGTCTTGTCCAGCCATTCAATCAATGGGTTGATCTGCTCCTGGAAGCCCTTGGCCGTCTTCTCCGTCTGCTCCAGTTTCTTTCTGCGGTCGCGAACGGAGTCGACGAGTGCACGCCAGCGGTGCTCCAGGTCGGTCAGCTGTTGCTGGATGCGCATACGGTCCTGGGGTTCTGATACACGGGACAGCTGCTCGCCCATCTCCTTGAGGGCCTCGACGCTCGGTTCACGGTCAGTTATGAGACGGTCAAGAAGCTGAAGCGAGAAAAAAGAATATTAACCTTTCATTTGATGACAATTGTTATATTAAAATTATATCTGGAAAAGGTGTTGACTTGTAAACATGAACCCAGTACTTGTAAAATCAATGACTTAAAAGTGCACTGATTTTTTTCTTACTAATTCAGATTATCATTTTTATAAGCTGATCATAATTTTCCCATTGAAAATCCCAGACAAATCCTTTGCCCCACCCCCATCCCTCCCTCAATACCTTACTCCACCCACAACCCCTTGCACCTCCTCCTCAATACCCTACTCCACTTCCTCAAACCCTTGCCCCTCCTCAATACCCTACTCCACTTCCTCAATCCCTTTCCCCTTCCCCATTAAGCACTTGCCCCTCCTCAATACCCTACTCCACTTCCTCAATCCCTTTCCCTTCCCCATTAAGCACTTTCCCCCCTCCTCAATACCCTACCCCACTTCCTCAATCCCTTGCCCCTCCTCAATACCCTACTCCACTTCCTCAATCCCTTTCCCCTTCCCCATTAAGCACTTGCCCCTCCTCCTCAATACCTCACTCCAATGTTCTCAATCCTTTGCCCCAACAAACACCTGTCCCTCCCCTTCGACCCTCTCCCCCTTTCTTACCAGTTGCTCAGAGAGCTGTGCCTTGACCACCTTGTAGTCCGAGGATGCATCCTTCTGGTGCGAGACGAGCTCCTCTGTCTCTCCGATCCATGACATCAGGCTGTTCAGGGCTTCTTGGAACTTGCCGCATCGGAGGAGGCCCTCATTCAGCTTGGCCTCACGGTCCGAGTTCTGCATCGCAAGAGATAAAGATATGTCATGGTTAGTTGTGATGAACATATTTTGCTCATTAAAAAAAATGGGACCTATAGTTCAGGGGTGTGATTGGGCAGTTTTGAAAAATCCATGTAAATATTACTTGGGGTATTGGGGCCGCTGTTGTGAACAGCGCTGGGGTGAAATCTATAGTTCCGAGCATTTGCTTTGCTTTCCTTTATTGCTTTAATCTTTAAAATCCGTAGTATCGCAACATTGCAATTTGTAAAAATCTGGAAAAATCTGGCCAAATCACAACCTTGATAGTTAAATAAGTACATGGCTGTCTGTTACGTACAAATGGTCTACCTAGGACTTTTGAAATTTACATTACATATGTGAATTCATCTATTTCAATGAAAATACTCATCCTTGTATAAAATACTAGGTTGATGTCCCCACAACCTCATAAAACGTGTGTGCACGTGTAGATGGTAATTGAAATTTGGACTTACGGCAGTCTTCAGCTTGTTCCAGCGGTCGTTCATCGCCTCGAGATCGGTCTCCAGTTGTGTCGTGCTGACCCTCGGGGCGGCGCTCTGAATCAGGTTCTGTCCCACACGGTTTGCTTCCCGGATCCTTGGTGCTAGTGTGTCCACGTAGTTCCTGATGTAGGTCTGTTTGACACAAAAATAATCAAAATGATAACTATGATTGGAAGGGAGCCATTTATTAAGGATTGCAATGGATTGTGTAACTGTTTTTTTGGAAGGCAATATTTCTGGTTTCGAGTTCCTGACCTTTGCAGATTCCTCGAGGACGTATAGTTGTGGAAATATTCTCCAGAAAGAATGAGAGAGACACAAACATATGGAAGAACAACCAGAATCAGAAACAACAAAAGTAACGACAACAGCAAAAACCCAGACAACTAAACAGACAGCCTAATTAACTAACAAACAGACAACAAAATATCTTGAAACAGACAGCATCCAGAATTGTCCCTTTCTCCTCATGAAGACTGACAGACAGAAACACACATAGATATCAATGGAGACAGACAAAAAGAAGGGAATTCCCACCTTGAACTCTTTCATCTGTTGTTTGACCATTTCCACGTCGGCTCCAACTGGTCGCTGGCTGCGCTGTTGGGTCTCAGCCTTCTCCAGTCCTTCCTCGACATCGTGGATGATCTGTTGGAGTGTCTTCAGCCGGCCGGCTGTCTTCACGAGGTCACCCTGTCGGGTGTTTGCACGCTCCCGGACGCGACCCCATCGTTTGTTCAGGTTGTCAATCTGGATGAGCGAAGCAAATTTAAACTTCAAAATGGTGCAATGCTTTTAAAAAGAACATCACAGTATCCACACACAATTTTCATTACAGTGGTCGTTGATTTTAAGTGATTCATGGCTTCATTGCTTATACAAAATTTTAAAAAGTAAGCCGAGAGTCATGTTCAGTATAATCAGTTGTGTTCATTAGCCTTTTTGTGAAGTATAGCGGACACAAAAGAAAGTCGCTATTTGACTTGGGTAGACTTGTTGTTTTTACTAACCAAGTCAAGTAGCACATTAAAGGCTAATTACAGCGGCGTTATTATGAAATTACCTTCCTAAAAACAAGAAAGGTCATCTTCAACAACATTTTATCGACATGATTTCCTGAAGGCACATTTGAATACAATCACTATGATTAGGTCTTAAGAGTGACAGAGGTCTTCAGAGTGCTTACAGTCTGAAGAGAGATTAAGGTCTGAAGAGAGATTAAGGTCTTCAGACACATACCTGATCCCTGAATCCATCTGGGTCTGACATGTAGCCGCGGTCGATGATGTCCCGGAAGTTCTTGTCTGCGTTCAAGAGAGCCTTCTTCAGGTCGTCCAGGTCATCGTTGAATTTCTACATAAACAAAACCCAAAAAGTATTTTTCTATGTACTCGGTGTAAATACACGAAATTGTAATAGTACAACACTCTTGTAGTTATAAGGGTGATTTACTGCCACAGTTATATTAACAACTGCTACTTTTCGACAAACACACATATCAATCCTACCTGGGTTTCACTAATCTGTGAGTTGACAGTTCCCGAGTCACGGCCAACCGGAGTGAAATGCTCAAGTTGTTCCTCGGAGTTTGTCAGACGGGATCCAATGTCATTCAACAGTGACTGAAAAGAAAAAAAATTAAATAAAAAAATAGAAATGTCATGAGTGTAAAATGAGTACTTTATCATATTTATTTTGCATAACGAACTTAATAATTTTTTTAAATTTATAATTTCCCGATTAGAAAAAAATAAACTAGTATTACCTGGAATGCTTTGACTTCCTGGCTGCCTAACTCAAGCTGGTTCTTTCTGGTTCCAACCATGGCCTTAAGTCTCTCGTAGCGTCTGTGCACGCCATCCACTTCATCCACGATCTGTCCGGTGTCGGCATTTGAGGGTGCTGCTGACATCAGGTCGCTGCTGCGATCCTTGACGGCAACGATGGACTGCTCGATGTTGTCCATTTCATCTTGGAGCATCTGGGAAGGAATGAGGAAGTTTGGGTGTTCAACATAAATTATTTTATAGTAAATAGTAAATATGGAGGTGGTAGGTTCGAGTCCCGCTACAGTAAGTTCTTCTTTGTATTGCCGACTCCAGACTCAATTCTTCTTTGCCGAAAGAAGTTACGTATGTACCTAGTGAGTTTTCCCATGTGGATTTGTTGATGTGATCGACAGAAATTCAACGTTGGAATGAATATGAAAAATCAGAATGCATTTTCAATATTTTCTCATTAACGACAGAATGAAACAAGCAGAAACTTTGGTTTTTATACATATATCTTGATTCAAATCAAGTACAGATGTGCATTTCCAGACACTTGAATACCAAAATTTATTTATTTATGTTTAAAACATAAAACATGGTCGGTAGTATCACAACAATACTAAAATGACATATTTACAATATTAACCCATATCCGCCGATCTACGTGATAACCCGTAGATATGTAAAACGCTACAAATGCCGACCTACATGATTTTCCGTACCGTGTTTTTGTCCAATTCCAATTTACTACGTTTTCCCGATGACTGTATTTCATGATTATAGATATGAAATTAGACAAGTCTGACATCATAATAAAGTGCATGTTCTCCTCTTTCCATCAGTATATAATGTGTCTGTGTCAGTGATTGTAATATTCTCTAAATAAGGAATCTTTCTGATTGTGTGCAAAAACAATGTATCTCTGTGCGGGGGCTTAGGCACATACAGTCTTTTGTGTGTTTACATAGGCGGATATGGGTTAAGAATAAATTAAATATAACAAGTGAAGATTTTAAAAGAAAATACATCAAAAAGGAAAACAAAAGAAAAGCAAAACAAAAGACAAGCAAGAATCTGGACCAGCCAGATAAATAAAATATCCCAATATTATTACACTGATAAAAAAAATTGTATACTGGTTTTAATCTCTTCTTGGTTGAACAAGCTACGTACCTGCAGTTTGTCAAGGTTTCTCAGGTCCTTGCCACCCCCTGCATCGTGGGACGCGAGCTTCTCCTCGACGTTAGCCAGCGAGCTCTGCGATTGGTTGATGTTGTCTTGGAAGCTGCCAAGTCTGTCCGTCAAGTCTTCCAGGACCCGAAGTTGGCCGTTGACATCTGAGGAAACGAAATAAAAGACAGATTTTATAACAGCTGACCACGCATTATAAATCATTGATTTAATGATTTAATGATTTAATGATTTAATGATTTAATTTCCCGATTCATCATTTGATAAAGTTTTAAATTTTTGCAAATTTTTTTTTGAATTCCTCCAGATTTCACTCAAAACTACAATACAATTTGACAATCTGACAAACTATGCACATTTATTCACGGTTATTTGCATTTTTTATTCTCTTCTACATATTTGACAAATCCAGGTTTAAGAGGAACAATTCTTCTAAATTTTTCTATTAGTTTCCCATCATACGTGGCCGAGCGGTCTAGCTTACCGGATTCAAGTTCTGGTGTTAGCAACATAATGTGGGTTCGAATCACGGCCGTGACACTTGTGTCCTTGAGCAAGACACTTAATCATAATTGCTTCTCTCCACCCAGGGGTTAAATGGGTACCTGTGAAGGCAGAGTTGGTTTGCTCTATATGCGCTAGAAATGGCAGCAATTGAGCTGTATACTCCCCAGGGAGCTGAGATGGTTTCAGGAATGATTTATGAGCCTTATGAGCAGGGATAATAATATAATGCGCCTTGAGCACCACTTAGTTGGTGGATACGTGCGCTATATAAATCCACACATTATTATTATTATCATTATTTGAGGGGGATTATGTTGTTCAATATCTCATTTTGAAAGTGGATGTTTTTGTATTCCCTTAAAAACAATTTGAACAATTTTTTTTTTTAAATTTGAACAAATTTTTTGAAGCATAGAATCAGTAGGATACTTCAAAATTTGGCATGACCTTACAAGAGCGGCATTATAAGACTTGAACAATTATTCCCTAGTTTTTCTGAGGGTATCCTGTGAGAACAAGAAACATATTTCATCAAACAGAATGACGGAGAAACAGAGAGCTTGAAACAGTCAGATACCTTTCTGTAGTTTCTCCCATCTTGTGTTGACCTCCGACACTTGATCTTTGACATACGGGTGGTCAACATCGGTCTTGTTGACCAGCTCATTGCATGTCTCGTTGACGGCGTTATGGTGGTCGCGATGGTTCTCAATGTCATCGCGGAGTTGCTATAAGATACAAGATTTAACTGTTAGCTAACCCTGCATTCTACTTAAGATGTTGCTAACTGAATCTACTGAATCAAGTATTAACTTAGTTTGTTTTTCATTGAAAAGATAAAGAGCAATTTCACATTGCTGTTGTAGTTGAAAACCCTACATTGATAGTGAATGACTTAATATGTTAATATATACAAAGAAATATGTGACTGGCTCTGGCAAAACCCTAAACTTGGACCCAATTTTCAAAAGTGACCTCCCAAATTTATCGTGAAAATTAACAATGTTCCCAACAATGTTTCAGGATTTTTCTTTTTCCATCAAAATCTAGAGAAAAGATGATAAAAATGTGAAAACTTGTTCCAGTCCCATGCATTTTATTGCAAGATATCCTTGAGGAAACGCTAACTGATTCCATCTGTTAATTTTTTTTAAATCTTATTCTCGTAAATATTATTCTCTTACATGTATATCTACCCAAGCGTACAAACCAACCCTACCATGACCACTCTGTACTTTTTTTAAAATCTTTTTCTCAGAATCAGAAATATTACTCTTCTGTGATTACTCAAGCGTACAAACTGACCCTACCTTGACCACTTCGTACTGCCTCTTGACGACGTTCGGTTTCATGGTAACCGGTCCCAGCGACGACAGCCGGTCCTCAGCACTTCGCAGCCAGGGCAGGAACTGATTCAACTCGTCCGTGTACTGCTTGGCCGTGGCGTTGCAGTCCTTCAATCTCTCGTGGCGCTGGCTGGACCTGTCGTTCACGCCCGACCACTTCTTGGTGAGGGTGTCGCGCTTACGCTGCAGGGCCGCCTTTTCGGGGCCCGCGGGGGCCTCTTCGGTGAGGTTGTCCATCTTTTCGACCATGCGATCGTAGGTGTAGACTTGCTTGACAATCTCCTTGGGGATTTCCTACAGGTTACGACAAATATTTACGACAAATTTTTTATTTGGCTTTAATTTCTGAGCTCAGAGATTATCAACAATTAAGACTGAGGTATTCATCAAGAAATTATTAGAAATACTTGCAATGGCAAAATTTTCACATATAATATACATATATTAAGTAAAAAATGCTGAAAAATGGGTCGTGGACCCGAGTCTCCCTTTTGTCTAGAGGACAAAGCCCCCTGAACCTCCTGGATTTACCGACTCTCCACATCCCCACAAACAAGAATCTAGAGGTTTGGTCACAATACAACCTACATCTTTCTTTCCTTGGTGACTTATTTTTCAAGGAAATGTCTGAGGCAATGGGAGATTTGTAAAAAAATCCTGAGAAATCACAGGCCTGACATCTGACTATATGACATTCAGATTGAGTCATTGATCTGCTCATTTCTCTCACCTCGTGTTCCACGAGTTGTCTCCTGAGTACGTCTGGCTTGGCCGAGATGGGTTTAGACGATGACAGCTCTCTCTCCTTGGTGTCCAGCCACTGTAGCATAGAGGTGTTGGAGTCCTCAAAGTCCTTGGACTGCAGGAGGGCTGCCTGTAGTTTTCCTTGTCTCTCATCTTCAAATATCAAATTCAGATTTTGAAAATTTGTTATCTGTTTCTCGGCTCAATATAGTTTTCGGGGGGGGGGATGTGTAAAAGTCATCAACATAGCCACGTTCAAAGCTAAGTAATTTCTTAGTTGTGTCTATGTTTTAGTATTTCTTGTTAGTGTCAATCAACTGGGTTGTTCACCGATTAGTCTCATTTCTAAAAACAAATTGATCTCGGGAAAAGTTTTGAATGGCAGAAACGGCATTTGTGACATCACTGGTGAAATGATGACATAAATGACAATAATTATTCAACTTGGGAAAAAAAATGTTCTGGGATGAACGTTTTGATGAGGGTCTACCTAAAACTCCTTACCTAGCTTCCTGCAGAGTTCTTGGTACGGTGTCTTGACACTTTCTAGTTTGAGGGTGACCTCGGCCTTGGCCGTGGTCTCTGGGTTGAGTTCGGTCAGTGACCTGTGGGTATCGGCCATTGATTCTACGGCCGGCTTCTTCCTCTCAACCTCTCTTTGAAGAGTCTGTCAATTTGAACAAAACAAAGGAAACAAATCAGTCTCATTTTCTGGTGGGGTGCATGGTAGTACTGATTGAAATGAACATGAGTGGTTTATCAAACTTGAGAAATGAGTCAATTTCAAAAGTCTAACCATCTTAGTGAATTATTTAAAGAGAAGGTACAAAACAGGTTTTTGGAAATGTACGTTCATTTTAATGCTCTATTTCACAAGAAATGTATCATACAATGAAATAACAGTTAATTCTCTATAAAAGTAACTTGTGAAAATTGCAGTTGTGAGTAAACTATAATCCAATGTGGACTGTGTTTGCATACTTTGGGGTTGTGATTTGACAAAAGCGAAAAATCCTGGAAAATAGTTAGCGGGCCTGGGTCTCCCTTTGGTATAGAGGATAAAGCCCTCCTGGTTGTTCAATTTTGGAGAATTTACATACTCTCCATATCCCCACAAACAATAAACTAGAGGTTTGGACACAATACAGGCTATGTTTTCTTTCCTTAGTGGCTACTTCTTTTTCAAGAACATTTTTAGGCAAAAGGAGATTTGTAAAAATCCTGAAATCAGGAAAAATCCTCAGAAATCACAGGCCCGATACTTAAAAATCAAGAAGGACCATCTTACCTTGGTTTCCTCCATCTGTTGCCGGACGACATCTGGGTTTCCGCTGATCGGCGACAGTGCCGAGATCTTGTTCCCGAACTCGATCAGCCAATCGGAGTTGTCCGTCAGCGTCTCGTGGAACTTCTCGCTCTCCCTGGAGATGTCGTCGATCTGGGATTCGCGGCCGTCCAGCCTCTTCTTGACCTCGTCCCAGAGGTGCTGGATCTCGACGATCTGGTGCTGGATGGGGGAGTTGGCCCGGGTGCGGGAATCCTGCTTCTCAAGGATGGACTTTCCGGCATCCTTGATGTGGTCCAGTTGGCCTTCGTGGGCACGGAATTCATCTTGGAGAACCTTGGAAAGACAATGGTACAGCAGATATTAATAACTTGATTAACCCTAACCATGTTGAACGAAACCAAATACAACAAATGTAAAGAAATTGTGTTGGGTTTTGTTGATGTGAGCAGAGGTTAAAAGGTCTGTTCTTGTTGATGGACCTTGTTGCACTCAGCAGGGTGTCTAGCTAGTTATTGAAGGGGGATTGGTTTAAGGTTAATGACATAGTAGACAAGACAAAATATCTAAAAATTCAGAATATATAAATAACATGAATATAAAACTGGAATTTTCAATACATAACATGAATATAAAACTGGAATTATAGCCCAGAGCATTAACTTGGTAAGATTTAAGGCTTTGCATGGTGAAGAAACTGAATAGGTAAGGTTTATAGTAACACAGCGTGAATGAATAATCTCTTCGGAGTCTGTCTGAGGCTGCAAGAAGAAACAAAGTCCTGATGAAGAACCAAAGCATGCTAGACGGCTCAAGCATGCTGGAGAAGGCCAAGACGATTCTTATCAGAACCACAACATCTCTTGTAGCGATAGCTGGGATATAACCCACACGGTGTTACAGCAAAAACAGAACCGATATCAATGTTCTGAGTTAAGGCCATCGTCAAGCATATCATACTAGTTCAAATGCCGAGTTAGAACCTCAGTTTTTCTCTTATGGTACAGAATTTATGACAAGATGAAACATTTCTCAACATATTTAATAACTTATCTGATTGCACAAATATAAAATTATCTTTCAGACTTTTAAATGATTGTGATTTATTCCTCAAACAGTAACTGCCGGCAATTTTGTTTTATAAGAACATTAGGGTGTTAATATGGACTGATAACCCAAACTCATTATGATAAATATTACAATATTAAAAGAACATGTTTTATCTAGTCTAATAAACATTTTTAGCACCTTGTTAAACTGTAACCTACAGAGTTCTAAATACACAATAAATGTGTCTTATGTCTACAAATCTTAAAAAGGTTATATCTATTTAGTTTCCCGCTAATGGGATTACATGAGCACTTCTGCCTAGCTCGGCAGCCGAGGCAGATGTTTCTTATCAAGTATGGGCGTAGCCTCAGGTGCTCCTGGAAAATTGTTATCTTACAGACAGCCTTGATGTGCGAATAGTTCAAAGTTAGTGTTTCTGATGATGTTATCATTACTGTCGATGGTGATTTATGAAACAGGCACACAACGTCAAAACTGGGGCTCAATTCTAAAAGCAATCAACGGTTTTAAAATGATTTTTTTCACATTTCTGTTTCACATTTCTGATAAAATGGTGCTGATTACTCAATGGATGAAATAGTATCAATTGATTACTAGATTCTATACTGATTAGGAAACATGATTTATGAGAAAGGAACAAACAATAAATAGGAAAAACCTGGGCCAAATTCTACAAGCAAATACCGTTTTGCTATTAATTATTTTGCCCTTTGCAAGTCAGTCTAATAATAAACAGTAGCATCTGATCTAATACTAAAATTCTGTCTGATTAGAAAACATGCAGTGCACATTATGCTGATGCTATAATTATTGACGTCTGGTGAATTAATGGGTATAACAAAATAATGTAAAAACCTGGGGGACATTCTACAACCAAACACTGCTTTGCTAAGTAATGATTTTGTTCTTTAAAACCCTAACCACCCCAAATCCTCCAAAATCCTCCAAGGGGTACTTTTGGGGGAAAATTCAGCACTGTTGGAAACTGGTACTTTCACCTCTTCAAATGGGGCAAAATTACTACCTGGCAAGAAGTAAAGGCCATAAGTGCTGAATATGAAAGAGCAACGAAAATGCCTGGTGCATTTGGGCATGTTTCCAAAAGTGCACTGATGGATTTTGGAGGATTCAAGAAGGTTCCTAGCTAGAATACCTAGGGGGTTAGGGTTTTAATATACTATATTTAAACAGACATGTACACGATAAAATACTCAATTCTCTCTGATTAGAAAATGTGCAATGCACATGATGATGCCATCATAAGTGACATTAGTATTATAACACAAAATCATACATGATGGAAATAGTATATTCAATTTTATCTGATTAGAATACATAAAAATGCACATGATTAATATGTTTAAGTGCTCACACAACATGCACATGAAACATTCCTGCTTGTATGGTAGGTAATTTTAATATTTGTTTTTAACTGGCCTACTGAAAGCAGGTTCCAGCTTCAAAATCATTTTAAGAATTTTTGATCAAGTGCAGGTCAATTTGTATCTGCTAAGATATGGTTTTATTTATTTTATTGTATTGTATTGTTATTTACATTTAAAAAAATGAAGTGAATGGAAGCATTCTTTGACAGAGTCCCAACTGGAAATTACTGTCTACAGCTGATGTTTTTCATCAACTTCAATATTTTCAATGCGATAAAAAGTTACACCTGTAGGCAAAAACAAAATGTCCACTTCCCAAAAATTCTGAGGTAAAAAGGCGATAATTCAACTCTTACCTCTACTTGTTGTTTCTGGTTTCTCAGGATACCAGGCTCGATGCCGATGGGTCCCAGGACGGCCGTCATCTTGTCCTTCTCTCCTAGCCATGTCTTGAGACGGGTGTGTGCTTGCTCAAAGTCGCTCAGGCTGTTGATAGCACCCTCGAGTTCCTTGGTTCGTAGTTTGGCTTTGTCTTGGAGACGGATCCATCGTTCCTCTGCACACAAGTAAAACCAACACAAAAATGAATAAATATACATTTCCTTTATTCTCTTGAATACATCAAATGAAGCAATGACATCAAATCCAAGTGTCAAAAACAGCTTCAGAATGGAGTCAATGTGAATGATGAAGACATGACAATATTCTTCAATTTCCCCTGGAGTTTGACAATCTCTTGAAGTTCAAAAAGATCATCTCCAAATGGAGAGTAACTGTAAAATAAAACAACATTGAATTAGGTCTCATAGAATGTGGTTAAATGGGTTACATACATTGGTCAGTTATTTCAGAAAACACGTGGCAAATACTGGTAGGAATACTTGGGTGGGAAAAAGGATAGTGAAACCACACAAGTGAAAGCTGAAATTCAAACTTAAAAAGTGGTTAAAATGAGTAATAAGAGTTTCATGCAGGGAAGAATTTGGATACGGCAGGATAATATCACCCAGACAATCTGGTGTACCTTCTGTTGCTAGGCATGTAGGATGCAAAGACCTGCTATCAAATGAAACGAGAGTAGCTTGGTATTGATGGTCTATGCCGGCAGGAGGAAAAAGGCAAAACAAAATGATGATGAGGATCAGTGGAGCAACATAGAGAAGCAGCCAGTCCAACATGGCTGACGGATGGACGGCCGGCCCGGCAGAAAATAAACACAGGATGAGATTTTAAAAACAGCTTAGTGGCTTCGTTGGAATCTTATCGGTATCCCATACTTGAACCAGAGGGTCAATGAATGTCTGGTGCCTAGACTCCATCGTTATCGAGTCTGGTGTCGGTCACAACATAATGTGTTTGGGGTTAAGGGTGAAGAATGCCGGATGTCAGACTAAGCTGTCAACTCTTTAAGACAGAAAGCAGAGGAAGATGGATAGTACTGTAATTCAAGGAATGACGGGAATCTTCCTCCAGGGCCGAGACGTTCGTGGTCTTGGTGTATGATTGGGATAAGTAGATGAGGTTATTTAAGAACACCAGAAACTGGGTAAATGCCCATTTTATGGAAGAGTAGCACTCTGAAGTAGGATGTTGCCAAGTTGTGTGGTATGTGCTATGAGTGCATGAACAGAAATTTATGTCTATCAAGTACTCAAGTTGAGACATTTGGCTATATTAAAAGATATGCATACAAACTAGGACTTGGCTATATTAAGATTTGGTAAGTATTTGATCTTTGTCTTTAAAATTATCCAAACTTCATTGCTCTAAAATTCTTCTAACAGACAGTTGTTGTAAAAGTACAAATTGCCATATAAAAAAACTGTATCTTCTGGTTTCAAAGTAACATACACCTGTACTCATTGTGGAACTTTATACATGGAAAAAAATATAATAAAATTAAAAAATACAATTTTAAAAGCTTATAAATGAATTAAAAAAAAAAAAAAAAAAAAAACATGTACAGAGGGTTAAAATACAATGACTGCATATTGCTTTTTGCAACTTAGCCATGCCCCTAACGTGTGTCATCCCAAATAAACGTTTGTGCACCATTTTTTGGGATGTCTTAGTTTTAGGAAGAGTTGAACATTTAATTTTAAGTCCTGGGTTTGTATGATGTTTCAAATACTGCATTCTCATGATTCTGCCATGGTAGGTCAGTGGTAATTAGTACAACAAATTTTGGGCTAATTTTCATTTGAGGGTTGTGGCACCTGCCGTTTGTTACTTGCGGCTCTCCACTTTGGCCCCGTTAACCCTAACCTTCCCAAATCCTCCCAAATCCTCTTTGCTGAAGTGAAGGATTTTGAAGGATTGAGGTTATTAGGCATACTTGCCTTTCCATGGTACATGTACATCCATGTTTGTTCTAGTGATTGCAAGCTCAGTGCTTTGGTCAGTGGACACTGTTTATTGCTCCATTCATGCAGGGAGGGTCCCTGGCCATGTACATATGTATCACAGATTAGAAACACATGTGTGCATACATGTCATCATGTGCTTGCTTTACTACTGAAGGATTTTGGAGGATTCAGGTTATGTGTAAGCAAATGGGCCTAGGGAGTTAGGGTTAATTATTTGTATAAAAATAACAAGGAAAGGACAAAGTAAAACAGTAACCAGATAGCAGTGTGCAAGGTGTTTCCTCAAGACACCGCCTTCCCACTCAGTGAGAGCTCGTAAGAGAATCTCTGCAGAGCTGCGGGTTAAACTTTCTTGAAGGATAATATGTCAATATTGACTGTGACGAGTAAACAACCAATACCTCGAGTGTATCATGTGATACCTGGACAAAGTTATCATGTTTTAGTAACCGATCTGCTGAAAATCCTTCAAAACACCTCTTTTTTTGGTGAATGTTAGAAGGATTATTTACATATAATTGAAGAAGGGAAAGCTAATCAAAGGTGTTCTGTGGCATAAAGCCAGCTAGTGTTTGCTGAATGTTGAAGAATGTTCCGTACAGGAAAGGTACAACATTGGTAATGTGGACAAAACTGCTTCAAACAGTATGCTTTGAATTAAAATATAGGCCTACACTGAAAAAAAAAAACATCCTGTGAAAGTTAAGCTTAATACATTGTATCATTCACAAGAACATTTTGAAATTGCAAATCAGATATTCTGTACTCATTCTTTATGTGGTATTTAGGAAAAAGTAATTTTTCTAAAGCCAACACTACCCCTATCAATACACAAAATGGCTTCATATTACACCATGCCATAGCCATGGGTGATGAGCGAGTTACAGTTGACTGTCAGAAGCTATCATCATGTCAGTGTCTATATCATACAGGAAATCCCTACAGATAGCATAGATTAGGCTGCTGATTGATGAACCAATACAGGGCTATCATACTGACTACACAAATACCCAGCAAAACAGATTAAATATTCTGGTAAATAGGATTACAGAGATTAGCAGTTTGTTATGAGTAAGGCAACACTTATAGACTGGCTTATCTCCATTCTATTTAAATATAACCACTTGTTTATAACTGTTTTCGTTCTACATGCATATATTTCAATTTCACCTACAACAAAGTATAGAGTCATTGCATTCAATTTTTTATTTGTATCTAACTGCATATCTGGTGTATCCGACAATAAAACCCCAGGCATGCCAGGGTGGGTGGAAGTGGTTTGACCAATCACAGACAGTGTCTAACCATCTGCAGGGTCAGCGGTCAACCGGGTCATGGTTGGCTCACTTCTTCCTTTGCTTTTGAAGGCCTAGAACCTCTGAATCAAATAACATGTAATATGAACTGGCTACGGTGGTTCACACCTACAATGTACACACAAATATTCAACATTAAAGGGAAGGTACAACACTAGTCATGTTATTTTAACATTAATTGTGCATTAATTCTAACCCTCTGCAGCCATTACACCAGCACCCCGCTGAATGCAACAAGATGCAACAACAGAAAAGTACCTGCTGCTCAATGCAACAAGATCCGCCAGCTAGAACAATGAGTCTTTTGACCTCTGCTGTGGGCAACAGGATGCAAGAACTTATGACATATATTGCGTTGAGCATGGTAAGGGCTAAACAAGATACGTGTGAAAGTTTCCGCTGAAAGCACGAGAACAAAGTAAAAAAAAAAAATTATAAAAAAGGATTTACAAATTTTACACAAAAAAAAACAAAAAAAACATACATTTTTTTCAGGACGACTGATACATTACAACCTTAAAGGGATAAGATCATCCCAACCGTGACCATGGTGCTTGTGTCCTTGAGCAAGACACTTTACCATAATTGCTTCTCTTCACCCAGGGAATAAATGGGTACCTGTGAGGGCAGAGTTGGTTGTTGCGTTTGATTAGCCCTATATGCGCTGTAATGGCAGCAATTGAGCTGTAAACTCCCCAGGGAGCTGAGATGGTTTCAGGAATGATTTATGAGCCTGATGAGCAGGGGTAATAATGTAATGCACCTTGAGCACCAGTTTGGTGGATACGTGCGCTATATAAGTCCACATTATTATTATTATTATTATTATCATCATTACGATCAACAGGGCATGGAATAGGAGTGCTAAGTTTTAGATTAATTCAGTGACTGAAAATTATACCCCACATGATAAGGTCATATTACCGTTGCTGCTGCATAAATGAGCCAGTAATTTACAGTCACTGTGTTTACCACTAGGCCATCGATTCAAGTTAGCTTTTGGATTTTGTACCAATGTTGTACCTTCCCTTTCAAGTAAAAAACAACAACATGTTCTTTAATAAATGTGATCTCATGTTTTTCATATCAACACCTGTAAACGATAAACCCAAGTAATTACGTGGGTTAATGGTTGACAGGTAGCAAATCAATCTAAACTGAAAACATGAGTAATGCAACATGAGAACACACGGTTTGATTGTGAAACCTTAAAATTGCACTTTTTTTTAATAAGGGTACTTCAATTACAACCCTGTGCCAATTCTCAACAAGCTGCTTAGAAGATAAAAATCAGACATGCAACTTTGTAATTGCCAAAAAAGTGGAAATGGCCGAGCACACAAAACTTTGTACAGTGTTTTTCAGTTTTCTATAGCACTATTTTCAAAGAAAAAACGAGAAAATTAGCTGATCAGCTGAAAAGTTGCATGCCTGAAAATCTTCAACAGAGAAATGTGCTACCAGTCAATTTTCAGCACCAAAATATGCAGACCTTTGGTGATAGTCTGTTTAAAATTGCTCAGCAAAGATTTTTGGTCTTAGCAGATCTATGAAATTGCTCCCCCACTCCCACACCACCAACATAGCAAAGTGCTACCCCACTCCCACACCACCAACATAGCAAATTGCTACCCCACTCCCACACCACCAACATAGCAAATTGCTCCCCCACCACCAACATAGCAAATTGCTCCCCCACTCCCACACCAC
The DNA here is from genome assembly GCA_029582265.1 of Zoroaster sp. YZ-2022. Lineage (NCBI taxonomy): Eukaryota > Metazoa > Echinodermata > Asteroidea > Forcipulatida > Zoroasteridae > Zoroaster > Zoroaster sp. YZ-2022. The sequence goes on along the minus strand of CM055833.1, from coordinate 6,351,526 downwards.
CAACATAGCAGTGCACTTTTTGGGGAAAAATTCAGCACTGTTGGAAACTGGTACTTTCACCTCTTCAAATGGGGCAAAATTACTACCTGGCAAGAAGTACAGGCCATAAGTGCTGAATATGAAAGATCAACGAAAATGCATGGTGCATTTTGAAGATAAGGGCATGTTTCCAAAAGTGCACTGATGGATTTTGGATGATTCAGGAAGGTTCCTAGCCAGAATACCTAGGGGGTTAGGGTTAAAGGGACAATATCTTCACCATCAACAGGGCATGGAATCAGAGTGCTAGTTTTAGATTAACTCAGTCACTGAAAAAATACCCCACATGATAATGTCATATTACCGTTGCTGCTGCATAACTGAGCCAGTAATTTTCAGTCACTGTGTTCATCTTAAACTAGAACACCGATTCCATGCCCTGTTAAAGGTCTACTCTGATCGTGATGATACTGCTCCTTTAATGGCTCTAAAAAATGTGGCCTAGACCACCTCCCCCCAAAAATGCCAAGGAGAACTTGAAATAAGTCACTGAGACTGCAGACAGGTTACATCTTACATGGGTGTGTCATCCAATTAACTGATCACCCAGAAGCAGTGACCTCATTATTGGGGTGTATCTCAAAGAACATTTCTTAGTGCGTGAATGTATGCCTATTTTGAAAAGCATATCTTGAATTTTTAATTAGCTCATTGTGAACTTTGTACAGTATTTTGGTATGTTGATACAAGCGAAAATTATACACCGATTATAAAAACCAATCTCATTATACATACAATGGAGACAAAAACACGGTTTTTATGAGTGACATGTCCATTGTACCATGTCTTTCCCAAGTAAAATAGTGATGAGAAACATGACCTTAATTAGTATCAAACTACAATCAGCTGAACTGTTTTTTGGTGGTAAATTTGGCTAATAATTAGGTCTAAATGCCATGGCAACTTTACGACCAATTACAATCATACATATTGCGACTAGTATACATGTGTACACATACTGCAAACCAACGTATGCACACGGAGGATATTTTCTTCATTCTGCATAACATTTCATGAATGAGTAAGTCAAAATAAATGTCAGTATCGTGGTATAATGTAATTTATTTACATAGAGTGTTCTTATCAGCTTACTGGAAGTCTGTGAATAGGTCACAATCATAAATGTGAATCAGACTAGACAGACAAACACATCAAATGTAACAAATTTGACACAGACAATCTCAGGAATCAAAGAGAAACAATTTTACATAATTTTGAAGATAGTATCGAACATCCCTTAAAACTGTTCTGTCCGAGGTGCAATAATTTCAGTAAAATTCATAAAATTGTTCCCCCAACTGAATTTTCCTCTTCATGAGATGTAAATTCCATGAATACAATAATAAGCTTTAACTTTCATAGGTTGGTTGTTTAATGTATAATGTCTTGACTCAAATGGCCAAACTGCATGATATTGTATTATATTCCAACATTACCAATGCTGTACCTTCCCTTCAATGCATATCTTGATTCAAAGAGAGTAAGCATACTCATAGAAGCAGTTTTGCCAACATTACCAATGTTGTACCTTCCCTTCAATGTATATCTTGATTCAAAGAGAGTAAGCATACTCATAGAAGCAGTTTTGCCAACATTACCAATGTTGTACTTTCCCTTGAATGATTCAAAGCATGTAAGCATACTCATAGAAAGCAGTTTTGCCAACATGACCAATGTTGTACCTTCGCTTTAATGTATATCTTGATTCAAAGAGAGCAAGCATACTCATAGAAGCAGTTTTGCCAACATGACCAATGTTGTACCTTCCCTTTAACAGTCTTAGGGACATGTTCCAACATCTGCCTCATAAAATTCCCCTGTGAAAATACCGTAACCAAGGCTACCGGACTATGCTTTCCTGGTCTGTAGCTCTGCACTACCTACATGTAGTCTTACTATAGCTCCACTATAACAGTGTCTTATAATACTACACTGGGGTGCCATGGCTGAGCAGTTAAGTGCATCGGAGCTGTGTTCTGATGGCCGAGTCGTCAGAATTGTGGGTTCGAATCCTGGCCACGACCATGGTGCTTGTGTCCCTGAGCAAGACACTTAACTATAATTGCTTCTCTTCACCCAGGAGTATAAATGGGGACCTTTGAGGGCAGAGATGGTGTTTGATTAAGCTCGTTGCGCTACACATTTGGCAGCATGGGTTGCATACTCCCCAGGGAGTTGAGATGGTTCTAGGAATGATATAACTGGCCTGATGACGGGGGATAATAATGTTCATGCGCCATGAGCGTCAAACTTGGCAGATACCGGCGCAATATAAGTGTCTATTATTATTATTAAAATGGTGTTTTTTTTCCCCGTAATCTGTCGTCTAGAGTGATTTATTTTCTGCAATTTGTCACCTGGTTGGGAATAACGAGCAAAGGAACATTTGTACAATAAGAATAAAACTCAATCAATGTGTCTATATACGTGGACATGATTCACAGCCCCTGTGAGCGCAGATTATAACAAACATGAATGTATGTCATTCATGAAAACTGGGGCAGCTATTGTGAGTAATGCACAATGCATCCGAGTAGCAAATGAAAGAATCTCCTGGGAGCCCCGCGGAGGGGAACATGACCAAAATCTTGATGGGGAGGATTCAGGGAATGTATTAATGAAGGGTAACTGAGCATTTCTTGACAAAGTACCTCGAGACATTGGGTAAACATTCTCTCTGCCTGGAACAACCTAATCCCCGCGTACAATGTATGTTCCAATCTGACAAAACACGGGGAGAAAGAAAACAGAATACATCATAGTGCCATTGAATCTACACTGCAATGCAGGAACATCAAGTAATATTCTGTCATTCGCTAATCATGTATATTTCCCAAGCTAGTACACTTGTAAATGTGATGAACAGTGATACAAAACTGAATGGTTGATTTTTTTGTTCGTATTTCCTCATCTATGAATACAATTCTTTACTGCAAGATGTCAGTACAAAAGCCTAGTCATAGTCACGCGCATATGATTTTTACACACAATGAAAGACCCCACGATGATAAATCGACAAGACTACATACATACATCCCTGTGAACAAAACAGCCGTTTGCAAATTGAAAACAAAAACATTTATACAAAATTTGAACTATGAACTATAAGTGCATTTAGCATTCATTCACTCAATCTGCAATTAAACAACCCAACACTAACACATGCACAGACTGACTCTAATTCATTGTCAATACATTTCAACCCTCTAATTGTTAAGATATAAATCATAAAAACCACTGGGCCCTTTGCTGGTAGAGGGTCTGTGATAAAACTAACCAGTCAAAATTTCATTAAAGTAGGGGAATCACATTTTTGGTTCAGAAAACGACAAAACTGTTAAGGTTTAAAAAAAAAATGTTTTAATGTTACAAAAAGTTACTGGATAGAGTGCCATGGCCGAGCGGTTTAGTGCATCGGATTTGTGTTCTGATGAGCAGGGGTAATAATGTACAGCACTGTGATATCTCGTGTAAGAACACTTTAAAAATGCCTCCATTATTATTATTATTGTAAATTTTAATTATGATTCTAATAATTACAATTACTGTTTTCATCTGAGGATAATGATTAGTAATTGTACCAACTTTACACCACATAAACTTATCTATAACAATTGGTTAATTTGATAATCAGAGGTGTGATTTGACTAAAGTAAAAAATCCTGCAAATTGGGTAGCGGGCCTGTGTCTCCCTTTGGTCCTAGCGGACAAAACCCCTGAACCTCCTGGAGGATTTACAGACTCTCCACATCCCAAAAAACAAAAACTAGAGGTTTGGACACAATACAGGCTACTTCTTTCTTTCCTTGGTGGCAACTTTTTTTTTTCTTTCAAGAAAATTTTGAGGCAATGTGAGATTTGTTAAAAAAAAAAATCCTGAAATCAGGAAAAATCCTGAAAAATCACAGGCCTTGATAATCTGGTATAAATCACCTAACTTTAAATAAATTCCAGACAGTCTTGTCTAGACCGCGATTCAATAACGACATTGTTGTTCTCCACTAGGCTAACTCCAGATGGCTGATAAAATACGAGAGTAGCTCATCATCAAGTCACAACCAGTCATGAATTCAGCCATGGGGCATCTCACCGTCAGTCATGCCAATCTTAATTGTCTCAGTAACCAGCAGCTCTCAAATTAAATAGCCCATAATTCAACTGCAATTGTGTGATATAAATGACACGCATATATATGTAAAACTTCTCATGCGTTTCACGTTGAATGCAAAAAATTAGATTGCTGGCGATTTTATTACGTACACAGAACACGACACGCAAAATTTTTAATTTGAGTGGGACTTGAAGCTTTGCACAGTGGAAAAACAGTACGAGGAAAAGATTGCGGTTACCACCCAGTGTAATATCTCTATTGAGTTGTTTATGTGTTGGTTCTGAGAAGAACCGGTGGTTAGGTAACATCCGATCAGGAAACTTTGCCAACGACAATCGGCGCACAATGATCTAGGTTGTCAAACCACAATTCATGTCGGAGCAAACACCAAAAACAACTCATTCGAGATATATTACAAGGTGCTACCGCAAACTTCCGCAACTTCCTCTTTCTGTTCAATTCAAGCACAAGAAACTCCCTTAATTATCCCGTTTCCACATGAGCGCCCGAGTTAAAACAAAAACAAACGATATTCCGATGACACTGCAAACATGCATAAACATTGTCAGAAGACCATACCCCAAGAATGAATTTCTGATACACCTCATCTAAATAACTAAAATAAAACAAAATGCATGAAACACGAACTATTAAAAAAGCCCTTAGGGAGGGGAAGAGCAGGAGTATTATTGTATTATCTTTTATGAGGTCATCTGTATGTTGAGTGTTTATAAACCTCCTACATGTAGTGTGTGAGTCATATGATTGATAAAACTTGATAAGAAGGGCACGCCCCCATATCTAGTCAGCAGCCACATTCCAGTTCTATGACTGATTTATTCTCTTGTTTCATGGTTCAAAACGTTTACAGTGATGTCTTGTTTTATATAGCAACTCGAGCTTTCTAGAAAATCTCATAAATGGAATTGGGTGTGTATAGTCTCTGGCTGTAGTGTCTTAAGTATCCCTGAAATTGGCCGAGTAACTTGACTGTTTGCGGTGACACCATGTGAAATTCTCAATCGAGTAGTAATTAGTTCTGAAAAGAACTGGAGGTTACTCATTGTTTCGATCAGTATACTCTGAAATTGAATGAATGTTTAACAGACTATTATATTAGGCTGTTGAGGGTGATAAATATTCTAAATAAAGAATTCCATACACAGTTATACACTGATAGACAACATGATTAATCTTTGCTCAGTAATAGCTGAGATGTGACACATTAAGGGAACAAACATTCCAGTGAGCAATTTTCACTGCAGGATCAAAACCAAGGAGACATGGTCATGGGCAATTAAGGACCAACCCAAAGGCAAGGTCCTAATATCGCCCGTGGCAATGACCCTGAAGTCTTTATCATGCTATTAGGACCGAGCATTAAACTTTTATTCCCATTAATAAATGCTCACATAATTTTCATTTCAAAAGAGCCGGAAAGAACGTTGAACCGAACTGCCACTTGTGCACAATGTCTATGCATGTGTTTTTAGCAGACAACAAAATGGCCAGCATCTCACTGGATGTGCATATACATTCATTTCTCAAATTCTCCCAAAATATCTTTTCCAATCCTCACTTGACTACACTTTCCTCTCCTTAACCCTAACTCCCTAAGCATTGTTACTGAACAATAAAAATCCTTCAAAATCCTCCAACTGCCTTTGTTGTCTAGGGAGTTAGGGTTAAATGTGTCCTCTATCATCTTTTAAAGGAAAATCTGTGATATTTTTTTATATTTGGACTGAAAAGTGGCAGTTTTATTCTACAATCTATCCAAAGAGCCAGAGCGAAATTGATAAATCCACATTTGGAACAGATGAAATTCCAAAAATTAATTTGCCCTCAAGTTCGCGTGACACGAAAACAATCTTCTTCGCTCTGATTGGTTCAGTTCCGAGTCGAGCATGTAAATATTTGATTTCTCAACGCGCATACTTGCTGGTCGGTGTTTATCACTGATTTACAGGCACAGGACACTGGCCTTTACTGGCTGTTAATGCATCCCCACGTGATCATGTTTTGTCTTAATCAGATCGTCTTAACTGTTAAATGAATGAATAATAAGGGTTGCCCTTTTATTTATTTTTTTACTTAAACAGCATTTCCGGGGAGATTAAATGCCACTTGTATGTGTTTTAGTCGTCATTTACAGGATATTGTTTCGACTGGACTGTGGGTGACTGCCCGATTGTTTTGATTGCATCAGAACACACACACGCTCACTATGTAAGCACACCAATATTTTTCTGTACAAGTTCCTTATTTACTTGTGTAATAAAACCTAACAAACATGATGACAATGCATAACCAACTGTACAGAGAAACTACTTCATGCATTACCAAACATTATCCCCTATACTTGATAAGTCCATCAAAACACCTAACATGTAACAAAACAGCTTTTTGTAAAGTCCATCTCCAAACAGGGAAGTATACATGGCTGATGTATAAATAGTTGATAAGATTCAAATGGCCACTGGCAGAGCACAACCTATTGACAGAAACAAACGCTGCGAATATATACACAAAATAATTGGTTTCACAAAAACATACAAGGGTATAGGAATTGAAAGTATGGAAACTGTCTACCAACTACTCAAATACCAGAGCAAAAAAGGGCTTCGACAGGAACAAGTTTCATGTACCTTGAAAAAACAAAACCTTTCAGTTGGATAAACTTCCCTTCAGGCCTTCAGGGATATTAACCATCAGGGGTAACATGTCAGTCCGTCAATCAACAACAAAAATGCCTTTATACTAGTTACACTTGCAATATATGCATTTGTTCACTGGTAGGCTGCCCAGGGGCCAATTTTCATAGAGCCGCAGTATAAAGCGACTGATTTTTTTCCCCTGCTAACTAAAGCAGAACGAATCTGTTAGACATAAGCGTATTTTTGCAGGTTACTTTAGCAAGAAAGTTTGGCATGGCTTGTGTTCTTCAGATGCAATTGGTTTGTATGTAGTTGTATCTGTCATTCATTAGTGCTCACGCTATGCAAGTTAGCATGCCTGTTTCAGATGATAAGCTGATGAAGAAAACAAACAGTAAGCACAAACATTTTCTGCTTTAACAGCTCTATGATATACACACAATAAATTAAGCACAAAAAATAACTGCATCGTTGTTATTCGCCTTAGCTCTCTAGCTTGGTGAAATGAACTTAAGCTGTGAGCTCTGGGCTTTACACAGTTCCATTTACGGCCTCTTTACTGTACAAACATATCACAACAGTTATGGTCATGGCATTGCTTGAATTGAGTAAGCAAACCCAACTGCTGTTTAGTGGCCGAGCGGTCTAGCGCACCGAACTCAAGTTCTGGTGTTGCCAGCAGCAGGGTGTGGGTTCGAGCCCCGGTCGTGACACTTGTGTCCTTGAGCAAGATACTTAACCATAATTGCTTCGTCCTTCGGATGGGACGTTGTCAGAGGTCCCGTGTACTAGATTAAGTAATGCACGTAAAAGAACCCAGAACACTTATCGTGGAAGTGTAAGGGGTTTACCCCGGTGTTTCGGGTTCACATTGCAAGCGCCCTTGTTTACAGGTTTCCTCAGGCTTTCGAGCTTACAGTGCTTAAGTGCGCTTTTCTGAGGCATCCCTTGGTTTCATTACCAGAAATGATTAATAATAATAATAATAATGCAAAACACCAAGTTTGGAAAGAAATCGGCTGCTTTAGTCACACTGAAGGGGTCACTGTCAGTCACTAAGGGTACTCCCCAGTGGTGACCAGGCAATTTCAATCCTGTGTGTACATTAGTGGACATTTATGATTACCTAGGTACTGGTTGGGAGTACCCCGAGTGACTTATAACTTGGGAACTGATGACTATATGCCACTGTGCCGAAATCCTTTAACCCTAACCACCCCAAATCCTGCAAAATCTTCCAAGGGGCACTTTTTGTGGAAAAATTCTGCACTGTTGGAAAGTGGTACTTTCACCTCTTCAAATGGGGCAACATTACTACCTGGCAAGAAGTGCAGGCCATAAGTGCTGAATATGAAAGATCAACAAAAATGCATGGTGCATTTTGAAAATAAGGGCATGTTTCCAAAAGTGCACTGATGGATTTTGGAGGATTCAGGAAGGTTCCTAGCCAGAATACCTATGGGGTTGGGGTTAGGGTTAAGCCACTGATAATGTCAATGCTCTTGGTTAAACTTAAGGTTCAACGAAATCATGACAAAAGGTATTTATGGAAGATGATTTACTCTTTTCAAGGCTTTCAGTAAATTTTAAACAAAATACCACAAGGTAACCTTGGCTATCTGTTTGTGGGCCAAATGGCTCTGGGGCATTCTGCCTCAATAGATATTTTGAAAGAGGAAGAGTGAAAAAACAACATAAATTGATTTATCTCTTTTTATCTGTTTACTCTGTAGCAATACTCACACCCATAACTCTTGAATTGATTTCCTTGTAAAGGGAAAGAAACATTTTGTACGCCATCAGTTATATTGGCAAAACTGCTTAGCCTAGGGGGTAGGTATGCTTACTCTCTTTAAAAGGGACAGCATCGTCACAATGTGCGCTGACTTTCAACAGGGCATGGAAATCGGTATCCTTGTATAAGACGAACACAGTGACTGAAAATTAGTCACAGAGTTAATCTAAAACTAGCACTCGGATTCCATGCCCTGTTGATTGTGACTATATTGTCCCTTTAAACTAGGATACAGTTCAGTATTATACACTGTATTTATAATAATAATAATAATAATAATTAACATTTGTAATGCACCGGTATCCGTCAAAAGAGACGCTCATGGCGCAGTGACACATCAGTGTAAACAATAAAACAAAATACATGATAAGAACAATGCAATATAAAATTACAAGGAACAATGATTGTAAAAAGGCTGATTGGCCCTGGTCAGGATATGCTGGGCAAAGACGATGGTCTGACAAGGAAAAACCCTGCATACACAACCATGCAAACAAGGTTGATTTGCAAAAAATATAAACACCGTAGCGATACTCTTGACATATTAAACAAAAACAAAAAGGGGCTATATTGAAACCTAATAAGTTAAATTATTTTCCAAAATGAATCTACAATTGAATATCACTAAAACTGTCAGCCCATTGGTTAGATAGAGCCATGAAAATGATAAACAGTTTGCGATTTCAAACTGATGACTATATAGCCAAGTTATTTCTGTTGTCGATATTTCACTATAAATGACATTCTAATTTGTCATTACCTATAATGCCAATATGTACATAGTCAAGCATAGAGAAAGGACACAGATCCTTTCTCTATGAGTCAAATAACCTTCGGTGCAGTCGCACTCAAGCCACATCAATGCTTCTGTGATTAATTTTTGTTTGTTTGTAGAGATACTGGACAAAACCTGCTCATGTTGCTGCAATTGCAATCAATAAAATTAAATCAGAAACAGATAACTGTTTCACACATTCAGACACAGCATGTCCGTGGATGACGTTTGCTGTATTTATTGAACAATGCAAATGTATTCAAGGTGATTGTAATGAATATAACGGACCTGCTGTTTACGCTGCACCTGTGTGTTGATTTTGTTGTTTTTGACGTTAAATTTGTAAAAAATTTATTCGCGTGATCTTAATTTTTTTGCGGGTTTATCAAAAAGTCATTCACTTAATCGTACAATTTTCCAGACAACTGTGTAGATAACAGTACCCTGTACAGTTTAGATGCATTCACCACACAGTACCATTTGACAACTGTCTGTTTATGAATGGTACATAAGCTGTGTAGATAAACAGTACCGACACATTCTAAAAAAATAAAATAAAAAAGGTTTCACCTTACACTTTATCCATGCAAGAGCCAAATCCCTAATAATTTGGGATTTGGTAAAGTACATGAAAACAGTTTATACCACATTGCAGTTTTAACAGTTGCCTTCGCTGCTTTTAAATCACAATAGAAGATTTAGTTATGGTAACATTACAGTAAACAATAAACTGTTAAGAAGAAATCATAACAGCATCCAAAAGGTTGTGCCCTTTTAATCCTGATTGGGGGGGGGGGGAACACGACAATATAAAATTTAGCTCAGGTTTTTATTAGTTCTCAAGCACTGTCAAACACAAACATCAGTCAGCTGTGAATTTACGCACCCTTTTTCCCCTCCTTTTCATCCGGCAAACCCTGACGACTTTTACAGAGTTATTCTCTGAAAATGAACCTGTACGGCAACCACATCTGTGCTTTTTGTGAAGTTGCTTTGTTGATCAGCGAAGCAGAGAGGAACCGCTGCGCTAAATAGCCAGGGTAGTCTATGGAAACTTTGGAGGGCAATTCTATTGGTGTTTTATTGTTATTATTTAATCTCGCATTCAAATACCAGACAGACTATTTAGAAATATTGCATAAAAGAAAATGTCAAGGACTTGATCGGGTTTTAAATTTAAAGCCCATATCAACTATAGGTTTATCAAAAAAATAATTAATTCCCATGGTATGATTTTGAAGCAACAAATGTCAAATGTAACTAATTAATGAATAACCCATAGAACTTCCCTTTTCGATTGCCGTGTTTTTCTGATGACATTTATCAAACCGGGTGGATCTTTGTCCTGCTGACTTATCTTGGGGCTAAAGATTGGACTGGGAGCAACTGACTGATATCTAACACTATGGTCTATGGACCTGTTCCTTGAAATACCTATACATGTCCTGGTATATCTTATCTTGTTGGTTTGTGTGAAGGGTCATTTGTTAGAAAGGTGAAGTGGGCTGTAACATACACTACAGAATACCTTCCTTAGAAGTTATACAGGGTTGGAATTTCATTATTGTAGGGGGTAAGGCATGAACAGTGGCCATGGCTTTCATGACATTTCAGGCCTGGAAATAGTGGTATCAACACTCATGTGAACACTGTTCACAAACAACTTTGGATGATTTACATGTTTCTTCCACCACATGAGAGTTGACATGGCAATGTCTATTTGTATTTATAACCAATGGATGTGTAGAGGATTCATGATTCTAGAGCTAGACTGCCTCTAGCTTCCATCAGTTGTCCTATTGCAATTTCTGATTTAGCCATGCCCCATTAAACAACCCATGTTTCTTCCACCACTTCAGAGTTACATTTATGTTTCACAAAAGGCATGACAATGTGTATACCCATGGACGTGTAATTTTACGTATACTACTCAAAACAATTTAGTAACAACATCAAATAGGTTTGAAATGTTCCATGAACCGGGATTTTCATTTGCAACCCCGTCTCTCTTTCAGTAGTCATGTCATGAAATGTGTAATCACTACATGCATCCTTTATCATCTGTTTCATTGTGCAGTTGTTTCTCATCAATTCTGTGAAACATTGTGTTTATCTGAAATAAATGATCTTGCTTTAACTGAGATTATTCCGGTGTTCCCTAAATTGTTTTGAGTAGTATGAAATGATTCATGGAGAGCTAAGTCTGCCTCTAACTTTCATCAACTGTCCTATTGCAATTTCTGATTTCGCCACGCCCAATTACAGACACCCCATATATGTAAGTTTGTGCAGCATTTTTTCCCTGATATGAATGGGCAGTGTTTCACTAGCTGCCTTCACACGATTCTGCCACACCATGTAAACCCAACAATCCTTTTAACCCTCCTACTATAGCTGAACTTTAGTGGCAAGTAGCTATAGTGGTCAAAATCAGTCAACTGCCTGTTTTGACTGTTGACCCAAATATGCACACACAGGCATTTTTGACTGGTTTTTACTGTCGTATTGACAATCCTCAACAATACAAGACAATGCTTTTACCAGTAAAAAATGGACGACTCATTTTGACCTGTAAATGTACTTATTACACGTAAGGTTTGACATTGTTTTAAGTGCACTAGATATATTTTGGCAAGTATATCAACATTTTGACTGATTTTGACCCTTGCAGACATTAAGAAGGGTTAAGAGATGAATTTGAACAATAATTGGAATAATATAATTAAATCTTTAAAATATAACCTACAGTGGTCCAAACTCAAGCATGTCAAGAGGGGGAGCATTACAGCAAGATATTGTGAAGATCAAACATTTTTTATGAGATGTCACCACAGCGAATCTGCTTGGAGAAAATATGAACGTAATTAGCTAGGATGATCCTATTATTTTTTGACAATAATTACAGGACCATTCTAGCAAAAAAAATCATAACTCGTTGAGAATGAACTCAATTAAAAGAAAGTTTCAAACCTTTGACGTAGACAAGAAGTTTGGCAGTTGATGTTATTTTCCCGGCAAGATTTGACACAATTACTTTGTACTGAGCGTTATCACTTTCATTAACGTCGCATATCACCAGCATGCTGCCGCTGTCCGTCGTGTAAACCCGACACCAGTCCGTTTGCACGACCTCCATGTCATTTTTTAACCACTGCACGTCTGCTGCCGGATGGCAGGCGTACTGTGTATCGAAACAGACAATGTCTCCTTCATCAACTTCAGTGTCCCGGAGCTCGCGGGAAAACTTGGGTTCCGCCTCCCACATCGGTCCGTTGCACGAGCTCCTCTTGCGCGAGACCATGGACACCTCCACACGGCCGTTTCGATTGCCTGTAATGTACATCCGTTTGGTCGGCGTTGACGTATCGGGCACATCCTCGCCATTGATGGTCCCATTTTGGTGTCGGACGGGAAACTGGTAGGGTATGACCGGGGAGCCCAGACCCACCATGCCGATGCCCACTTGGCGTGGGAGGAAGGAGTTGCGAGTTCTGTCCGGGTGTCCATAGTGGTGTTTTGTGGTAGGTTGCTGGGCTGCACTTGGCATAGGTTGCCGTGAAATTCTTGGTGAAGTCATTTTTCGTATAAAAATATATGAAGGCACTTAACTATGAAATGGAATGTTTCAGTAAGAAAGTAAAAAAAAACAAAAAAACATCGTATTGACTGCTATAGATACACATACAACCACTTGAAAGATGCTCTTGAACTGAACAAATAATTTAGCATTTATCCTCGAGACTGAAAGATGAACATACAGAATGTGATGTGTCACTGCCAAGAGCAAGGACAATCATGGCTTGCAGATAGCAGTCAGTGCATTACAAATACAACCAGCAGATTTAATTACAATTCCTTGAAGGGATGACAGGACCCGCTCATCATTAGGATGGCAACACCATGAGCATACGCTCTCCCAGCAGTAATCCCTCTTAATCTGTTTACAACGGTGATCTCAACAATAAACAGGATCAGCTTGGATCAGCTCCAGTGTTACAATCAATGAAAGCACTCCTGTAAGACATTCCGACTGATTGCTTGCACACACACAGACCATCGAAAATCAATAGCTCCGATTCTATAAATCCGTTCATGCGGATTGATCCATTGGGGGGCAAGATGACATATTGTATATATATATATACAATATATATATATATATATATAATACTTCATTCATTTAGTTATTGCACGTATAGTACTGATGAGCAGACAACTACCTGCATAATTGTCACTGTATACAATGATGCCCACACACATGTATGAGAATAACAGATACTGTCAATGTCCATATATACCTAGTGTTATGTTAATGCATAGGGCTTCCGAGTATTGGCCGTGGAAGTATCATCGTTTCCATCCAAACACAATATTCCGGTAATACCACATTTTTCAATTCCTGTCCTTTCAGTTTCCTCACAGCTCGGCAAAATATAGCTTATCACACCATTACCTGAACACCTCCATACATGAAGCTAGCTCAACATCAGTTAAATGCCATACACACACGAACAGGTTCGCCTCGACAATGCAAATGTTCATCAGCCTCCACATAATAACAATAACCCAGCTCTCAGTGACCTGCTGGAGACAGGGGTCGTCAGGACTGTACCATTCTGCAGCACAGGTGGTTTTTCGGCAATGGCATTAGCATATGTTGACAAAGTGAAAGTGGCCCAGTATCACCACTACTTATGAGAGGTTCAAATAAAATTGATTTGGGTTTGATGTCCTTGGGCGATGATAACCTGTGATTAATCAATTAGCACTTTGTTATATTTGTACTCGGTAAAACATATTCACATTATATCAGTGAATTATTATTCATTTTCAACAATGGTCAATGGTACAAGCTTGAGAGTGTGTGACGCACAACAAATGCCGTTGTTATTATTATAATGTAATGTTTTAACTCTTTTGTACATTGAAGCGCTTTTGGCCTTTGGGCCATATGCTTAATTTGATGTGAAATAAACCAGAAATACAATAATACATTAATTAATATTTTCAAATCATGGATTAATTTTTTTCTTTATAAGATTAGGTGTAGGATTTGTCTCAAAAACCCCTTTAAATATTTTGTAAATAATGCTGCTCTGTCTATGAACATTTCAGCTCAGTTAAAGAGATTGATTCCTTGAAATTACACAAAACTGCCACAACCTTTAATTTACATGCCTCGGAGCCTTGTGATACTATGATGAATAAGAAAGTTGACTCAAAACAATATTTTATCAGGGGTGTGATTTGACAAAAGCAAAACATCCTGAAAAATGGGAAGTGGGCCTGGGTCTCCCTAGAAAGCAAAACCCCCGAACCTCCTGTATGAGTTTAATTTTGGAGGATTTACAGATTCTCCACATCCTCACAAACAAGAAGCTAGAGGTTTGGACACAATACAGGCTACTTCTTATTTTCCTTGGTGGCTACTTCTCTTCTTTCAAGAAATTTTTTAGGCAAAGGGAGATTTATAATAAAAAAAATTCCTGAAATCAGGAAAAAAAAGAAGAGAAATCACATGCCTGTTTTTTAAATTAAAAAAAACCAGATTCAACTGAGAAAAGAATTCTTTTCCACTGTAAACGATAACACCTCAGACAGACAGGCTTCAAGGGATGTTTGATATCAACTTGACACCAAGTAAGATTGGATGTACAACTTTAAAGGGACAGTATCGTCATGATCAGAGCAGACTTTCAATGGGGCATGGAATCGGTGTCCGAGTTTAAGATGAACACAGTGACTGCAAATTTAGCGGCTCATTTATGCAGCAGCAACGGTAATATGACCTCATTATGCGGGATATTATTTTCAGTCACTGAGTTAATCTAAAACTAGCACTCTGATTGCATGTCCTGTTGATTGTGACAATATTGCTCTTTTAATAAAAAAAAGTTCCTTTAAAGCATTATTTCATGAAGATATCATGATCAATTTTTTTTTCTTCAAGAATACCAATAGAATATAGTGGCATTGTTCAAATTCTGATTCCTGGATCTTCAAAAAGCCAACAACACATTTAACTGCGGCTAACAAGGGTTTCTATACTGCTGCACCCAGCATTTGGAATGAACTACCATCTGGTATCCGTCATGCTTCTTCATTGAGTCAATTTAAAACATCTCTCAAGACTCATTTATTTTAGGCACTGTGTATTTTTAAATTGTACTTGCATCTCACTGTAAAGCGCTGTGATACCGTTTGTGTAAGAGCGCTATATAAATGTCTTCATTGTATTGTATTGTATTGTATTGTGGATTTAGATAACATTTTACAAGATCAAAAGGTTATCAAATTGTATTTGCACTGACAGTTTCCATTTTTATAATAACATTTTAAATTTGTCCAAAAGGTAGAAAGATCAAAGCGTTATTCTTTGATTAAATATGTTGATATTGGGTCAGAAATATAAAATATTCTCAGAAATCGGGTAAATTACCGAGGTGGAATATTCAATTGAAAGGTCTGTTTATACAAATATTTCTTAAATTTCAGAACAATGTGCACTGAAAAAATAATGCAAATATGCCATTTAAGCATGAAAAATATTCGAAAATCATACACTTCCACACAAACATTTAAGGGTAAAATTCACATGAACATTGACAACATTTTACAACAAGTGAAACGGAGTCGACATTAAATAACCCTAACCATGCTGACTGGAACAGAAAGCAATAAATGTAAAATTACTGTTGGATATTTTGTGTAATTGAGCTGAAAACGAATGGATGTTTTCACATTGTGCCGAGTGTCTAGCAAGTTATTGAAGGGGGATAGAGTTGATAGTGGTTTTAACTTTTTTATTTTAGGAAACGGATGTTTCATCCTGGACATCCACCCGTTTGATCTCAAAAAAAAAACAGGATTGACATCACAGCAGTGGAGTGTCACTTCCTTCCTAAGGCAAGGTTAATCAGTGGTCAGACAACCTTCCTTAATAAGGGGGGCGTGGGGTGACATCACTGCTACTTGCTGTACCACCACCAAGGGCAAACAAGGACACCAACTCAATTAAACAACCACAGTGAGCTTTACTTTATATATGCATGTCCACATGTGATTTGTGCTCTATTTGTGGACAAACATTTAATAATAATGGCCTCCTTTTCTTGTAGCTTTAAAGGGATCATACACCATTGGTAAAATGGATGTAAATGCATCCATACTGCATGTCCACACGTGATTTGTGGACAAACATTTAATAATAATGGCCTCCTTTTCTTGTAGCTTTAAAAGGGATCATACACCATTGGTAAAATGGATGTAAATGCATCCATACTGCATGTCCACACGTGATTTGTGCTCTATTTGTGGACAAATATTTAATAATAATGGCCTCCTTTTCTTGTAGCTTTAAAAGGGATCATACACCATTGGTAAAATGGATGTAAATGCATCCATACTTCAGAAGAATGAGGAGATATAATTTTATATAATGAAACCAACTTATAATAATAAATCATACAACACATCCAACATTAAATATTCATATCCACAACCCTCTATATTTTATGTATAATTTTTCTTCCTTTCGTGCCGAGTTTGACAAAGTCTGAATCTTAATAATCAGTCGTCACTCTCATTCTATGCACTTCTTCGAATAGTTTTAATCCATTTGTCCATGGTGATAGAATTAACGTTTTTTGCATATCGTGAGATATCTTTAGGGCTAAATAAACCTTATGTTTATTTATAATCAAAACCCGTAAAAGTTTTGCCTTATTGTGTTGTGTCGTTAATGAGGAAATAAGTGAAAGAGTAATGCATTTGTTCGTATTCATTCTAATGTGGAAAAGGTAATTTGTAGTACATTTCACATTTTCTCCAAAATTACAGCATGTCAGATAGGAATCATCTCTCGGGGTGTTTGGTATCATCACCGACTTCACAAGAAGTGATGTTTTAGATTATCATTCAGAATTATAATTGGATAATTACCAAAAGGTGTACAACACACCCTTTATAGAGAACAGGTGCTGAAAAGAGACATCCAAAACAGAAGAGTTGTGGTGCAAAAAAAAAATAAAATAAAAAATGAGTCAACCCTCATCACTTGCACTATCTATCTTCCCATGAATGGGAGGAAGTGTTCTTAAGAAGCTTCAAATGTCCCTTTCTCAATATTTGCCTGAACCAAAATTAGCAACCTAGAGAAGACGGTGACATCAGATGAGCAGACATGACGTTGGTTTTGTTGTTCCACGTTGTTCCTCCCCCATGACAACAACGATGACTCATCCATTATTATTCAGGAAACGATACATAGAGCAAAATTAATAACTCAATATCATATCTGTGAGAAGGAAATAAGGATACCTGACCGAAACTGTCATTACCCGGTTCCGTTTTTCGGTTACCCAATAACCTGTAAACAACTTGTTTAAAATTCAGACTGAACACTGAAGCTACACAAATAGAAGTCTCCGATTTTTTTGTTAACAAAATGAAGAAAATTCGGATGAAGGCTTTAGAAGTAACATTTGCTGACAGCCTTTCACAGACTTAGAAGGGATTCAGTTTTGAAACATCTTCATTATATCAAATATCATACCAAATTACATAAGTTATAAAGTACATGAGTAATTTATTGTTCCGTTTTTTCAAAGTGTTTAATAGAAGTATGACATTTGTTGCGAGCAGATTTGAAAGTTATGGCTTGGTTGTTCCACCTACACAATGATGATTCATGATACATTTTCCAGAAAATGATATGGAAATTAAAATAGGTAACTTAATATTACATCTGTGAAAAGGAAATTATTAGCTATTCCCTCTTAATTTCATAAATGTCCAACTGCATTACAAAACCAATTTATAAATGTGTTTTTGTTTACCATTGAATCTTGTAAACATATTTTGCTACACATATTTTATTTTTTAGTTTTTTTTAAGGATTTGGTCATGTTTCAGGAGAGGTGGGGGGAAGAATAAAAAAAAGGAAATACGGTCTATTTCCATGGGAAACCTCTATTGAAATTTCAAAATACCCAAAAAAGATTCCTGTGAAATAGATAAAGCTAAAATGTCTTCACACCAGTTCATGAATATTTTATTTGAGTTAACCTAATCTATCTGCAATCTCCCCCCCCCCCCCATAACAGGAGTGAATTCAGAATGTCTGAAAAATAGAAAAATCATGGGGGGGGGGGGGTACATGCCCCAAAAATTGGGGAACATGAAACAAAATTGGTAAATTTACGATCATGGTGATAAACTAGGAGGGTCAACCCCCCCCCCCCCATTGGATCTGCAGATGCCCTGATCAATCCACAATGACTTCAGTAACATTCCCAATAATCTTTGGGATAATAATCCCAGCAGACTACAGTGGCAGCCTGCTAAAATTGATTTAGTGACCATGCATATATATGATGTGCCTTCTAGACGATTATATGAATACATTGCCCTACTTAATGGGACTGCTATAACAACACAGCAGATGTTAAATATATGAAGACGCACTGAAGCGATAATCCTCAAGGGGGAACTTGCACTGACTTATAGGGAAGGCGCAAGATTAATATTCTTAGAAATAGTAAACGATGCTTAGTGTTAACCTAAGGACAGTATCAAACATTCCTTAACCTAAAACTACCACAGATTGCTTGTTTTATGTACCATATCTTGATTTAAAAAAAAGCATTCTTGTAGAAGCAGTTTGGCCAATATTACCAATGCTGTACCTTCCCTTCAATGTGTATCTTGATTCAAAGAGTATAAAGCATGCTCACATGAAGCAGTTTTGCCAACATTACCAATGCTGTACCGACCCTTCAAAAAATAACTATTCTTGCAATAAAATAAAATGAATTCTATCATTAATTAATTACAAATACTCTGAGTCTGCTGTCATTCTGATAAAATATATTACATGTACCTGTGTGTGTTTTAGTGTGCTAACAGATACAATTTGGGAGTGGGGAAAAAGCAGATTAAAAAAATACACAACAAAAAGACATCTGCACTAGTAAGCAGGAGGTCGTGGGTTCAAATCCTGCCCCAGTCGCCTGTTGTAGGTTTTTTCACAGACACTCGGAAAGCACTGAGTATACAGTTCTTTGCACATATCGGAGTAGGGCAAAATTAAAAATCAAAAATACAAGTAAATAGTACAAAAAGACAGGACAGTGCCTGTACAATGAACAGTGCCTACAGAAAATGGTATTAAAAGGGTAAATGCTTTATGAGCGTGGCAAAGAAGATTCTATTTTTAAAATCCCCCAGCAACTCCATTTGCACTCAGTCATAAATCACACAAATCAATAAAACATATCGAGTTAATGCACGAGTATAAATAGGAAAGACCATTATGCATTATCATTTTATGAGAGAGAACGATTTTGTTTTAAAAAAATAGCCGCCAGGAGCGCACTTAACACGACATGGAGAAACAGTCTAGCGATGGGAAAATCTAATTCCCAGTTGATTTTGATGTCATCCAAAATCAATTTAACTTCATTTCTATATAATAAAATTTAAAAAAAAAAGTTTCTTCATTGATTAGAATAAGTTTGAGAATAACTAGCCTATGTAAAAAACAACCTATCTATCTGTGGTACAGAGAATCTTTGATTATATTGAGTAATAAGTCTTGGAAGAAGTTGAGAAATATGTGAATAACAGGGTAAGTAGGATAGCTGTCAACGATCTGTCAAATAAACCTTGGACTGGCTCCACTGACTTTTATGTACCTATTCACACTATTTAACAGATTGCGGTGAGGCAGGAAATAGACCAGAGACAAGTACAGGAATACACCAATGGGAAATGAAAACGGGCTATTAACCAAGAACCGATAAACCTTCTGCCACAAGACAAATATAATGCCTACATCAATGACCCTCTTAATTGTTTACAATTATCCACGTATGGCCGACCTACATGTATACATCCATCCAGTTATGGCTATAGTTCCTGCTCACCCACACAAACACTGGAAAACTCATTCATGTACCTGTGTAAAAAATAAAGCATGTGACCATAATAGCAACAATCATTATGAAAAGGCCTGATGACCCCTATTGGTTAATCTGTGTTGTTTAGATGGAAAGGCTGGGATATGGGTGTATAGACTAAACTGGCGACCACTGGTTTCCCCGCCATTTCTGCGTGGTACCACACTGCACACGCGTGCCACACGCATTCTTAAATACAAGGTATGCTAGCATTTCGTCAAATAGAGTGCACAGATTGGTTGAAGAAGCACTGGACTGCGTAGGAAATGAACGCTTGACACAGAATGTAGGTACCACCGCAGTTATGGCAACGCCCAGTGAAACGGTTGACGGATTAGTCCGACCTTGATCAATACAAGTCCACGTTATCAAACTGAGGCTGGATGGAGAAATACTCTGGTCCCTTTTCATGCTTTGGCTGCTAGCGCTATAATCTTACTTGCGTATACAGGAAACCTGACTAAGATGGCCGCAGTGTGACAATTAGGTCTGTTGCTGATGGAGATGTACCCTTGCCCCACTAGTGTGGCCAGATGTACCCATTACCCTAAGACATCCCAAAATGAAGTTTGTGAGGCAGTTTTTCGATGTCTTGAGTCCTTTTTTGTTGTTGCATAGTATGTTTAATTAAAAGCACTGGGATTATTGGAAATGGTTTTGATAGGTGCACACTGATGCAGTTTTGTGGCATTAATTGATCAGTTTGATGGACCAAACTTCTTGAAGAAGCACCAAGATGGCAAGTAACATATGTTTATACCTATGCAGAATTCACCCACATACATCTTTGTAACATTTTGTTTTACTGTATGTTAAATCCGAGGAACGTACTACAAAATTTGTACAAAATTACCAAATATCTCCGGTTTAAAATGTCTTTCATACATGAATTGTGTTGTCTTTTGGTAAGGGACGGTAAGAAATATATCCCAAAAATATTTATCTGAACCTTTCCTAAGCTACGCCCTCCCTTCAGATAAGTGACAATCTTGACTCTGACACTGCATACAGCACGAGACCAAATCACACCACAGTTATCCTTCAAATAACCAATGAAGCTCATTATCAAATCCTGTCCCGTTTGATGGTTCATCTCCTAACATCATGAATTGCATACTGCCATTCCCCTCTGGGGGAAACCCTGTATCAATCTCGTCAACAGAGGGTGCTGTTCACTCTGCCTGGTGGGCCAGATTGCATTATGAGATGTATGCACAAGTGAGTCACTAATATAAACAGGCCAGGTGTACCTGTAAGTACTATGGGCTAATGAACTCCATATAATATTACCCACAAAAATGAAGTAAAGCATTCCATAGTGAAAATGTAAAATACATAAAATATAAAATTACAAAGCAGTGACTCAGAAGGTACCCTGTCATTGGGGAAACAAGGAAATAAAAATACCAGATTAAGTTGTTTTGCAGTGTTGTATCTATACTAGCTAAGACATTAATAATTATTAACTTATCTTTACACTACAGAGCTACTGTCAAGGTAGAAATGATGTAGGCTTACACTCGCATGTTTTACAAGTTGTGCTTAATAAAAAAACATATTTTTAAAATAACATGTCTAAAAAAAAAAAAAATCACCATCTTTTTCCTAATCATTTTTATAATTGGATATCTTGTAAAATATCGGATTTACGTTTTAAAACACATGATTTATTTTACATGATGAATTTTAAAATACAAATCTAACTCCATTGATATAAATCATCATCAACTATTATTATTATTGTTGGTTTATTTCAATTAAAACATGGCAGCTGCAGGGCCGAATTGCGTTTACATTTACAAAGTCAAGACAAAATATATAATTAAAAAACACTGTAGCATATAAATAACATAAATACAAATTTATGGCCAAAAATTATATACAAGTAAAAATAGCCAAGATGGCCGCCTGCACTTATCATAAACTTATGGTTTATTTATCGTATCCTGCCTTTATCCACATAGAATGACTTGTAAACACATCGGCTGTACACATAACATAACTGTCACCATCGATGGTTGCTCCAGTATATGTGCGTACATGTATATGTAAACACGACAGTTTAATGTTTTCCTTTGTATTCCGTTTGTCAAGTATCGAGGGCGGATCTTACAAGGAGCTGTAAGTGAGGGCATGTTATCCCTCATTTTAATAGATGGGAAAACAAATGCACAATAGTACAAAATAGTACAAATTAGTTTCCAGACATTCTGAACTGCATGTTCTGATCGACACCCGGTCCTCCATGGTTACATGGTGAATTTCTTCACTACCTGTTTGCAGTCTTATGTTTCATGCAGAAAGAATAAGAAATGAAAAATCACCCAGCCGGGTCATCCCCCTTGAGGGGTCCGTTTCCATGGTAACATGCAGGGAGTAGGTAAAGGTCAGATATGGAAAGCAAATAAATCGCATGAAACCTGTGTTAATAATATTGTTGGCCTTAATTGCATTGAGGTATGAAAGTAACATTCCTATGCAGCGGAAAAGTGTTTTTAAAATTTTTTTTCCCTTTTTTTTCAGGAGCTTTCACAGTTGTCAGAGCGCAGACACCGAATACAAGAAAAGTTAATTTATTCAACCAGCCAGACAATGACAGTTGAAACCAGTCCTTGAACCTCTCTCCCAAGGACATATACATGCATTTAACTTGACGTAGTGAAAGCATTTGCTCTTGTCATTTATATTTATTTGCTTTTTTTTTCCATTTGTTTGCTTGACATTGAAGCCCCTGTAATAGCATTTGTGTCCTCACTAAATTCGACAAGTATCACAGCTGATAAAACACTGAATGATTTATTTCCATGGCCAAAATATAAACACAAAATTGGGGAATAAAACAACATGCAAAACTGGATTTTCTTCATGCACAATTCTATTCCAATAAACAAATTGGGTATTATTGTCAAAGACAATGGATATTATTGTCAAAGACAATGGATATTATTGTCAAAGACAATGGATATTATTGTCAAAGACAATAGAAATGGCCTGGCAGCAGTAGCAAATTAATATTGAACAGAGTTTGGTTTGTAAAATTGAGTTGCCATTTTTATGAGCATCCAAAATCTTTTTTTTTGGAGGGGGGGGGAGTTGTAGGCCTTTACATAACCTATACAAATATTAAGATTGCATTCAGTTTCGTATAATTTACGAAAGAGATCATTGTTTAAGCATACTTAATTTTGACTTAATTCCACTCTAAAATCATTTAATTTTCCACCAAATCATGTATCAAATACTTTTCTGCTGTCTGTTCCAACAGCACGATAAACACTCATTAAAACATTGTTATAAAATTGTTATAAATCCTAAGATCCAACTATTAAGAACCTCATACGAATACTTATGAAAATGTCAATGGCTTTTTTTTTAACAGGCAAAACCTCAACAGATATCTTGGTACAGAAACAACAAATTACTAATAAAAATGCCCAGATAAAGACCATACTTTGTAAACGACATACTTTCCTCCCCGTTTTTAAATTTGAAAAATTCATGCAAGGCAAAGCTTCTTGGACCAAGCAAAGCCTACAAGCATTTGCTCTGATCGGAAGGAAGGAAGAAATTCTGACCGAAAACAAGATAAAAAAGGGAAGGTAGGCCTACAACACTGGTTATTACCTAATTCAAAAATTACCAAATTGTTATCTGAAAGCTCACACAATGTAAAGTTGGTAAAAAGAGGTACACCCAATTACCCTGGAAAATAATTCTGTCTGAAGTTGTCTCATTTCAGAGAAAACAAAGTTATGATCATTTTCAAAATGTGTCTTTTCACTCCAAGAACTGTTCTCTGTAAAAAATATATGAATGCTTGGTCACACTTTTCTCAAGATTTTGCATTGAGCTAAAACTCCCTACAGATTGCTTAGATTCTAATGCATATTATCTAGATTCAAAGAGTATAAGCATACTCATAGAAGCAGTTTTGCCATCATTTAATATACTTGTGCTGTACCTTCCCTTAAAAAAAAAGATGTAACTGTTAAAAACTGCAAAGAAATATCAAATAAAAACTATCCTTGGAGTATCAGGGTCGTCTATGAGGAGTGACAATAATCAATTGATCACTTGGCATGAATCACCGCTCGGGTTAAATTTTAATCGCAGGGACAGTCACTGTTTAACATCTGCCATAAGGGGGGGGGGAATGAATTCTACAGTTTGGTTGTTTAGGTGATTTATCGCACACAGGTGGTTATCTAATTGTTTGAGCTGAATGGATGAAACGATTTTCATAACGGTTTAACTAGCAGCGCTTGTCAGTCAAATGTTATTACGGTAATAACGTTTGTCGCCAACGGTGTTGTTCTGGTAAATGTAGGGTTGTTTTAATCTAATTCATGATTACACGGGTAAAATACAGGTTGATATTGATCCTCATACTCAGTGGAATAGGCCTATGTAAAAAAACAACAAACCAATACCAAGATTTGGGGATTGAATTTTTGCCATACCTAACCGTTTCCCTCCCCCCCCCCCCAACTGAACGAAAGTAGATTGCTGTTCAGAAAGGTGTCAAAAGTCACAGTTGATCAGCCTAGAGGAACATCAAATTACTCTGGCTTATAAATAACCTTTCCTCTGCGATATATGCTAAATTGCTTAAGGGTAATTCCATGATATGGTTTCTAAGGTTAGTCAAATGGAAAGAAACAAAAACAAGCATGAATTGGATGTAATATTTCAGGAGATATTTCGGTATGATCTATTTTTCTCAAGATAAATAAGTAAATGATTTTTATGGAATAACAGTGGCAGTGGCAACACACAAAATATAATTTAAAAAAACTGTTGTTGAAATTAATTAGACCCAATTCCATTTGGGGATAAACGAATCAATTCTGAAGTGCGGGAAGTCAGCGTGACGCAAAGCAACCTTCGTCACTCTGACGGGTTCAATTACCGAGTTGCACGTCGGCTAAATGTAACAGCTCGCTCACGACGCATAAACGCGCCGCTTTGATTTCGTTTTGACTGGTCTTCACCAGATGTTAATGCACCCCCACAAGATTATCCGATCAGCAGTAAAGACAACGGAGCACAGAACGTATCTGTTAAGGAGACCCTTCACTCCGAGTATACTTTTTATTTGACCCGAAGGCAAAGCGGGAAATGTTAGACAGGGCGAGCGAGAGAGAGATATATAGAGAGAGATATAGAGAGAGATATAGAGAGAGATACAACCGGGGAGGCAAACAAATATTTAAAGCAGACGTCACAAGACACAACGAGGGGGTAATCATCACCTTCAGGCGCATTCTCTTCTTCCTTCTTCAACTCTTTTTTGGCTGTGCGGCGTGAGCAGCAACCTCCCATCGTTCCGGAAGCTTTCCGATTTTTGAATTTTGGCCGTGAAGAAAGCAAATTTTAACAGTTAAGCAAACTAAGTTAAGCAAACTGAAAACAAACTGATTTAAAACATTTTTTATAAATAAATGAAAGAAAGCAAAGAACTCAATGTTTTAACAGAGGATTTTTTTTTTGTCCAAACATAATTGCAAGGGTCATTTACCAAAATTGCTTTTTTTTTAAAAAGATTGTTTAAATAAACACGCTACTTTAGATTAATATTAACCTTCACCACCCCAAACCCATCAAAATCCTCCAAGGGGCACTTTTTTAAAGAAAAATTCAGCACTTTCAGAAATTGCTACGGTACTTTCACCTCTTCAAATGGGGCAAAATTACTACATGGCAAGAAGTACAGGCCATAAGTGCTGAATATGAAAGATCAATGAAAATGCATGGTGCTTTTTGAAGATAAGGGCATGTTTCCAAAAGGGTACTGATGGATTTTGGAGGATTCAGGAAGGTTCCTAGCCAGAATACCTAGGGGGTTAGGGTTAATGTCTTATGTCTGATTTACTTTTTGGAAAAGTACAGCAAGTGTTTATGTACACTTGTTTGCCACATTGGTTATCAAATAACCATTGTTAACCACTTAACCGACCAAAACTGCACTAACCGTTTAGACGAGGACATATGAATTACAATTTCACTGGAGTGTCGTGGCCGAGCGGTCTAGATTACCGGACTCAAGTTCTGGTGTTAGCAGCAGAATGTGCGTTCGAATCCCGACCATGGTGCTTGTGTCCTTGAGCAAGACACTACCATAATTGCTTCTTTCCACCCAGGGGTTAAATGGGTACCTGTGAGGGCAGAGTTGGTTGATTAGCCCTGCGCTGTAATGGCAGCAATTGAGCTGTATACTCCCCAGGGAGCTGAGATGGTTTCAGGAATGATTTATGAGCCTTATGAGCAGGGGTAATAATATGCGCCTTCAGCACCACTCAGTTGGTGGATACGTGCGCTATATAAGTCCACACATTATTATTATTATTATTAAAATACTTTTACGAGAAGGAAGAGCTTATTGAGTTCTTTCGGGTACACCATGTAATAATCTCTTCTTGGAAGAAGTGATGGCTCTGAGAAGAGCCGGTTGGTTTGCACTCTACACTTCCTTCAGTCTCATGATGACGGCTAGAGCAGACTAGTCGAAATGTTGATAACAAACCAATCGGCTCTTCTCAGAGCCACCACTTCTTCCAAGAAGAGATCATTACATGGTGTACCCGAAAGAACTCAATAATATCTATCTCCACCATGCAATGCCTCAAAATCCTACCTCAAGAAAGAGCTTTTCCTGGAAACATGATATCTTTTTCTACTAAATGGAATACTACACTAGTTTTATCTCAAAACTTTGATTTTATCGTATAACCCAGAACAACAGGATTTTTAAAACTTTATTTATGTTTCTCCTGAAGGAGAAGCATACAGATCAAAATGTTGAGATAAAAGGGACAGTATCGTCATGATCAGAGCAGACGTTCAACAGGGCATTGAATCGGTGTCCTAGTTTAAGATGAACACAGTGACCGAAAATGACTGGCTCATTTATGCAGTAGCAACAGTAATATGACCTTATCATGTAGGTATTACTTTCAGTCACTCAGTTAATCGAAAACTAGCACTCCGATTCCATGCTCTGTTGACCATGACGATATTGTACCTTTAACCCTCCTAGTTCTGGTGCCTTTTTCAGACAAGTTGATGCGCCATTTGAAACCATTCGTTTTGTGAAACACACCAAGGTGTAGTGTATCCACCATTCAAAACCCATTTGAATGGTAGTAAAGCTTGCTACCAACACTTTTCAAATGGTATCACCATGTGTGTACAAAACCAATGGCCATTTTGGTAAGTGGAAATTTTGAATGGTTTCAGATGGTCAAACACTAGGAGGGTTAAGCTCTTCTCAGTCCCACATAACTCAGAAAGATCAGTCATTTACCAGCACATTATACAACATTAAAGGAACAATAGCGTCAGTCATCAGAGCTGACTTTCAACAGGGCATGGAAATCGGTGTCCTATAGTTTAAAATGAACACAGTGACTGAAAATTACTGGCCCAGATATTACTGACCCAGATGCAGCAGCAATGGTAATATGACCTTGTGGGGTTTTATTTTCAGACACTGAATTATTATATATCTAAATCTAGCACTCCAATTCCATGCCCTGTTGATCGATACTGTCCATTTAAGAACAATCACACATTCATCCTAGTGGTTGGTGCAATGATCATGTTCATTTCAAGTGTCCATCTTGAACAAATGGTATTAACATAATCGCTCGACACATTTTACCTTATACTTACTGTCAATTCCGTGCAATTAATTAAACCCCCTTCATTGTGTTTCTTGTCTGTGGAATCATTTATGAGCATTGTGTAGAAAGATAGCAATGACTAATGCAATACAGACAGGTAACATTGAACAAAATACTACAAACAATATACACATACCTTATGTCATTCCCTATGTAATAATGCAAATGCATTATATGCATAGCAACCGAACAACAAGAAGTGTAGAAATACGGGTGAATGTTAGTAGAACACGGTGTCTCCGTACACAGAAGCAGTGCACTATACAGCACATGCACATGTACATGTGTGAATAATGCACAGACAATTGACATGTTCTCTAATGATAAGCATAACACAGAGAGTGTATGTGTAACAATTGAATAGAGATGGCTGAAATAAATCAATATCCAATATGCAAAACTGAATTGATTTGGGTCAATGAAATTCAACAGTACCACTATAGACCTAATCCTGGGGATGGGTTTCCGTGGGTTGTGGGTCGTAGTCTGGCCAAGGATTGATGAAATCTAATGTTCCGTGTCCCCCTCACACAATACATATCAACTCAATTATTAAAATTCCGTTTTTCCCCCAGGGTCTTGGAATGTAACTTTCAAATGCAACAGCTGAATGAATTTTGATAACAAATATCTAATGTTCCGTGTCCCTCGCATAATACATATCAACTCAATTGTTAAAATTCTGTTTTCCCCAGGGTCTAGGATTGTTACTTTCAAATTCAACCTTGAATGAAAGTTTGAAAGTTGAATACAAATTTTGTTATAGAAAAATTTCCAGGGTAAAAAAACATTGTTGAAATGTTTTCTGAAAAACTTGAATGCTTGTTTATTTCAGGGGGGAAAAAAAATGGTTAGTTTGTGACTATTCTGTTATAAGTTTATCAGTTAAAAGTTATTTTACCTCATTCAGAATTCTCATATATATTAATCATGTTCTCATAATTCTTATTAATTTACATTTTGGCCAATTTGTAGCTGCCCAAAGTATTCAAGTTAAAAAAAAGAAAAAAGAAAAAAAGGGAATCTTAAAAGAAGACTTCTTAGAAATCAAACTTGCAACAATCAAACAGGATTGCAAATCTGAGCAACATCATGTGATGCAACAACAAAAATTTAGGATGGAAAAAAACTCACAATTTTAGTAGAAGTTTCCCATGTGAATAATTCCAGCCTTCAGCAATGTTAGGCTAACGGCATTTTAAGTTTTATCTTTTCAAACGGACAAGTGACCCTGGTTATTTGGACTCGCTCCCACTTATATATATCAGATCTTCTTCACAATTATATTCCAGCTCAGACATTACGATCATCCAGTCAGTCTCTCCTCATATATCCATATCACGTTGAACTTCAAAATACTATGGTCAAAGAACTTTTTCACATGCTGCTACGACATTATGGAATAATCTACCACTTCACATTCGCAAAGCTGACAATGTAAACATTTTCAAATCAATGTTAAAGACTCATTTGTTTAAATCTACCTACATCTGATTGTATTGTAAAGTTGGTTGCTCTTGTATAATTTCTTGTCATGTTAATATTCATCACTTTTGGTATCTTTCTTCTATGTAAGCGCTTAGAGGCACTTGCAATTTGCGCTATATAAATTTCTATTATTATTATTATTTAGGGCATTGTACTTTTGATTGTGTTTTTCGTTCCAATCAGTAACGATGAATCTCCACTTATGATTTATATTCCCTAGTTGCCATGGAAACAACCTTGTGCATAATTGTCGTATATACAGGAGTAAAACTCCATGCATTTAGATGATGGACAAGAGTAAAAATTTACAGTTTAAAAGTGCATTAGCCCATGCATGCAAATGAAATTCAAGTCTTAAAGGGAAGGTACACCATTGGTATTTGGTAACATACGTTAATTTCAATCCTCTAGTTCGGATTTACAATAGGCTGCTGTTTGCCAAATCATTCTAATTGTTTATATACTACTCAAAACATAATCTCAGTTAAAGCAAGATCATTTATTTCAGATAAACACAATGTTTCACAGAATTGATGAGAAACAACTGCACAATGAAACAGATGATAAAGGATGCATGTAGTGATTACACATTTCATGACATGACTACTGAAAGAGAGAGGGGGTTGCAAATGAAAATCCCGGTTCATGGAACATTTCAAACGTACCTATTTGATGTTAAAAATCCGGTGTTCCCTAAATTGTTTTGAGTAGTATATAACAATTCATATTTTTCAGACAAAATCATTTTCTATGGATGATTGAAACGTACACCAACTTGACACCAAGTAAGTTTTGAAATAATCCTAATTTGATTATCTAGTAATTACAAATGTTGTACATCCCCTTTAAAATGTGAAGGTTGGATGGTTTAATGTTTTTCCATATGTGGAATTGACCAATGTGATTAACTATTATAGTGCACTTTACAAATTGATATGCATGAGTGAACCTTCATGAAAGTAAATGGATAATTCATAAATATTTGTTAATATTTGAGTTTTGTGCCTTCAATTCTTAAATAAGGCTGTGCGTTTCCGGTTATTTCAGGAACCGGATACCCGAAATTGGTAATCTTCAGATACCCGGTTACCCGTAAACAATTTTGCAAAAACACATAAATACTCCCGAATGTATAAAATAACCAATATGAACACAAGTTTCTCTTGTTTAATTAGAATCATAATAAATGTGGACTTACTGTAATAATTTTCCCATCTCTGTATTAATAACGACTCGTATCATCCCCATTCCCCCCCCCCCAAAAAAATGTTAACAAACAATCGGAGACTTCCATTTGTGTGGCTTAAATGTTCAGTCAAAATTTTTGAAAGTCGTTTACAGGTAATTGGAAAGGAAAAATGGAACCGGGTAATGACAGTTTCGGTCGGGTATCCGGATACCCGCCACAGCCTTATTCTTAAATTGAATTTAAAATGTTGGTTTGATACTAAGCTAACAGATATTGATGATTACGTATAATGTGTATTTGAAAACTCCTGTGGGTTGACACTTGACAATTAATAAATCTTTCCAATACATGGCAAATATATCACAAAAAACTTAAATGATTTACATTAAATATACTAAGTGAAGTGTTTGCTATCATTTTTAGTACAATTAATCAAATTATTTTGCAAATGAATTAGATTGACCTCCAATTCTTTTCAGAACTAATTACTACTCAATTGAAAATTTCACATGGTCGTGTCACCGCATATAGTCTTTACTTAGGTCATAGAGCAAGGACCAATCTTGCTTTATGCTTAGATTGTCCTCCGGAATGAATGCAGACAATTTGAATTATGCATTTACAACTTTCACAGGTTGGTTTTTGTCACATCTCTTGATTCTTTCTTAAAGTTTAGATGCATGTACAGATATTTTACCAATTAAAGAGGTTGAACTGGCTTAATCACAGAGCAAGACTGCATGATTATATGATGCTAGAATGCAAATATTACTCTGAACTAAAGCAAAACCATCCACAAAAACCAAGCACAGACTATGAATTCCCCCGGACTTACACAAGAAGCCTGCCTTCAATCGAAAGGTCAATATGATAATCCTTAGAAATTACTTCTAAATCAAATGAATAATCTAGTCATGTCTGAGTTGCTTGTCAGACAAAAGAAACACAATGCACACACACAATACAAAACATGACCTTTAGTGACCTTCGCAACTGACACATGCATAGTTTCTACACTCGGAGACGATCACCACGCAGAAGCTACACACATACAGAGACTTGAGCAATTCACACATCAAGTCAAATGAGAAATATTGCAACAGTTTAATTTAAAGACACTCAACATGTTCAGAGTAAATTATTCACACAGCGTGAAATCTTATTTAGGTAAAAAACCCACCGGAGGCGTTATCCTGTCAAGACGCTTATCGTTATATATCCCACAGTGGACACCATCAAGGCAGCTGGTTGAACACACACAGCTGACGTAATACGGTGTCGGTCACAACATCCACGACAATTAACATAACATGACGGCGTTTACAGTCGCACGTGGCACGGAACTTTTTAGCACATAATGGTTGGCATGACACGCTTGGCATCTATATATATATCTATTTATGGTAAGTTCGTCTTATGGTACATATGTACATAGGCCTATAACACTTCCACGGAAATATCCACAGTATGCTTGCATTGTAAATCTAGCTTCACCTGTCACAGACAATTTCTATACACATTATGACCCCATCAGCTGTCGTGGTTAGATCAGCGTGGGATACCATTTCCCCACACTTCATACAAAAGACAACACCCCTCTGTTTGCTAATGGTACAGGTCTACACTAAACACTGGTTAAAATATCACCCTCTTTTCATATTCCACGAATACCATTATGCAAATGTGTAAATTTGCATATGAATTTGAAGACCATGCACGACACACGGAATCCATAAAGCCCTGTGGATATAATTAGTTTCATTTGTACGGAACATAAATGACAGGTGTGGAAATTCTCAGCCTATTTTTCACGATTGGGGTCGAAAATTTGTCACATGCAGACTAAGTACGTGGTGATATTTTGTACCTCGGTTTTAAAGTTGTAAAACAAATCACAGATATCTGGAAGGAATAGTGAATGGTTTAAGAAATTACGATAATCAAATATGTATTAAGCAATCTTGTGGCAACACATTATCACAGGATGTTTACAAATAATAGCGTATTTTTGTATCAAATTTTAAAGATTGTTTTCTATTATAACCCCAACACCGACGTGATCTCATGACAAAATTAATTATTAAAATTTAAATTTTAGTTGAAACAATTATTTTTCAAATTTCTCTTCATCACCTTACAAAATTAAATGTATGTTATTAAAAATATTTAGAACACAAATGTTATTTGAGAGAATGATAGGAAAAACAATATTTGTAACTGAAATAAAATATAAAGATTAAGATGTTTACCAGCTTTGCATAAAACTCATTACAGTGTTTTGAGTTATTAGTCTCCAATTCAAATGTAAATCATGTATAAATTTTTTTTCTGCAAGCTTTATGCAAATCAGATAACACCGAATCCAATTTTCCCGTTCATCCTACGAAAATGGCACATTATTTACGACTGGTGATCACTAATTGAGGATTATGTTAAGTAGCTTTTAACTAAATATGCCATGCAATCTGACACATTATTGATTCTGGATGATGCCAGCACATGGACAGTGTACAAAGGCAGTGTACATTTTATTACCTGGCAGGCAGACAGACAGCAAACATATACATAGAGTCCATGTTATATAGACTTACAGGTGTGGATAATTATTAAAGTCATTCTAACGAATCTGTCTGAACTGAACTTCATAAAAATTATTCGAGATTAAAAGAATAACGGTACAGGTTTATAAAAAAAACACTAAAAAAACCATGTCTGCATGAACATTATTAAAGGGACAATATCATCACGATCGGTGCAGAATTTCAACAGGGCATGGAAATCGGCATCCTAGATGAACACAGTGACTGAAAATTACTGGCACATTGGTAGCAAGGACCCGAGTGGATTGGGCCATGGAATAACATGGGTGTGGCAAAGTTCAGGGCATGGGGTGGATTTCAAGTTGTGATCTTCATAAATCTACATCGTTTTTATTTATTTATTTATTTTTTCACACCTGACTAACTTCTGCTCACTCTTGTGTTTATGTATATGTATGTATTTATGTATGTATGTATTTCGTCCATTTTGCCTTTGAGAAAGAACCTGCTAGGTTCGAAACGTAAGGCCAACAACCATTACTTTGCAGTTTTTAAAATGTTTTATTTATTTTCAAATTTTTATCTCAATCCGTGGACGATACGCAATTCTCAGCTCCATCTGAGCTTACGATATTTGGATGCCAACATGATTTCATTCTGTCCATTCATTCAGGTCGTCCTCATCTTCATTTCAGATTACTCTTCCTTCTTGTCATCAGACATGTTGAAATCTTGTACCCAATGGGACAACATAATATCACACAATGTGCCAAACAAAATGTGAAAACTGTAACAAATCACTCAGTAAGAATCGCCCAGTAAGAATCGCCCAGTAAAAAAAACTAGTGGACAATTAGAAAATCAACAGCAGACAGTAAGAAGAGGAAAGATTTCAGAAGATGATGAGGAGAGTTGGGAAAGACAGAGGGTTTAAAATGTAAATTTATTTTACTTTCTTTCACCGGGAGGGTTAGTAACTATATATAAAAAACCTCTGTAGGAGAAAGTAACTAGACGATTTCTTTTGTGACTTCAGAAAGATTTGGATCAGTGTCACCAATTGAACCATTTCAAGATCTTGCATATTTTTGCTGTTCATCGAGTAAATTTTTCACCAAAATACTAACTTTAAAAGTTACAACTTTTTCTGTTACTATCACAAATGATGTTGGCTCTAAATGTATTCACTTTCACAAATTCTTAAACTGTCTCGTTTCTTTCGGGGAGAAAACTTTTATACAATTGACAAAAATGAAAAATCAAGCCGCCGGTGTCTGCTTCAGAGTTGAGCATATGTAGTCGAGCCCCCACGTCTGGTGAAGAATCTTGTCTTTCCAGTGCTAATGTACGTGGCCCATACCAGTGAAATGATTCATAAGTTCACTCCCAATTAAAAGACTGGAGTTTTCATTTTATTTTTTTTTTTGAAAAATAATTTGTTTGCATTCATTGTTGAATTTCATCAATGTATACAGTTGTTGCTGATCAACAAGCATATTTTTTCTCTTGTGTTTTCTCTGAAATGAAAGCACTTCAGAAAAATTCCCTTTTTTTTCCCAGAATGATTGATAATTTCACAAACTTCACATCAAGTTAACTTTCAGATAACACTTTGGTAATTTTGTATACCAGTCTTGTACTTTCTTGAAGATGCAAAGAAGAACTTCCGCCTCATCTCAGTGTAATGGGTCAACATACGCAGACAAAATGTCATTTTCTCAATAAAACAAATACCATACAATTTATCACAGGGAATAATCCAGGGTGGCTGGAGAGGGGGGAGGGGGAAAAAAATAATAAAGGGGGGGTCACTGCAACAGATGATTCCATCCCCACTGTCGATTGTTCCATCGTTTGTTGTACACTTCTTGGGTAACCAGATATCACATCTCCCTCTGTAGAGATGCTATTTTCCAAGCATTTTTGCTAAGCAATTTTTTTATGCTTAGTCTTTGCCATATGGCAACAGCCAGGATGATGCTTACTGCTTATTATGCTTGTAAGCAAGTTATGACTGGAGTCTGTTTGTCCGATATTTATCTTCCATAACCAGGAAATGAACAAAGAAGATTTCTGCTTACCGATTGATGACATCTGGCTGAGGATGTTGTCCGCTCCGGGTTGGTGAGTCTTGTTGACGGTCAGGTCGTCCGAGAGGCTTCGGATCGTTGAGACGTTGGAGGCGTGGTCCTCGATGTCGCTGATGAAGACCTGTTTAATGAGTGGGACAAAACGGATGTTGAATGTTAACTGATGATATTGAGAGACTCTACCGAGTGCCGCAGCAGAAGTGAAACCAACCTGTAAAATTGTTATTTCAATAACTGCACATTTTTTTGGGGGAAAGTGCAAAAGTTCATAAACAATTTTCACACTGGCCAATCTTCAATTATTCAGCCTTCAGATTTTATTTAAGTTTTGACTCATTTTACTAAATGGATCTCTTCCGACAGAAAGGTTAAACGGGATTTTGATATCACCATCAACTTTCACAAAGTGAAATTTATGTAAAATATTGATCGTTTTTGAACAAATATTAAGTTTCCTTTTAATAATGGAATACGTACCAAGTGATCTTGTAGCTTCTTGCGTGCCTCCTTGGCCGTCGGTCCTGGAATGACCTCTTCCTTGAGTTGGGCCTCGGCCTTGTCCAGCCAGGTCAAGAAGCTGTGGACTTCATCCCGGTACGTCTGGGCCTTCTCCAGGGCACCGTCCAGGTCAAGCTGGCGCTCGCTGAGCTTGTCGCCGAGGTAGTGGTAGCGTTCGTTGACGTCGGCCATTTGGCGCTGGACTTCACTCATACCTAGGATGGAGAAGGGAACAAGATTTAAAATAATTGGACAAGGATTCCAGGGATAATAAGATCCATTGCAGTCCATCCACAGTGTAAGCCAGGATTTGGAAAGAGTGTCAAAATTTCTTATTCTTTGAAAAACGGGGTGTCCAAATTTCTTATTCTTCGAAAAACGGGGTGTCCAAATGTTTAACAATACTTTTGCATGTGTATTACAAATAAAACAGGGCGTCCATTTAGCAAACAGGGCATCCATTTAGCAAACAGGCGTCCAAAAGACACCCAAAGGTATTTGCTGGCTAACCCTATGAGTCCATCCCGTATCCCTAGTTTCCATAGCTTGTAAACTGATCTCAGGAATAGCTAATTCATAAAGAACTAAAACTGAACTGAGATTTTTAGGGAAGGTACTTGGAATTTGGAAATGTACTTTCATTTCAACCCTCCAATTTTCATGAAATATATCATAAAAAAATAACCTGTGAAAGTCTCATCACAACAGGTGTTCACGTTTGTAAGAAAACAAAAAAAATCGGTTACATGTTTCTAATGTATTTACAATTTTTTTCTGACGGCAAATTTTTGTATTAACATTTGTCATAACAATTCATTTTTTTCTCTATAATGAAAGGCACTTCAGGTGCAATAAATTTCTCAGGATGATTGATACTTGTACAAATTTTACACCAAGTAAGCTTTTTGAAAATAATTTCTTAAGGCCAAAAAAAAAGTTTCTGGTTTAAGGTCATCGGTCGGCATCAAAATCGGTGATGTGCTTTTTTTCTTTTTCGGCCATTTTTTTTTTTGCCAACGCATTCGCGGGGACCAAATTTCCCAAATACAAAGTATGGTGGCTAAGAGAGGCCTCACAAATCGGGCAAATGTTCATACCCCTATGTGAAAAAGTCATTTAAAGCACAGCACGGCAGAATTCCAATCGATCCAGCAATTTTGGCTGCAATTGGACATCGTTTCATAGCAAAAAACTAAGAAAATTTAAAATGCTGACGCGCGGGTCTGAGGCGACGCGTGCAGAGACCAGAAACCGGAGACTTTTTTGCCTTAATTTGATAATCTGGTAATATCCAATATTGTACCTTTTCTTTGACCATGGGAAAAATCATAAATAATATGTCCAAGTCAGTAAAGAACAAAATACTAATATTAATTCAAATTTTTTTTTGAATATCAAGATCAAGATTTATCTTATATATATATATATACACACACTGGTAGCTTGATGAAATTCTTGCATTGGGTGATAAACAACTAATTTAATTTGCCCTACACCGACGTGTGTAAGGCAAAGAATTACGAATTATCTTGTTCTTAATTAAATAAAAAACAAAAACAAAAACAAAAAATTAAGAAAAAGAATGCTTACGACATAAAACACAATAAAGGGGGCCACTTTGCATCCGTCATGTTAGCAGTTTTTCCAATGGTTGTTATTTATTTTTAAGTACCTGAAACCGACCAAAAAGTGTTTCAACATGTGAATGGACATGCAGGCTTATACTAGAACTAATTTTAGTTGATTTATTTTATTTCTTTATTTTTTTATTTATTTTTTTACCCTCAAATTTCCATAAAAATTGGACGGAAAAAGTTACCTCACTTTTCCGTCCATTTGTTGATGGAAATTTTAGGGTAATTAAAAAAATAATAATAAACTCAAATTATCTTTAGGATAAGCATGCATGTCTATTCAAATGTTGAAATTCTTTTTGGGTGGTTTCAGATGTTAAAAAAAAAATTGCAACCATTAGAAAAACTGCTAACGTAACGGTAGGAAAGTGGCCCCCTTTATTGTGTTTTATGTCTTACCATCGTCTAGCATGAATGAACTCTGGTCCAGATCAGAGCCGATGGAGCTACGACGCGACGAGCTCAGACTCGCAAAGCTGTGGGTGTCCGATCGCATGGACAGGAACAGCTTGGAGCGCTTGATGGGGGAGCCCTTCATGCCGGGTAGCTCTGGGTCCTGGGACAGCGTCTCCAGGGTGAGGCCAAGCTGGTTGACGTCATCGATGCGGCTGTGGTAGTTGTCATACTCCGTTTGGATCGGCTGTGGGGGGTATTAGAGGGTTTTTAAACAGTTGATTTCAACTTTGCAAAATGTTGTGAACAGCGCTGGGGTGAAATCTATAGTTCTGAGCATTTGCTTTGCTTTCCTTTATTGCTTAAATCTTTAAAATCCGGAGGATCACAACATTGTGATTTGTAAAAAATCCGAAAATCCGGACAAATCACACCCCTGAAAAGAATTTTCTTTTAATAATTTTTTTTTGCAATTTTATTTATTATTTGAATGTTTTCTTTCATGATGGAGACATTTCATGGAATACAAATTGTATTTATTTTTTCCTACAAATGATGGAAATATTCAATATACATATTTTTTCAAGATTGAGATAATTCTTTTTTACTTCTTTTTTTTTTTTTTTTTTTTAGAGGTTGTAGTAAATACTGGAGAAAGGATCTGAAACAAAAAAACCCATACAATCTAAAGTCACATGGATGGAAGGCAAAGAGAGTGCACTGCACACAGTTGGCCAATTGAATACCAATCAAAATCCTCAATTGACCTATCGGATTCGTTGAACCGCACCGAAAAATATACGCATACCACAACACCATTAGTCCGAGGAGCACTCTGGGCAGTTGTCTTTTTGCTAGTGTTTTTTTTTCCCCCAGTAGGCGTGGCTTCGGTAGCCCAATTGTGGAATTTCTTTGGAATTTGGAGGGAAAAATAGAGGAAAGAGAATCCTTACATGCTGGGTATCCAGCTGGTGTTGGATGGCCTCAGGCTCGATGGCCACCAGGGGCAGACGGTCCACTTTGTCCTCGATCTTCTCCAGCCAGTCCAAGGTGGTCTTGAGCTGAGCTTGGAACTTGTCGTGGGCATCCTGGCGCTCCTGCAACTGTCGGTTCCTGTTGACGAAGAGACGGTATCATTGAATGATGATGGCATTGATTGGCTATGGGGTAGAGGCGGATGCTGAGGACCAGATAGGGGAGGGCTGAAATTGCTTGGAATTGTGGAGAACAGTTACAGCACTGTACAGTCTTGGGCCTGTTTAATGCCAGTGTACACTTTGAGAAAATATGGCCAAAAAAAAAAAGTTTCTGGTTTGTGGTTATAGGTCGGCTTCAGAATCGGTGTGATAACACACTTTTTTTTTGGTAATCTTTTTTTGCCAACCAGTGAAATACGTGATACACGCAGTTACTGGAACCAGACCAATTTCCCATACAGCAATATTGGCTGCAATTGGACATCGTTTCATAGCAAAGAAACCGAAGACTTTTCTTTGAACTTATATACAATACAATATAAATATTAAAAAACAAACCTAATCATTTATAATCTCTGATTATCATTTAAAACAATTTTTTGTTTGCCTTTCTTCGAGAAAAAAAGAAGAAGCAAAGTGTGTATTAAAAACCCTCCTACACATGGAGGCCACTCCGATCCACTAAATTCTGTTCTTTAGCAACCTTCATTATATACGTACATGTACAAGCCTGCTGTCCTTTCCAAGTAATCTTACAAAATCAACTGTGTCACCCAAGGCCACTGTAAATGTTTGAACATATTAGTATGGCCTATCAATGGGAGACCACTTTACCCTGTAATTTCAGTGCACAGAAGGGTAACCATAGGAGGCCACTGGCAACAGCTAATGGCTTGGAGTGGCCTAAATGGGTTGTTTCAAAAATTGCACTGATTGTAGGAGGGTTAAACAGGTATTTTTTGGATATTGTTGGTAAAATAATGAAAAATTGCAGAAGATATATCATTAATGAGATGTCTGCACTTGTAATTCAGCAGGTCTTGGGTTTCGAATCCTCGTCGGGGTCTTTTTCACAGAAACTTCAGCAAGTACCAAATAAACAGTGCTTCACAGATATGTCGGTGTAGGGCGGAGAAATCAAGTCAATTGTTCAATATCCCAATGCAGGAACGTAATCAGTAAATCATTAATATCGTTTTATGAATTTGAAACCCACCTCTTCTGCATGAGTCCTTCCAGAGACTCCCAGTTCTTGTTCAGATTTGCTAGAGTTTCCACCACTCGGACTTTGTCCGACACCTTGGGGTCGCGGGTGACTTCGCTGCCAAGGACCTTGACGTCTTGGTACTGGTTGCGATGGACGTCGATATCACATTGCATTTCCTTGAAAAGAAATTGTAATGGTTGATATGAATTATTATTATTATTTATATGTCATCAAATATACTACTCAAAACAATTTAGGGAACACCGGATTTTTAACATCAAATAGGTTTGAAATGTTCCATGAACCGGGATTTTCATTTGCAACCCCCTCTCTCTTTCAGTAGTCATGTCATGAAATGTGTAATCACTACATGCATCCTTTATCATCTGTTTCATTGTGCAGTTGTTTCTCATCAATTCTGTGAAACATTGTGTTTATCTGAAATAAATGATCTTGCTTTAACCAGTTCGCTTCGGAGGCCGTGTATACACGCAATTTCATTTTGGACAGCGGATCAGAGAGCGTCTAAACACGCATTCCGATTTTTGTGTGTGTCACCAGGACACTTGTCAATATCGCCACATGTGGCGTGCCGTCGTGGCGGCTGACATGTATACACGCAATCGTTTCTCGGAGTCCATGGGGTCACGGTTCGTTGGCCCCGGACAAAATGCACTGCAAATACTGAACGAGTTCACTCTTTTCGTTGATTTTTGCCTAATCCCTTTATCCAAGACCTGTTCCTTTGACGTACCAGCCAGGGATTTGTAAAGAGGGATTTATATCCATTGTTTACGAGGCATTCGATCTCTCTCCAGGTATGCCATCTTTTCGACCGGGCGCTGGTCGCTAATAGGCCGTTGCATCGGGGCTTGCCAACGGTCTAATTGTGCTGAACAAATGTCAATGAGTAAAGGTGTTTATTTG
The DNA here is from genome assembly GCA_029582265.1 of Zoroaster sp. YZ-2022. Classification (NCBI taxonomy): domain Eukaryota; kingdom Metazoa; phylum Echinodermata; class Asteroidea; order Forcipulatida; family Zoroasteridae; genus Zoroaster; species Zoroaster sp. YZ-2022. Next base: position 6,310,566 of record CM055833.1, on the reverse strand, counting down.
GGTGTCCGAACTTAGTTTCATTGACAATTTTTTTTATTAATGGCTAGAAATTTTTTCGGATTTTTCACTGAAAATAAACCCGCACGGGGGACCGGAAAAAAATAAATATTCCCGACGTCAACTGGTTAACTGAGATTATTCCGGTATTCCCTAAATTGTTTTGAGTAGTATACATTAAAATAGTACAAACAAACAAACAACAGAGTACATGTAACACACAAATCTTAAGTTTAAAAGGTTATATCAAACAAAAGTAATACCAAATGTGACCCGATACATGTTTCCATGTAATGGACTTCCAAAGTTCACAAAAACATGCATGACTGCATTTATTACATTATCAATTTATCACATCCTAACACAGGAATGAAATGAACCAAAAAATGAATGTTTGGCATTATCAGAAAGCTCATTAAATTCTCTTGATGTTGATATCCGTAATCTCAAAATGTGAAATTTGGGGGGCATTCCTCATTTCGATGAAGCGGGTCACAACTAACTGATTGATTGATAATACATTTATTTCAATGCTGTCCTTGAAAAAGGAAATATACATTGTTTGTAATAAGCTGAAATACAGTATTACAGGTACATTAAATATACTACTCAAAACAATTTAGGGAACACCGGAATAATCTCAGTTAAAGCAAGATCATTTATTTCACATAAACAGTGTTTCACAAAATTGATGAGAAACAACTGCACAATGAAACAGATGATAAAGGATGCATGTAGTAATTACACATTTCATGACATGACTACTGAAAGAGAGAGGGGGTTGCAAATGAAAACCCCGGTTCATGGAACATTTCAATAACGGGTGTGACCACCTCTTGCAGTAACATCCGGTGTTCCCTAAATTGTTTTGAGTAAATCAATTTTTGTGTTTGGTTTTTAAATGACCAATGATCAAAAGCATGTTTTTTTGTTGTTATTACTGCCGCTGATTACACCAAGCAAACATCAAAATCTCCTTACCAGCAGCTTGGTACCCATCTCCAAGATGTCCACACGGCCGAGCTCTTTGGAAGTGACCTTCTCGATGAACGGCAGCAGCCAGTCCTCGAATGCCTCCACGTCGTCCTCCAGCTGCGACAGCTTGCCGAACATCTTGTGCAGGTAGTCGCCGTGGTTGCGCACGCTGTTGCTGATCTTGTTGAAGCGGGCGTTGACGCCCTCCAGCTTGGCCTGGATGTTGCGGGCGGCCGGGTCACTGGTGGTCATCAGCTTGCTGGCCGTCTCGTTGAGGGTGTCCACGGTCGATTTGTGGCTGTCGATATCGGTCATCACATACTGTTTTGGGGAGAGGGATTGAAAGACAGACATATATAAAAGCGCACAGTTTGACTTAAATATCATTTAAAAAATAAATTTATGAATACAGGAGTACCATCAATCCTGGATCTTGAGGAGGACCAAAGTCATGGTACAGCCAAGCCTTTGAGAAGCCACACCAGGCCCAGGCTACCTGGCCTCCTAATGTGTCAGAGCATACTGATCGAAACGTCGAGTTGTAACCGCCAGTTCTTTTCAGAACTAATTACTACTCAATTAAGATTTTCACATGGTGTCAACACAATTAGTCTTACTTATCCTCTTCACCATGCAAAGCTACAAGTTTTACTTAACCATAAGAGCTATTTAAGATCTATTCATTAGTAAAGGGTCTTTTGTGCTCAGCTAGGGGATTATATAGGACAGTAGGCCTGGGCAAAGCCAGGGCCTGGCTGGGCTTGGCTTCTCAAAGGCTTGGCTATACCATGACTTTGGTCCTCCTCCCTTAACACCATGCATGTAAATGAAAATTGCTTTGTGAGCCCTCATTCTGCTCCTCCTCCCACTTTTCTTTTAGCCACCCTGTCTCCGCTCCCTGTCTTACCTTCTGGTCTTGCATCATCTCCAGCAGTGCCTCTTTCTTGGCAGCGATGGGCGTGTTCACCACCCTGTTGGCGTTCTTCTCGGCCGTCTCCAGCCAGCGCAGGAGACCGTCGATGCCCTCCTGGACGCTGTAGGACTGAGTGAGGGCACTCTGGAGGTGGTTGTTGCGCTCGGCCAGCTGGGACTCCATGAAGCTGCACTTCTCAGAGACGTCACCTGAAGGAGACGAGTTGTTAATTGTGTGAAGATTTCCTTAAAAAAACTACATTCGCCAGATTCTTATTAGCTAACCAAGGACCATGGGGAAAAAGTAACTCCAATTGTTATTGGGAAGTAGGAGTAAAGTTCGTGGTAGCACCATGTAAACACACTCTTAGGAGTTGTAAAAATAGTTGGATCTGAGAAGAACCAGTGGTGAGAAACTATTAGGAAGCTCTTCTACCAGGGTTTGAAAAATCCACATAAATTTTGCTAGGGGCATTGGGGCCGTTGTTGTGAACAGCGCTGGGGTGAAATCTATAGTTCTGAGCGTTTGCTTTGCTTTCCTTAAATCTTTAAAATCCGGAGGATCACAACATTGCGATTTGTAAAAATCTGAAAATCTGGACGATTCACACCCCTGTACAACTCAATCAAATGATACTGAAATCTAAAATCAGATTTTTTTTAAATTTTGAGATGCAAAGATAATTATTTTTAAACCAAAGCTGAGTACATTGGTTTCACACTGTATTGAGTACTTTAGTAAAACTACATTTCACTTCACATAAAAACCTAGATTTGTTTGCCTAGGGATGATTGAAATTAGGCGCATCAAATTCAACTTACGGATGGTGGACAAGACGTCGTCTTTGATGGTGTCCTGTAGCTCGGCAAGATCCTTACCGTGCTCCTTGAATTTGCCGACATCCTTGGTGTGTAGCACGATGTTGTCGTGCAATTTCTGACGAAACAAAAAATATCAAATCAATTCATTTATCGATGAAAAATCTTGCACGAATAAATTAATTCAAAAGATTTTTCAATGACATCACAAGGATGATATAATACTTGATATGCATAGGCTTATTATTCCAATTCTTTAGCCCGACACAGTCCAATATAGGGTGCTGTTAAAGTAAATGTCATGTCACATCAAATAACGCATACACATACGCATATATGTATATCGTATATCGTATATCGTATATGGTATATGTTATATGTATAGTTTTTACCTTGACTCGCTCCATCTGGGTTCGGACATTCTCCGGTTCGGCAGCGACCGGCTCTTGCAACTCTTTGGTCAGTTTCTCATAGGCCTCGTTGACCCACGGCAGCACCACAGCGCAGGAGTTGCCGTACTTGGTGTGCTTGTCGGTCAGCTCCTTCAGGTGCTTGTAGTAGTTGCGGCTGCCCGTCCGCAGCTTGGTGTAGCGGTCGTAGACATCGGTCAGCTCATCCCGGATGATGTTGGAGTCGGGGGCCTCCGCGAAGGTGCGGTTGTAGTCAGCAGGGAGGCTGGAGGTGCGGAAGTCCGTCAGGGATTCGCGGTAGTTCTGTTTTATTAAAATAAAATACAATTCTTTTTTTTATTGAGAGAAACAAAGCTTGAGTTTACAGATAAACGTGAAATTAAAGTAAGCATTACAATTCACAAAGTATTAAAAAAATACTGGAACTTAATGAGTAAAATTTAACCAAAAAATACCTCAACTTTCGATCTATTGACAATATTTTAGACACACTTACTCTGGCATTGTCCAGGAACTTGTGACCCGACCTCCGGATGAATTTGAGGTCACCCTTGTGGTCGCTGACCTCCTCCATGATTCTCTTCTCCTCCTGCACCTGTTTCTTCAGCGACGGGAGGTCCTTCCCGGGGGCTCTCTGGATGGCTTCGTTGGTCCTCTCGGCTTCCTTCAGCCATTCCTCAAACTCCTCGAACTCCTCGCGGTACTTCTCCAGATCGTCTAGGGCAGAGTCCAGCTTGTTCTGCCGGGTGAGCGACTGCTTGTTGACCTCGTCATAGCGTGGTTTGAGGTCATCCAGCCCTGCATGGAGGAAGGATTCATCCTCGCGTTTGAGCTTGCCGCCAAACTCGCGGAGGAGGGTGGTGAGGTCGTTGACGTTCTTGCTGATTGGCTGATCATGTGCGATGATGTCATCACGAAGCACCTATTTTATATAATTTTAATGAGCAACTAATGTATTTAGATTTTGCATTTGTACTGAATAAACAAATTACAAAAACATAAATAAATAAATAAAATAAAAAATAATGATATAAAATGTAAAATACAAAAAGGATTTCTGGCCCAAAAACATAAAACTCAGGAACAAGCTTTGTTTATATAAACCTTGACCACACTGGGATCATATTGTACATAAATAAAAGGAATCAGACTATTTGTGACCCGCTCTGGCAAAACCCGAAACTTCTCGGCATTTACGATAATGCGTAACAGCCATGAAAAGGTCAAAAACTGACCCCAGGGCCCAGTTTGAGATTTTCATGTCACGTACCAAATGGGTAGAACATTTTCTCTAGATTTTGAAGGAAAAAGAAAAAATCCTGAAACATTGTTGGGAACATTGTTAATTTTCACGATAAATTTGGGAGGCGACTCAAAAAGTTGGGTCCAAGTTTAGGGTTTTGCCAGAGCCAGTCACATTTTTTCCCTTCCAGCCTCAGTTTGGTCTCATTGCCTTGCATGAGAACAAATGAACATTTGTGACAAGGACAGCCTTCCCAAGGAAGTACTGCACATCCGAACTACCCTCAAACGCAACGGTTACAATCCCAACAAGATCAGCACAGCGAAGCCGGTTCCAAACTCCAAAAGCAAGGTAAGTGATCTAACCCTCTCTGCTTGTCTCCCCTATCTAGGTTCGACGTCTCACAAACTACAACGCATCCTCCGACAAGCAGGCATCGATGTGTTCCACTCAGCCCCAGCAAACTCAAGGACTTCTACATACCCACAAGGACAAACCGGACCCAAACAACAGAGCGGAGTCTACGGATCCCCTGTGAGTGCGGTAAGGTGTACATCGGGAAACAAACGCAACCTCCCATCAGATTGAAGGAACACCAAGCACACGGCCGCAGAGGGAGATTTGAGAAGTCCGCCATCGTCAAGCACTCGCACATCAAGGACCACCAAATCGACTGGCAGGCAGCCCAACTCATCACACCCATCGACGCATGGCACCCCAGACGCATCAGAGAGGCCATCGAGATCGTCAAACACGACACTGTGCCACAGGACATCGGGTTTCTTCATCAGCGACATTTGGCGACCTATACTACAGACTGAAGGATCTTCTATATCCAAAGTCCATAACCCACCCCATACTGAGGGATCACCTATATCCTAAGTCAAACACCCTCCTTCCCCTGTGCTTGTTAACAACTGATTCAGTTCAGTGAGCACACACTCCTCTCCCCCAACCCCTAGGATCCTGTCTCATAGTCTCACAGTTTCCCGCCTGCGCGCCTCAACGAACTAATCCTCCAGCATCCATTCAGGGGATGATCCTCCAGCAGTCTACTTAAGCAGCAGCATTTTCCAGAGTCCGGCATTCTCCTGAGGACGATCAGAGCATACTGATCGAAACGTCGAGTTGTACCCCCAGTTCTTTTCAGAACTAATTACTACTCAATCGAGATTCCACATGGTGTCACCGCAATTAGTCTTACTTATCATCCTCACCATGCAAAGCTACAAGTTTTACCTATGTTTTGCATGGTTGATTGGTCTGGTACCACCACACCTACCTTGTGTCTGTCTAGTTGGCTAGTCAGTGGTTTGATCTGTTCGTTGATGGGTTGCTCAGCTCCAAGCTTCTGCTCTGTCTGCACCATCCAGTCAAGAAGCTCTTGGAGGTTTCCGCCCACATCCTTCATGCGAAGACTCATGTTGGTCTTTAATGGAAAAACAAGTAAACAATTCATTTGATGACGTTATATCTATGTTCATAAAAAAATAGTTTAACTGCTTAGTTATTTCTATGATCATATTAAAGATAAAACTCCCGTTTTTTGTTATTTTAACAGCTATTTCCGTAAATTGTCTTCTTCATCAGAACATTGCTATTTTATTTCAGGAAGGAACACATTCTTGAAAATTATACGTTTCTTAAAATAATCGTGAAAAACATGTTTTTACAGTAAAAACTTTTGGATATGAATTTATGGTTGGTATTTTTTACTCTTAAACCAAGCTCTGATGCCAAATTTGTGAAATATCTCATTTCAAAGTATTTTTTTTCTTTCAAAAAGGAATTTTTTTTTTTACTGAAAATGAAACTCAGAAATTCCTAGTATAACACAGGCGATCTTGAAGAACAACTTCGTCACTGGGTACTTTTACTGACATGTTTAATCCCTCCAAATCTTTCCAAAACCTCTCAACTCAGAAGAGACTTGGAGCGCCCTCAATCAGAAAGAAAAAAATAAACATCCAAGCTCCCTTCCTCAGCGAGCCCTACCTGCTCCTCTTGCTCAGTGCGCATCTGGTTGATGTTGTTCTCCAGGTCTTGTTTGCGCGCCTTGACGCCCGATGACAGCTTGTCGTAGCGGTTCTTCAGGTCATCGTTCTTGGTCTGCAGCTGCTCCTGCTGCTCGGGCCGGAGCTTCTTGGATTTCTCGCTGATCAGGTTGATAGCGCCGGCGGAGGCTTCCACCACTGGTGCCTGGCTCATCACCACTTGCTCTTCCACAACCTGATAGTAAAAAAAACAAACATTAGAAACATTCAGGTAAACAGATTTGTCCAACAGGCAGTAGGAGCATGGAGGAAGAAAACAGGAGTCGTCACAACGAAGGCATATCAAAGGTTCAATGTCTTTTGCCGCGGTCGTAAAACTTCCAAGCCAGCGCTAATCGTTTAATCCGATTATCGAGGAGAACTACAGCCTCTTATCTCATAACCAATTAGCACTTCTGAGTGGCCCATTGAAAATACGTTACGGCCGCCCGCTACGCTTACCAGTTTTACGACCGCGATAATCCCCTTGTGTACAATGTCTTTTGCCACTCGGCCTGCTCGCGACCAGCATACATAATTGGAGGGTAGAAATCTGTAGCAAACGAATAAACACAAAACGTATGCGCACTACTTTTCGCGGGCTTTTTATATTGCGCAGTTCATTGTCTTCAATAGCGATTTTTCCACGAGTATTTTGGTGTTTTGATCGTCAATTTGGCGAAGCGAAGCTGACTTACGGTAAATATAACATTCAGATGTTACAATAAAGTGTCTTTTTAGCAACTTATTTTAAGGATATTTCCGGTGATCTCCGAAGCCAACCAATTGTCAAATTCAAAGGCGTGTTGTTTAGCTTTTATCATTTCAATCCTCATATATATGTACGATGCTGTACACTGAAGATATTGCAGTGTTGGATTCGTAGGTCGAGTTGGATCGGGAGCCAGCCTTCCGTGTAGTGCAATAGGACAACGCGTCAGCAATGCGCGCAATGCGCATGTGCAAAGAAAGCCTGGCTGTAGTTCTCCTCGATTATCGGATTAAACGATTAGCGCTGCCTTAGAAATTTTACGACCGCGGCAAAAGACATTGAACCTTTGATATGCCTTCGTTGTGACTCCTTCTGTTTTCTTCCTCCATGGTAGGAGTAAGGTTCAAGAAGGTTCTAAGCTAAAATAGCTAGTGGGTAACGGTTTTAAGTCAAGATAAATAAATAATCAATATTACAAGAGAGCAAATTGCAATAGGTCCATTCTGAATTAACGCAAGTCCAACCCACCATGATAGTCTTGAGTTCTTCCTCCATCTCTTCCAGAGGGCTGAGGCCAGGCATCGGCGGAGCCTGGGCCATCTGCATCTCGGTCGTGGTCACCCAGTCCAGTAGGTCTTCCACTGGCTTGGTGCGGTCAGCGAGAGCCAGGGCGGTGTCCAGCTCATCGTCGCGGTCATCGATCTTGATGTCCAGTGCATTGTAGCGACGGTTGATATCGGCGAGTTGGCGCTGGATCTCTGATTCCTCTGTAAGTTGGAAATTTGTGGAATAAATTTTTAGAGAGATTCTTCTGATTACTGATGGCTTCTGATTTCAAGACGACCATGTTCAAATTGAAATCATAACTGAATGCCTGCATTAGCCAATTCCACCAATGTTTGCATTTCAACAATTTTACTTTGCCTTTGATAAACTTATCCACTATTTCCCACCTTCGATGAGTCCGCTGATGTCTGCTTCTTCGAACGGCTTCTTGGCCTTTGCTCGCTTGGCTGGCCCTTGGTCGGGTTTGGGAGTGGATGTGATGATCTGTGATGAGCGTCGGTGGGGCCTGCTCGGGGTGGCGGTGACACCGCGCATCAAGGTGTCCAGCCTGGACCCTTGGTTGTTCAGATGATCCAGGGTTGGTCGGTACTCAACAACCTCGCGTCTCAGTGGCTGTGGAAGGAATTGAAAGATGGTTTAGGTAAAAGAAACATTGTTGGAATTGCTATTGGGATTAGGCCCTAGTTTTTGGGGATGAATTTTATATTTGGTAAGCAGAAGACAGATTTCACTTTTGATCTAGAAATGATAGTTCTAGTGGTGTAAAATTATTCAATACCTCAGTATACAGCATCCACACAAGAATCGCAAAAACACCCTATTTTTACCAAAATTTTGAAAACCCGGAATGGTACTTCGACATTGATAAACAGCATATCAAATTTACAACTTTATTTTTACCAACTTCTACAGTAGCATCGCTGAAGGTCGCAGAAAACCCACAAGATTGTTTTCAAATCTCACCACTGAAAATTCCTTGTACGTATTGTATTTAATAGGGGTGTGGATTGGACAGTTTAAAAAAAATCAACGTAAATTTTGCTAGCTGTATTGGGGCCGCTGTGAACAGCCCTGGGGTGAAATCTATAGTTCTGTGCATTTGCTTTGCTTTCCTTTTATTGCTTCAATCTTTAAAATCCGGAGGATCGCAACATTGTGATTTTTAAAAATCCGAAAATCTGGACAAATCACACCACTGATTTAATCTTATTATTTTTTTTAAAAAGCAATCCGCTATAAGCCTCTGGCTTCTTGGACTTTGCCTCCATGCGCATAAAGTTCCCGGCCTGTATCACCCGTTTTTTTAATATTATAAGTGTATGGAAATAAATGTGCACTTGAACTGAATTCCAACGAACGAAATGAATGGGAAAAGGGGTGTCACGGTCGAGTGTATCGGACTTATGTTCTGATGGCTGAGTCGTTAGAATGTGGGTTCGAATCCCAGCCGTGACCATGATACTTATGTCCTTGAGAAAGACACTTCACTGTAATTGCTTCTCTTCACCCAGGAGTATAAATGGGTACATGTGAGGGCAGAGGTGGTAATTGTATTTGATTAGCCCTGTAGCGCCAAAATGGTTGCACATAATTGGGCTGTATACTCCCCCAGGGAGCTCAGAAAGATTATAGGAATGATATTGGCCTAGTGGCCAGGGGAAATAATAGTTGTGAACACCTTGAGCACCCGTGGGTGGATATGTTACGCATTATAAATGTCTGTATTATTATTATTATTAAAGAATACCTTCAGTTCTTCATACTGCGTCTTGATGGTGTCCATGTCTTTGGCAACCGGTTGGAACTGATTGAAGCGGCGTTCTGTGGAGATCAACCATGTGCTGACTTCCTTCAGGTCGTCGTTGTACATCTTCTGGGCTTGCCGGCGTTCCTCAAGCATCTTTTGTCTGTTGTCCACAAAAACAAATCATTTAGGAGTCAAGAATATCCCGTTTGTGCACAGACTGTGGAGAAAAGGCTCTACGAAAACGGAAGCTGTTGCTAGGGCATCGAGCATATCTTAGATCCCAGACAGGTAACCCCATCAAAGAAAACTGAACGCAAATGCAGAAAACATCATGCATGTGGAAAAAAAAGGCCGATTCAAAAAGCATCCGCCTTTGTCCCTTGGGCATAAAAATACCCATTTGAGAATAGTCGTGGTTGTGGAAAAGCCTGGATATCATTGATTTTGTACAGACCACAATGTGTTCATTATAGACCTTTATGGCCATATTGTTGTTCTAATACACAACTCTATGGGAACCAAAATGAGGCTCACGTCCAAAATAGACTGGTGCATTATACAATGTGATTTCATTCATTAGTTCTTTTATAATCGATAAGGGAACCGGATAAATATTGGAACAGTTTTGTAACCAACAGAGGGCGAAATTTTCACTGCATTGGTAGAATAAATGGGCCCTCACCTGAACTCCAGGAGCTCAATCAGGGCGTTCCAGTTGTCGTCCACATTGCGGACGATGTGCTTGACTGTGCCTGGGTCATTGACCTTTCGGTCGTTGGTCAGTTCGTTGGCTAGTTGGTGGATCAACTGGTACTGAGGGCGCTGCCTGTCCATCTGGTCTTGTATGTCCTGAATTGAATGAATAGTAATCACGATCGGTTACATCGGGCAATGTGAGTTTACATCCATGAATGTCCATTTTTAATTTTGCATAAATGTTCGTTTATAGTTGCACCTCATTTTGACATGAGCAAGGTCTTGATCAAGGGCAACACAGGTGCACAGCCAGAATTTTGTCAACTGTATATTTTTTTGTAATATGGTTATGAGCCTGAGGCAACATGACCCGTTATAATTTTTGGAGTCATGCGACATCGTAACGAAAATCTGTTAATATTTTTTATCTAGGAGATAACTATTTTAAATTGTTTCTTTATCCATGCAGAAGAAAGGAATTGCGCGTCCACTCATAGTCACAAGACTGTTCCTTTGACTTTTGAATTATTATCTGTGAGAAATTAGCCCGTTCTCCTCAAACAGTAATGAGCCCACCTTCAAGATGCCGCCGAGCTCCGAGACATCCTTCTTGTTGATGTCTGGGGCCTCCAGGGAATCCAGAGCCGGGATGAGCCAGTCCTCCAGCTTGTCCACCTCATCTTGGAGACGGTACAGCCGGTCGGTCAGCAGCTGGAGGAACTCGCAGCCGTCCCGCGACGGCTTCTCCAGGCTGGAAAAGCGCGTGTTGAGATTGTCCAACTTGGACTGGATGGTGTGGGCGACGGCAGGCTCGCAGGTCTTGAGGAGTTTGGCGGCCGCTTTGTTGACGGTGTCTACGCTAGGCTTGTGGGCCTCCACGTCTGTCAGGAGTTTCTACAACGGAGGGAAAGCAGAAAAATTGCATTTAATGGATCTTACTAAAAAGCGGCCATCTTGGTTTTCTACATACAAGTCTATGAGAATCAGACTGGCTTGTGTCTAATATAGACTGGTACCTAAACATGTTGTAACCCTCTTCATAGTAAATGTACTTGGGGGACCAAGACCATAATGGATACCTTGTACTGTTGCATCTGGTCATTCAGCGGTTCCTTCCTCAGCGTGACCGACGTGCGGTTCTGCAGACGGTCAAGCGTGGACTCTGTGTTGTCCAGCCAGGCGAGGAGGCTCTCCAGACCGTCCTGGACGCTGTGGGACTCGGTCAGCGCCGTCTGTAGGAGGTTGCTGCGCTCGGCGATCATGGTTTCCAGCTGACTGTAGCGGTCACTCACGTCACCTGGAGTTAGCATTACATTGAAAGCGTGAGATGTGTGGTTCTAAGTTTTTTTTCCCAAAATTTTTCATTGATTTATATCAAATTTTTAAATAATGAAGGGCTCCAAAAGCAAAAATGTTGCAGATTATGTTTAGATCAATTGCTATAACATTTTGGCAGAACTCATCTCGACTGGTGACAACACAGTTTTGGGAAGAAATACCATACAAATAATTTGGACATAAATTACAACCAAAGTTGGACTTGATCCTGTCTGTGACTTACGGATCTGTTTGCCGACGTCCTTCTTAACGTCTTCATGGATGTCACACAGCTCTTTGCCGGAGTCTTTGACTCGGTCGATGTCCTTGTTGTGGAGAAGAACATCGTCGCTGAAGGACTGAGAGATGTAAAGAAAAGATGAAACCGTAAGACTTGATAATTACCAATGTTGTAGTTTTCCTAATCAACCTACTAAATTATGTTTTTGATGATGTCCGACAGCAGAATGTAAATTTTGTCACATGTCAGATACCTTGAGTTGCTCGATCTGCTGCTTGACAGCATCCGGCTCGGCAGCTATCGGCTCCTGCATCATCTTGCCCAGCGTCACATACGAGATGTCCAACCACGGCAGGATGGGGTTCACCTCGTTGCAGTATCGCTGCTGCTTCTCCTGAATGTCCGCCAGCTTGTTGCGGTGGTCCAGGCAGCGTGACTTCAGGCGCTCATAGCGGCTGTTCACGTTGCCCAGCTTGTCGCGGATGGTGTGGGAGTCCGGAGCCTCGCTGAAGGTCTGGCTGAACTGGCGAGGGAGGACCGAGGCACGGAATTCGGCAAGGTCTTCCCTGTAGGTCTGTTTGTTCCAGAACACGATAAAAAAAGAATTACCTTTCTCAAATCATTCTTCCTGTGTCCGTATTTCAATTATTTTATCCCAACTTTGCAAGTTGGACAATAGTTTTAAATAAAAATGTGTTCAACATTATGTGAATAATTCTGGCTAATATCAGTTTTTGACTTCAATATTAACTTTGCACACACACAAGACTTACTTACTGGTGGTCTTCTCTTAGCAACTTTTTAAATTTTTAAATTTTTTAAATGGAGTAAATTTTCTCATGTTTCTCTACCTTGGCATTGTTGATGAACGTCTGGCCGGTCATGTTGACAAACTTCAGGTCAGCTCCGTGGGTCAGGACATCCTCGGCCAGGTCACGCTGGATGGTGTACTGTTCCCGCAAGGCCTCTGGCTCGGACTCAACCTTCCGCAGAGACGACTCCAGTTGCTGAAGAAAGAAACGGATATAAATTTTGTTCTTATTAATTTGGAAAGCAAACAGCTTTTTTAATGGATCGTTTACTTCCATACAGTTTTAAAATAAAGGAGTAAAAGTAAAAATAAAAACGCTACCTGCTCAGATGTGCGAAGCCAATCTTCCAGGTCACCGACCTCTGGTTCCAGCTTCAAGAGGTCGTCGCTGGCAAAGCGCAGGGCACTCAGACGAGTGTTGGACTGCACGTTGACGGTCTCGTAGCGGGACTTGAGCGTGTCGGCGGTGAAGCGTAGACTGTTGCTGTCGTCCTCGCTGAGTTTGTCGCCGCGCTGCTTGAGAAGCTGGTTGGCTTCTTGGACGGTCTCGAGGACGGGACCCTGGTGGGACACGATGTCCTCATGAAGTGTCTGCAAGAAATCAGAATCATACATTTATAACTGAGGTAATGTCACAAATTTGTTCTTATAGTGTCTTTGTCCTGAGTGGCATTTGTAATAATAATGATAATAACAAGTTGGTGAAATTCTTGCGTCAGATGATAAACAATTGATTTAATTTTGCCCTACACTGACGTGTGTATAGCAGTGCATACTCGGTGCTTTCAGAGTGTCTGTGATAAACTTCACAGGTGACTCGGGCGGGATTCGAACCCATGACCTCCTGCTTCCTAGTGCAGACGTCTTAACCTCTCGAGCTTGCCCGATGATGATTGGCCAGCTAGAATCCTATATAGCAACGGGTTCCGCGATTATATAAGTTGGTGAAATTCTTGCATTATCTCCCTCTGGGGGAGTATACAGCCCAATCCACACTACCTTGTGTTTGTTGTACTGGTCATTCAGAGGTCTGGTCTGTTCGCCGAGGGGCTGTTCCGATCCCAGCTGGTGCTCGGCCTTGGTCACCCAGTCCTGGAGCTCGTTCAGCTGTGTGGTCAGCTCGTCGAAGTCTGCTTTCAGCCTCGCCTAAGGAGTCAAAACAGATTGGGATTAAAGTCGACATTAGAGATGTGAGATGAATCATTAATTTTGGGGATGATGTTCATTACAATGTTGGCAACTCTTACCAAGTGTTGCAATCCTAAAATGATTCATAAAGGAAATCTTCAAGATATCTATTCAGAGAGGAAGCAGTTTAAGCTTAGCAAGATTTTCTTGATAATTAGCAAGATAAACCCCTCAGTTTGTACGAATCAAAGAATGAAAGAACAAATAACCTTCCAAAGGAAAGGAAGGAACAATCAAACACACACATAAAACAAATGGAGACAAACAACTGATCAAACGAACAAATTAAGGAACAAAAGAACATACAAACAAAAACACACCAACAAATGAAAACAAACAAATGAGAAAATGAACAAACAAATAAACAAACACCCCGATATATACATGAACAAACAAACAAACAACAGGGGTGTGATTGGGCAGTTTTGAAAAATCCACGTACATTTTGCTAGGGGTACTGGGGATGTCGTTGTGAACAGCGCTGGAGTGAAATCTACAGTTCCGAGTGTTTGCTTTGCTTTCCTTTATTGCTTAACCCTAACTCCCTAGGCCCATTTGCTTACACATAACCTGAATCCTTCCTAACTCCCTAGGACCATTTGCTTACACATAACCCGAATCCTTCCTAACTCCCTAGGCCCATTTGCTTACACATAACCTGAATCCTTCCTAACTCCCTAGGCCCATTTGCTTACACATAACCTGAATCCTTCCTAACTCCCTAGGCCCATTTGCTTACACATAACCCGAATCCTTCCTAACTCCCTAGGCCCATTTGCTTACACATAACCCGAATCCTTCCTAACTCCCTAGGCCCATTTGCTTACACATAACCTGAATCCTTCCTAACTCCCTAGGCCCATTTGCTTACACATAACCTGAATCCTTCCTAACTCCCTAGGCCCATTTGCTTACACATAACCTGAATCCTTCCTAACTCCCTAGGCCCATTTGCTTACACATAACCTGAATCCTTCCTAACTCCCTAGGCCCATTTGCTTACACATAACCTGAATCCTCTAAAATCCTTCAGTAGTAAAGCAAGCACATGACATGTATGCACACATGTGTTTCTAATCTGTGATACATGTACATGGCCAGGGACCCTCCCTGCATGCATGGAGCAATAAACAGTGTCCACTGACCCGAACACTGACCTTGCAATCACTACAACAAACATGGATGTACATGTACCATGGAAAGGCAAGTATGCCTAATAACTTCAATCCTCCAAAATCCTTCACTTTAGCAAAGAGGATTTTGGAGGATTTGGGAAGGTTAGGGTTAAATCTTTAAAATCCGGAGAACCACAACATTGCAATTTGTAAAAATCTGTAAAAATTTGGACAAATCACACCCCTGCAACAAACCGACAAACTTGATCCCATCCACAGCTCACCTTCTCCTCTGTCTCAATCTTCATCTGCCTGAGCAGGGTCTCGATCTGCTTGCAGACTTCCTCGGATCGCTTGGTCAGCTGGTCGTACTGACCTCTCAGGTCCTTGCTACGTTGCTGGAGGTCCTCCACCTGCTTGGGGGTCAGCTTGCCACGCTTGTCCTTCAGGAGTTGGTCCGTGGTGTGGATGGCGTCAAGGATGGCCACCTTGTTGCTGTCGATGTCGGCATGCAAGTTCTGAGGTACATACAAAAAAAAAAAAAAAACTCGTTTCCATGAGTCAATGTGGTCAAGAAAAAAAATCCTTTGGTTTTGTAACTAGGTATAGCAGATGCAGTTAAGCTTAAGTTAAGTTATGTGTGTGATAACACTGTATGAGTATAGATGAGTATAACATTTTTACCAATCATCACCAACAAAGATTTTCGCTACAGAAATAGATAAAATAATTAAAATTATTCAGGTTTTTGTGGCATCAATTATGATTATAAAAACCGGTCACTAATTAATAGCTTACTTGGCAGGAGGTGTTTGCGTATGTTGAAATGACGGCACACTTTTTTAATGCATATTCGCCCCGAACAAGGCTAAAAGCCACTCAAGGTACAGGGCTACAATAGAAGAAAATAGACTGAGAGGAGCTGAAGGTGGGAAATGAGATTCCTCTTGAGACAGGATAGATCGTAGGATGGAGGGAAACATGCACCAGGCAAGGAATTCCAAAAGGGATGCATCCGGATAGTAGGCAGTCTCCTATTTTACAAGGAAAACAATTTGACTGGCTTCAAAAATTAGCTTTTGTTAAAAAAAATTCCCATACCTTGGCTGCTTTCAGCTCATTGTGTAGTTGATCCGTGTCGGTGCTTCTTGGTGCTGACTCAACGACCCGGGCGTCGGTCACGGTCACCCATTCAATCAGGCTGCCCATGTTTCCGCTCTTCTCCAGGTAGGACTTGGCCAGGTCCATCTCCTCGTCCCGGTCGCCCAGTTTGACCTTCAGGACGTCGTAGCGCTTGTTGATGTCCGTCAGCTCGCGCTGGATCTTCGTCTCTTCTGTGGAGATAACAAACGTATTATACTGATGGGATTCATTGTATACTTATTCCTAATTAGGGGTGGAGCCTATGTGGCATAAAAGGGGGCACATGGCAAGATTTCTCAAAAACATAAGGACCATTTTTGATGACATTTGCACGAGTTAGTTTCATGAGGGTTGAAATGAACGCGAGTTCCCAAATACCAATGTTGTACCTTCTCTTTAAGACTGAAGACAGGTTTTTTTTTAAACCAAGAGTTTTGCCTCACCTTCTGTGAAGTCACTCGTATCAGGGGCGTCATACGATCTACGAGACATTTGTTCCGTTGAGGGCGCCGAGCCAATCTGGAGTGACCGGTAGCGTGGCCGGACGGTCATCGGCATGTCATCGTCTCGCTGCAGCCTGTCAAAGTTGTGGCCGTACTTGTTGACCTCTATGATCTTGGGTTTGTAGGCGATAATGTCCGCCTTCAATGGCTGATGAAAAGATGATACAAGATTGAAAAATATCAGTAAGACGATGGACAGTGAACGTCATTCAATTCATGTGACTTCATGTGACCCGCTCTGTGAAAATGAGTCACAAGTCGCAAATTTGAAAATTTGAGATTACTATGTGGCTTTAAAATTTTATCGACTGAAATTGACGTCAATCTGAATCAATAAAATATTAAAATCAATGATTTTTTGTGAGTAGGTTGTTTCATTTCTGTCATTTGTTTTCCTTTCGAATGCTTGTGTTCCTAAGAATTCAATTGTGTTAATTATGAAAATTATTGATTATTAAAAATGGCATATCTCCATAATGCAATAACGTCACACACCTCTAACATATACCAAATTAAACCCGATGATGTACTCTTTCCAGCCACATAGAAATCTAAATTTTTTAAATTTGCGACTTGTGACTCATTTTCACAGTGGGTCACATATTTGGTTTGATCATATGGATTTATATGGAGGGGAAAAACAAGATGACTACATGACGATAAAAGCTCAACACATATAAAAATGGGCCAAGCCTATTTTCCCTGCCAGCCTCAGTGTAATAGTCATGTAAATTTGAACAGAAGGGAAACACGACGGCTGTAGCATGACAAAAAGGTCTCTTAAAACTCACCTTGACTTGCTCGATCTGTGTATTCAGTGCGACGATCTCGTGAGCGACCGGCTGCAACTGGTTCACCTTGTGTTCCATAGTGTCGAGCCAGTTGGTCGTGTCCTTGTTGGACTGTCCGTAGCGTTTGGATGCCTTGAGTTTGGCCTCCAACTGCTTGCTCCTGAAAGTTGAAGAATATTTGTGTCGCTATGAGCCGACCAATTCAGTGGCAGTTTTCTAGTTTTACAACATTTTTGCCAGCCTGGGCTTACTATTATTATTATTATTATACATTTCTGGTTATGAAACCAAGGATCCCTCAAAAGCACACTTAAGCACTGTAGCTCGGAAGCCTGAGGAAACCTGTAAACAAGGGCGCTTGTTATGTGAACCAGAAACACCGGGGTAAATCCCTACTCTTCCACGATAAGTGTTCTTGGTTCGTTGCATTACTGGTACTTAATCTAATACACAAGACCTATGGCTTAACGTCCCATCCGAAGGACGAAGCAATTATATGGTTAAGTGTCTTGCTCAAGGACACAAGCTCCGCGACCAGCCAGGCCGGGATTGGAACCCACATTCTAACACCACCAGAAGTTGAGTCCAATGCACTAAACCGCTTGGCCACGACACTCTGCATTCCTATTAAGTGCACCTCAGAGCTTCACTTATTAGGACCAAAAACATTTTACATAAGATTACTTACCTCTTCACCAGCAGTTCTTCCAGAGTACGCCAGTTGGCGTCGACATTTGTCAGGACTGCTGTGACGTAGGATGTATCGCTGGCCTTGGGATCTCGTATCAGTTGCTCTCCCTGCTGGTGGATGCGCTTGTGGTCAGGGCGGTGGTCGCTCAGTTGTTGTTTGATTGTCTGTTGGACAACAGGAATAATTTGCTAATTGAGAGTGTGTTTCAGTAGGTTTGCCAGAAATTTTGCCAGAAATTTTGCCAGAAAATTTAGCCGTTTCAAAGATTTAGAATTTGGTTCTGTAGAAACTATCTGTATCCAAAATTCTGTATCAAATATGCTGTCTTCCAACCCAAAGAGTAGAATATCAGATGTAATTTCTGCCCTATGTTGTGTAAGTAGTTGCTGGTGGCCTCGCAATTGAACTATAGTAGAATCTTTATCAAAAGCAACTTAACAGAGACAAGCAAATGTAAACAGAGATTCAGGAAAAATGGGAAGAAAGTAAGAGAGTCATTCTAGAATTGGATGTCAACATTTGATGCGACCTCTCACCTTGAGTTTCTTATCACACTCGTTCAGGTCCATGCGGGCGATCTCCCTGGACTCCAGGGTGTCGATCGTGGGCAGCACCCAGTCCTCAAACTGGTCCACCTCGCTCTCAAAGGCGTTGAGCTGGTCGAACATGCCCTGGAGCATGTCGCCGTGCCGCGAGGTGGTGTCGCTGACCTTGTTGTAGCGGGAGTTGAGGGTGTCCAGCTTGGACTGGAGTGCCTTGGCCACCTTGGGCTCGCTGGTCTGGATGAGCTGGGTGGCTGTCTGGTTGATGGTGTCGATGCTCGGTTGGTGGCTGACGATGTCATCTTCCACAGACTGTTAGCCAGTAAAAAGAAACAAAACAAGATTGGGTTTAATGGATTTGAATTTTGCTCTTTATCTACGAAGCACTGTATACTCGATGCATTTGTTTCAGGAATAATACTTGATAGATTGTAAAATAATTTGCAGTTGGGGATGTTTTTTTTTTCTCTATCAAATTTGCAACCCCACTTCAGACATCCAGAGTAAGATCCTCCAGAGCACGCTTAGGGAGGGCGGCCAAAGTCGTGGTACAGCCAAGCCTTTAAGAAGCCTGGCCAGGCCCAGGCTTTGCCCAGGCCTAGGGGCCTGAATACCCTAACTTAGCACAAAAGACCCTTTACTGATGAACAGCTCTTATTGTTAACACAGACTTGACTAACACCTCAGCTGTCTTTTGTTCCCAACTACAGCCATTATAATGAGCTCTACTTGGTTGGGCTAGGCCCTTCAGAATCCCAGGTTATATTGATTGGCAGGTACTGTATCGTTACATGATTAGGACTCACAAAAGACAGATTAGGAGGCCAGGTAGCCTGGGGCCTGGCCCGACTTTGGCCTTTCTCCCTTACCTTCTGCTGTTGGAGATTTTCAACCAAGGGTTCCCGCTTGACCACCAGCACGGTTCCCTTCTCCATCTTGTGGACGTTCCTCTCCGCCTCGTCCAGCCAACGCAGCAGGCTTTCCAGACTGTCCTGGATGTCCTGAGACTGTGTGAAGGCGCTCTGTAACAGCTGGCTGCGATTCTTGATCTGGCCGTCCAGGTCATTGTAACGGCGCTGCAGGTCATCTGTGATACCGGAATAAAGTTTGGTTTAGTGCGGACTATGACAGTCGTTGATGCAAAACCGCAATGCTTCAGGATACAAGGCGGCAAAAACACAATGTTACAAGATATTTCCCAGTACTTGAAAAAAAATTCTCTTCAAAAACCCTTTGATATCGGAATGAGGTTTTTATTAGATCAACGGAAAAAATTTATCATATCAAAATTATTTATTGTTGAGGGACATTTGGATGCTGCTACTTACTGATTCTAAATCAAGCAGTACCGATTCTAAATCAAGCAGTACCGATTCTAAATCAAGCAGTACCGATTCTAAATCAAGCAGTACCGATTCTAAATCAAGCAGTACCGATTCTAAATCAAGCAGTACCGATTCTAAATCAAGCAGTACCGATTCTAAATCAAGCATTTCAAAAGTGTGATTTCTGTGTTTTTGTTCTCACAGTAAGACATCATCACATGGTGTGTAGAAGAATTATGTAAGTGACCCCATAAACCTCCTACAAAATTATTATAAACCCCAAGCTGTCTTAAGACAGACAGTTCTTTCTCAGATGGACAAATTCTGACATACCGATGTGTTTTGTGATGTTCGGTTGCAGTGCTGGCTTAGAATCGCCCAAGTCTCGTCCGGCTTCCTTCGTCTTCTCGATGTCTTTGAGATGAAAGACGACTTCATCATGGATGATCTACATTGATAGAAGAGATTATAGTAATAACAATAATAAATTGGTAAGAGTAAGGTTTGTGGTAGCACCATGTAAACAATCTCTTAGGAGTAATAATAGTTGGTTCTGAGAAGAACCGGTGGTGAGAAACTTGATGTTTCGATCAGTATACTATGATCGTCTTCAAGAGAAGTAAATAAATTGGTCTCTCTCCCTTCTCACTTAAAAAAAGAAGGTCAGATGGGAGTTATTTTGGCTATAACAATATCTCTTCTCAATGCAATTCACTCAGCGGGGGGGTAAAACAAAATGCATGCAGCGAAGGTTCCAGAGCCTTGAAACCTCCCGTTATAAATTATTACTGGACTGCATTGTGCAATCAGTGAGTGTGTAACATCAACTTTGTATTGCAGTCAAGCTGGACCTACCTTGAGCCTGTCGATCTGCTTCTGGACGGTGGCTGGCTCGGCCCCAATGGGCTCTCTGAGGTACGACTTCAGCGTTCCTTCCTTCTCCTGGAGCCAGGTGTCGAAGTTGTCCGTCATGTCGCCGAACTTCTGCTGTTTCTCCACGACGTCGCGGAGCTGGTTGGTGTGCTCCGTGGTGCGGCTCTTCAGACGCTCGTAGCGTGTGCTGATGTCTGACAGCTTGCTGGGGATGATGTTGCTCTCCGTGTTCTCGACATAGGAGCGTGTGAATTGGCGCGGGAGGGCCGCGTCACGATACACTGCCAGGTCTTGGCGGTATACCTAAGGTATTGTTGGTATAGAAATACACAATTTTATAAGAATAAACAGAGAAAGTCACAGCTGAAAAGGATAATATTTGCAAAAACTATTTTTGATTAAGTTCAGGACAACAAATGTTACCAAACAAATGCTTTAAAAATGCAAGCCACTGATCAAAAACACTTGTATAACTGTCAAATTATAAGTAAATTATAAGTAAATTTGTAGTGTTTTTTGTTGAGAACTCAATTTTCAAAAATTCAAGAAAAACAAAACAACTTCCTACCTTAGCGGAGTCAAGCATTTTCTGACCGCCCTTTACCACAAACTTCAGGTCAGCAGCATGGGCAATCATGTCCTCCGTGAACGCCCGTTGTTGTCCGTACTCCTTCTTCAGCGCCTCGGGGGCCTTGGACTTGCTTGACAAAGATGACTCCAACGTCTGCTCGGCTGACTGCAGCCAGCTCTCAATGTCCGACACCTCTTCCTCGTGCTTGGGGAGGTCCTCCACGGCGAAGCGCAGCTTGTTGGTGCGGTTGAGGGAGTCCGTCGCCAGCCCGTCGTAGCGGCCGCGGAGCTCCGTCTGCAGCTCGGTGAGCTTGGTCTGATCCTCGGGGCGAAGGTTCTGGGTGTGTTGGCGGAGGAGGGATTGGCATTCCTGGATTGACTGAAGGACTGGGTTCTGGTGAGCCTGGATGTCCTCGTGAATCACCTGAGGGGGAGAAAGGGTCAAGGGTTATTCAAAGGTCTATTTGAATTGAGACCAAGATGATAAACAGTTTTGAAAAATCCACATAAATTTTCCAAGACGTATTGGGGCCGCTGTTGTGAACAGCGCTGGGGGTGAAATCTATAGTTCTGAGTGTATGCTTTGCTTTCCTTTATTGCTTCAATCTTTAAAATCTGGGAGGATCACAACATTGCATTTTGTAAAAATCCGAAAATCCGGAGAAATCACCCCTAAAATCACACATTGAGCAGTGTGTCTCAATGTTGAGTTGAGGAGGGTGTCTAGCCAATTTTTAAAGGGGGTTGGGGCAGCTTTGCACTTGGACAACTCATGGATGTTGTTGAGTTGAGCACGGTGTCTAGCCAGTTATTGAAGGGGGGTTAGGGTTAAGAAAGAGTTAAGTTTAATGAAAAATGCTTCAGCATTCATGCCAGTGTCTATTCATTGTAATCATTATCAATGCCAGTTTAGGCAGCCAGCCTGGACGCACCTTGTGTTCCTGTTGCTGTGATATCAGAGGCACCGATTCCTGGCTCATCGGCTGTTCCGAGCCAAGTCGCACCTCAGCCTGTGTCATCCATTCAAGCTGATCGGTCAATGACTTCACAACGGCATTCAGCTTGTCTTCAATTTCAACCTGAATGTGACGAGCAGAGAGAATTGTTACTGGATGCCAAGATGTATTCTGAACAATGTAAAGCCACTAAAAGCCACTAATCACTACAGGTATTCTTGAAAACATAAATGATTCACAGATATACATGAAACTTACTTGGTGCAAAGTTGCTGATGGTATCAAACATTCCTTGAAATATTTCTGTCCGAGGTGGTATTATTTTAGCACAATTAACCCTCCTACTACTACAAGGGTCAAAATCAATCAAAATGTTGATATACTTGCCAAGGTATATCTAGTGCACTTAAAAGTCAAACACTGTCAAACCTTACGTGTAGTAAGTACATTTACAGGTCAAAATGAGTCGACCGTTTTGGACTGGTAAAAGCAAATTGTCTGGTATTGTTCATCAGGGTGGTCAAAATGACAGTAAAAAACCAGTAAAAAATGCCCCTGTGTGCAAATTTGGGTCAACAGTCAAAACAGGCAGTTGACTGATTTTGACCCCTAGAGCAACTTGCCACTAAAGTGCAGCAATAGTAGGAGGGTTAATGCAATTATTTTGACAAATTTTTCAGAGTCAAAAGTTCAATTTAAAAAAAATACAAATGCATTTTCTTTATTTTCTCTTGAATTATATACTGAACAGCAAAAGAAACGTCGTATGAATACAAGATATCAACAGGTATATTTTGTAACGTACACTTTGAAAACCATTCAAGTCACATTCCATCCGCCTATAGGATTTTCAGGCACAGTCATGATTCAGAATGATGTTAGACTGCATATTTCCCGAAAACGATACATGTAAAACTCTTGTGGTTGAGTTATGTCAACGATTTAAAATCACGACGTTTCTTTTGCTGTTCAGTATACAATGAAAAAAGCTGAAACTTTCACAGGTTTGATTTATATTTGTATCTCTTGATTATCATTATGTATTTTACCAAAAGTGTACACTGGCTTTAAAATGGCCACAATACATTTTAGAAAGCTTACAAAACCTGTTGGCACACTGTTGGTACACCCCATACAATGTTGAGTCAAAACCAAACCAGTGGACAGGAAAAGAGAGAAGGGAGGTTTTTTTTTTCTGAGAGAGACCTTAGCTTGCATCAAAGTGTGTCAACAGTTTTGGTCAGAATTGCAGGAAACTGCTTTTGGAAGCAATGCCTTTATGAGAGGGTAAAGCCAAAGGCCCGTCTTGGCAATCTCACCTGTTCGTCTTCTTGTGACTTGAGCGTGTCCATCAGCACCTGGGCATCCTTCAGCCAGTCGCTGCTCTTGACCGACACCTGCTCGTAGTTCCCCCGCAGGTCATTGGTCATCATCTTCAGCTTGTTCTGCTGGGCCGGGGAGAGTCGGTCGCGGTGGTCACGCAGGAACTGCTCGGCATTGTGGACCACTTCTAGGATGATGGGGCGGTGGTCGGCCACCTCGGAGTGGACAGGCTGACAGAGAGCAGGGTAAGAAATGGAATTAGCACAAAATTAACCCTAACAACCCCAAATCCTGGAAAATCCTCTAAGGGGCACTTTTGGGGAAAAATTCAGCACTGTTGAAAACTGGTACTTTCACCTCTTCAAATGGGGCAAAATTACTACCTGGCAAGAAGTACAGGCCATAAGTGCTGAATATAAAAATGCATGGTGCATTTTGAAGGTAAGGGCATGTTTCCAAAAGTGCACTGATGGATTTTGGAGGATTCAGGAACATTCCTAGCCAGAATACCTAGGGGTTAGGGTTAAAGAACAAATTAATATTAGTATAAACAAGTGGGCTATTTACTTTAAGATTGTTCGAAATCTCAAGTTGAAATCCGGAACGACAAACTGTAACAGACATATGATCACTTATCATTTCTATGTTAATAGTGAGATGGAGTTTGGCACTGAATAAATGCTTCAGCAATTTCAAAGTTGTTATGGCGACTTCAAAGTCATTTCGTAAAATCCGATCACACTTCCTTTCATAAGAGAAGAACCGACGTCATTACCTTGTATTTTTCTAGCTCTCTGCTGAGTGGCATCAGATCCTGACTGGTCGGTCTTGACTCGGACAGTTTGATGTCCACGGACATCACCCAATCCTGCATGTTCTGAACGGACTCCACCTTGTCGGCCCAGAGACGTACGATGCGTAGGTCTTCCAAGACGTCGGTGAGACGGCGTTCCAGATCGTCGTAGCGGTGGTTGACAACTTCCAGTTCCTTCTCGACCTCTGTGTCCTCTGCAGGATGGGTAAAAAAAAACAAAAAAACAAAAAACAAAAAAAACATTTCACTGTATCAAACAATGTTCTTGCTTTAGTAGAACTCGACTTATTGGCTACACTCAATTTCCCTAGTCTGTGTATTTTGTATTTATATCAGATCATTTGCTTCAGAGACCCTTTTTCACAGATCAGAAATCTTGATTTTTCCAATTTACACAAATTCATAGGAATCAAAATTAGGCATATCTCAAAAATAGATTGGTGCCTTTCATAATTAGATTGTTGTCAATGACAATTCTGATTGGTAGTCAGGGAAATCAGACAAAATGGAAACCAAATTAAAAAAAAAAAAAAAACCAGCAATTTTGGTAAATTACCAATGGTATATATTATCTTTAAACATAATGTTACTCCTCACGATTAGCCCATTGCCCATCGAGTAATATTCAAGTTGCTGTTCGCTGTACGTACCTTCTAGGAAGCCCTTATCCGGCTGGTCGGTTGGCTCCTTGGGTTTGGCCTTCTGTGGCTGCCAATCTGTCTGTAGGGTGGCACCGATCTGAGATGACCAGTAGTGGCGTCTGGCATCCAGTGCAGCCATCACCTCACGGATCAGGCTGTCCAGGGCTGACCCGACCTTGTTCACCTCCACAATCTTGGGGCGGTAGTCGGTGATCTCTCGCTGTAGGGGCTGTATGTGAAAAAATAATAAATAATAATTTGTTTTAAAACTTTATAGACCTTCATCACATTCTGATACACAAGTCTATGGATCTCATAATGAGGCTGGAATCCGTATTAGACTTGTGCCTCTCAACCTGTGATTGTTTCATTGTGTTTTGTATTAACCCTCCTACTATATAATGTAGGTGCACTTTAGTGGGAAGTAGCTATCCAAAACTAGTGTGCGCCCAACTGGCAGCCCCATTTTCTGGTCTCTCGAAATACAGCATTTTTGCACCAATCCATCCAGCTTTGGTCTTCCAAGATTGAACATAAGGTGTATCATTGATCATAGATCAGTCACTTTAACTGTTGGCAATAACCTTTGCCTAAAAATCGTGATTTGGACGGAACATTTGTCGCCGAGGTACTGAAAATGTAAGCATGGTTCACCTTCATTGTTACTGCCTGTTGTTACTGACACTACCAGCTATGTATATCTGCAACACACTGCAGTATACCAGTGACGATCTCCACGACATCAAATCCTGTATGCCTACCCAAAGGTTCAAGCTCCCCACAATGGTTTTAGATCATATTAAATCCCTGAGTATCTTTAAATGGCACCACCGACACAGGGGATGCAGAGGAGGAAAACGTAAAGTTATCGACACCCGCATCCTCAAACCCAAAAACATAATCGCTGATCGTCTATCAAACGATGACATGACGCACCTTGGTTTAATAAATTGTCAATCTGCATGCAACAAGCCTGATCTCATCAAAGATCACATAAATGATCACAACATTGATATACTGGCATTAACAGAAACTTGGTTTCGTTCGGAACAAGATAAACACACTGATGATGTTACCCCTAGAGGTTTTAAATTAGTTCACATGCCCAGGAAAGGACGGAGGGGAGGTGGTGTGGCACTGCTCTACAAATCAAGCCTCTCGGCGTCTGTTGCCAAACACGGCAATAACCAGCCGCCATCTTCCTTTGAATTCATCCAAGCAGACTTTATTCATAACCACGGCAACGCCAAACACTTCCGTATTATTGTTGTCTATCGCCCACCACCGTCAAAGAAGGCGAATTATCCGTTCAGTACATTCATTGACGAGTTTGCTGATCTGCTTAACCGCCAGGTGTTGTTCACCGGGGACCTCATTATTCTTGGTGACTTCAACGTCCATTGGAATGACAATACCGTAGACGACAGACAGTTTAGTAATCTACTCATGCAGTACAATATGCAACAAAGAGTCAACACTGGAACTCACACATCTGGTCACACAATAGATCTTGTGATCACTCGACAACCTCATTCCCTCATACAGTCCGTTACAACAGCAGACTTTATTTCTGACCACTGCGCAATCCATTGTCAGCTTGACTTGGAGAAACCCAAATACATAAGGCATCAGGTTACTTATCGCAAGATAAAGACAATAGGCCAGACCAAATTTAAGCAAGACATTACCACATCTTCCCTCATCAGTCACCCTGCTGACCCCCTAATTGATCAGTATAACACTGTTCTCTGTGCACTGCTTGACACCCATGCTCCAACCAAAACCAGCACGATCTTGGTCAAACCTAAGGTTCCTTGGTACAACGAGGACATAGCTTCAGCTAAACGCAGGCGCCGACAACTTGAACGACGCTGGCGTTTATCTAACCTTCACGTCGACCGCGAACTTTTTGAAACTCAGCGAGAAATGGTTAAAGCCAAATTCAACAACTACAAGGCCAAATATTATTCCGCCAAAATACGTGACTGTGAGGGAGATCAAAAAGCCCTTTCCCAGGTTATTAACCATCTTATGCATAGGAAAACAACACCCATCCTCCCATCATTCCCAAACACCACAGCAATGGTCAACAGCTTCTCTGATTTTTTCAAAGACAAGATCACCAAAATCAGAGACGACATATCCCTACACGCTGACCCCAACATTGACCCTACTCTAGCAGATATTGAGTTTCATCAGCTTCCCCTCACAACCTTAACGCCCGCCTCTGAGATGGAGGTGATGAAGGTCATCAAGAATTCACCTACAAAGACCTGCACCCTTGATCCAATTCCATCATCCATGGTGAAGGAACACATCGACGTGTTGATTGGGCCTATAAAAGCAATAATTAACAGATCCCTCACTACTGGCCAATTCCCAGATTGCTTCAAGAGGGCTCTCATCACTCCTGTTATAAAGAAACAATCACTTGACCATAACGATCTAAATAATTATCGCCCAATTTCCAACTTATCATTTA
Source organism: Zoroaster sp. YZ-2022 (assembly GCA_029582265.1). Lineage (NCBI taxonomy): Eukaryota > Metazoa > Echinodermata > Asteroidea > Forcipulatida > Zoroasteridae > Zoroaster > Zoroaster sp. YZ-2022. The sequence continues at coordinate 6,283,129 of CM055833.1, read as the reverse complement.
TATCGAAGGTTGCTGAGAAGGTAGTTGCTGCCAGGTTGAATGCCCATCTCACTGAGCACCATTTGCGCGATGATTTGCAATCCGCATATACTAGGTTTCACAGTGTAGAAACAGCATTAGTCAAAGTCCACAATGACATCATGCTGGCCGTCGACAACAAAAGGGCCATTCTCCTTGTTCTACTTGACCTCTCAGCAGCCTTCGACACCATTGACCATGACATCCTCCTGCGTAGACTGCAGCATCAATTTGGGGTCCATGGCGTTCTTTGATTGGTTCAAATCATACTTGCATAATCGTTCTCAGTCAGTTAATTTATCCGGGAATTATCGAAAGACTCAAGCTCAGCTATGGTGTGCCACAGGGTCTGTATTAGGCCTATGCTTTTACCTTATACATATCTCCTCTTGGCCGCATTGCCCGACACGATGGCTTACTTCCCCACTTTTACGCAGACGACACACAGCTTTACGCCACCTTTTCCCCAAGTATACCCGACGATGATACCAACACACAACACATTCTTGAAACATGCTTAGACAACATACGTAGGTGGATGGCGGCCAATCTACTAAAATTAAACGCCCAAAAAACCCAGTTTCTTGTCATTCGCTCACCTCACCTCAGACAGGAAGTTAACATTTCAGGCATACGCATAGGTGATGTTCAGGTTGCTCCTTGCTTTGACGCACGTAACCTTGGCATTGTTTTCGACAGGTTTATGAATCTTGACCGACATATAACCACAGTGTGTCAGTCTTCTTACGCGCATTTACGTCGAATAGCAGCAATCAGAGCAATCACTTTCACCACACACAGCTGGACAACTCATCCACACATTTATCTCATCTAGACTAGACTTCTGCAACAGTTTACTTATAGGACTACCCCAGCTATCATTAAAACGTCTTCAGACAGTACAAAACGCGTCTGCCCGCTTACTCACCAGAACTAGATCATCCAAGCACATAACACCTATATTATACAATCTTCACTGGCTTCCTGTTAAATACAGAATACAATTCAAAATCCTGCTCCTTACATTCAAAGCCCTTCATGGTTTAGCTCCATCCTACATACAGGACCTGTTACAACTTCGCAACCTGCGACCAGGCCTCAGATCTTCTTCATCACAGATACTTTCTGTTCCCAAAACTCGCCTGGCAACCCACGGGACCGGGCCTTTTCCAGCTGTGCACCGCGTCTCTGGAACTCCTTGCCAGACGAGTTAAGGGACACAACTGATCTGTCATCATTCAAACGGCATCTTAAGACACATCTCTTCAATCTTTCATTTGACCTACACTGATTTTCAAGTGACCGGTACCTTTGAATGGGTCTCCAGATACTGTGCGCCTTATAAATGCTCTGTTATTATTATTATTATTATTAGGTCAAAATCAGTCAACTGCCCGTTTTAACTGTTGACCAAAATGTGCACACAGGAGCATTTTTGACTGGTCATTTTGACCTTTAAATGTACTTACTACACGTAAGGTTTGACAATGTTTGACTTTTAAGTGCATTAGATATACCTTGGCAAGTATATCAACATTTTGACCGATTTTGACCCTTGTAGTGGTAGGAGGGTTAATGGGTCAAGGAACTGGACAGAGGTCTTATTATTTTGTTTTGTAATTAACAGGAATGCTAGCCAGAAGAAAACTATGAAATTGTATTTGAGAGTAATCATTTCAAATATGGTGAACTCTATTTTACGTCATCAGTTTCTGATAACAATATCATACATCAGAAATGCTAAAAGACTGTCTCTTGAAATTTTTGGGGGATTTAACATGAATTTAAACTAGTGAGTCATTTCTAGCCAAATTTCCTGTTTGTTTTTTAAGACAAAATATCGTTACTGAATTAGGGATATATCTTTTATAAATCAGAATTTCAAACCAACACTAAAATATAAAATGAGAAAAACAAATCTGTGAAACCTTTTTTTTTTCGACTTACCCTTCTCCTGAGGACGATCAGAGCACACTGATCGAAACGTCAAGTTGTACCTCCAGTTCTTTTCAGAACTAATTACTACTTCAATTGAGAATTTCACATGGTGTCACTGCAATTAGTCTTACTTATCTTCCTCACCATGCAAAGCTACCAGTCTTACTTACCCTTAGCTGTTGTATCTGGAGGTCAACTGCTTTAGCTTCTTGGACGGTCAGGTCCAGTGAGCCCAGCTTGGTCTCCATGTTGTCCAGCCAGAAGTTGACTTCCTTGGCCCTACTCTGGTAACGCTTGGTGGCCAGTTGTCTGTCCTCCAGCTGTTGGAGTCTGTGGAAGTCATAAAAAAATCATTAATTCATGAAGGAAGTTTCTGAACTGTTAGTTGTTAAATTTATTTCTCTGTAACACTGCTATACCTGCAACCTGTTTTGGCAAATTTAATTTGAGTTTGTTGACGATTTTCTGCTCGGATTTGTGGTAAATATGTGAGTGAGATAAAAACTCCAAAAAGTACTTGTTAATAGAGGTGTATTTATACTTCATATGTTCAAAGCAACTGATCTTTGAAAATTTCAACGCGACTGATCACAAAATTTTGAACAAATTCAAGAAATTCATTTTAATTTGTTAATGAATACTTTTTTGTAGCTCTTAATTACTTTTTAATTATTGATTAAATGTGCATATGAATTTTTCAACATGTGTAAATTTTAATATTTTCATCTATACTGTTTTTAATGTTTTTTTATTAACCCCAACTCCCTAGGCCCATTTGCTTACACATAACCTGAATCCTCCAAAATCCTTCAATAGTAAAGCAAGCACATGACATGTATGCACACATGTGTTTCTAATCTGTGATACATGTACATGGCCAGGGACCCTCCCTGCATGCATGGAGCAATAAACAGTGTCCACTGACCCAAGCACTGACCTTGCAATCACTACAACGAACATGGATGTACATGTACCATGGAAAGGCAAGCATGCCTAATATAACCTCAATCCTCCAAAATCCTTCACTTTAGCAATGAGCATGTAACCTCAATCCTTCAAAATCCTTTACTTCAGCAAAGAGGATTTGAGGATTTGGGAAGGTTAGAGTTAATAATACAAATTGTATCATACAAATTGTATCATCACAGTTTAGCCTCTTTCCAGCTGTGTGAGGTTTTATATGTGCATAAACCAAACAATAATGCCCTCTAGTATAACACAGGGCAAAATTTACAGTTTTGTCAATAAGTGTGTAGAAATTGCCCTTCCCCTCTTCTCCTACGAGCCTGTACATACCGTTTGGCCAGGACGTCATCCAGTGACTGCCAGTTCTGATCCAGGTTAGTCAGTACGGCGGTCACGAAGGAGGTATCACCGGCCTTGGGGTGGTTCATCAGTTGCCCACCGATGTCATGGATGGCATGGTACTCTGGACGGTGACTCTCAACATCTTCAGAAATCTCCTACAATAGCCAGAGATGGTCAAAGTTATTATTAGTGGCAAGGCATACTTTGTTAGCTCAGTTCTTAAAGGGTCTTTTGGTCCTGTCGATTCTAAAATGACCAATTAACACCATAGTTGTGGTAATGCATTTTGGCCATTTCAGGATGTGTTACGGACCCGTTAGAACTGAGCCAACGTCTTTATATATATGCCTGTCTTGTTGTATGCCCAAATACACTTTTGTAATGTTGCATTCATATTTAATGAAGATCTGTTAATGTGTATATATATATAGACTTAAATTCTGCCAACTGGTCTACATGTTTCTCAGAAAACTTCATTCAATATTTTGTGCACCTCCAACAGCCGATGATCTTTTGAATGCTCACATAATCTTAATACATCCACCGTACACATTTGCCTCATTGATCAAGTAATGATGTAAAATGTGAGCTTTTAACAGCTCATGCACAAACCAGAATCCTAGGTTTAATTACCAGAAAGATAAATAGTAATAATAATAATGTTTAAATTCAAACAAATTCTGGCTCATTGCTGCTCATGAAGATTCCCGCCCAGCCACACACCTGCAAGACAGCCTCCAGTTCTGGTATCTCCTTGCGATTGAAGTCGGCTGACTCCAGCTCTTCAAGCAACGGTACCAGCCACTCCTCAAGGTTGTCCAGTAACTTCTCCAGGTCGACAAGGTCACCAGAGAGTGTCTGCAAAAGCTCACCTGAAAAACGATAGGATAGTTTCAAGTTGGATTCTCACAAAACCAGTATAAAATATAAAATAATGTAGTTTCAGTTTCTAAAACCAAGACATGTTATAAGTCTTATCCAGTTTTGAGTATGTATTAAGGCTAAAGACCTAACTGCTCAAGCAAAGACATTGGTTGTGTGTACATTTATTTTTATTTAAATTGAGCATTGGAATTGGACCATAAATTTCTGAATTCATTCATAAAAATTTCAACTTAAAATCAACTTATCAAACCATACCATAAGTTTTGAGCAAGAAGGAAACCGATTGACAGAATTAAGGCACTGGAACATACATTTCCGATTTCGCTTCTCAAATTATGACACATCAACCGTACCATGTGTCTTCAGCAAAAAAGGGAATGGGTTGTGTGTACATTCAGGTCGATGAGTTTATTCCTGCTGTAATTTAGGCGATTGGAATGGAACACAACTTGATTTCAATCCTCAAAATTTCTACTTGGCAAACTCGTACCGTGGGTCTTCAGCGAGGAGGCCAGGTCTCCGAAGCGGTCCTGGAAGTTGTCCACCTTGTCTTGGTAGATGCGTCTCTCCTCCGGCTTCAGTTGACGAATCACGTCGGCCGTGGAGCGCAGGACGCGGTCGATGGTCGGACGATGGTTCTCAATGTCCTTCTCAAGAAGCTGGGAAGAAAAATGACATTTGGAGCAAAAATTGTCATGATTATATAATCAACTGAATAACTTCTTCCCACCATTTGTTTGATTCTTGAACATTTTTGGTTATGAACATTCACTGGTGTGTTGGGAAAAATCAACCGGCTCACCAAAAATAGTTTTGTTTTCCTTTGCTTTTTCTTTTATAAAGAAAACTTAGCACAAAATAAGACAACTATTACTATAATAAATCTAGACACAGACAGAGGTTTGCAAATATATACTACTCAAAACAATTTAGTATATAAGAGCTGGGCGATGGCACTGCCATGTCTTACTAAGGCAAGCAACCACCGCAAAACATGCACAGGACAGGACACCAAACAGCTTAACTACATCTGGAGGAATAGGTTCGTTAACAAATTTAGCTCTGAACCAATTTCATAAAAAATATCTGCCAAGCAGGTAAAACTTGCTTAACAGGTTGAGGTGCTCACCAACCAAACTATCAACACAATATGAATACACCTTGCCTGGCGGGACGTTTTTTTTTAATTGCCAAGCATAATTCTCTGCTGAGTAGTTTTATATAATTGGTCTCTGGAATCCCCGAAACCTACTCTGTATTCCTGCAGGTTCTCCACCAGTGGTTCCTTTTTGACCACGATGACTGTTCCTTTCTCCATCCTCAGGAGTGCCTTCTCCTTGTCCTCCAGCCACTTGAGGAGTCCGTCCAGACTCTCCTGGACAGACTGGCTGTCGGCGAGGGCCTTCTGGAGTTTCCTCATGCGGTCGGCAATGTCGCCCTCTAGCTCGTCGTACTTCCTCTGTACGTCATCTGTGGTGGGGATGTGGGGGGGAGGGTGAAATGTGTGAAACAACCGGTTAAGCCAAATGGAAATAACTAATTACTTTAATTGGGCTCGTTAATTTTGTAAGAGACATATTTATTACAGTGTCAACATTTCTCCAAAGGAAAAAGATATTTGCTCTGATTCTGGAGGTGGAGGCCATTTTGGAAAACACAAGTTTAAAAAACCATTCCCAAGACTTTGTTTAAAACACCAACATGTGGAAAGAGTTATAATATTTTCAGTATGAGATGGTGAATGCCTTTCAATCATCCACTGGGAACTCCTGAAATAAAGCCCAATAGGGAAGCATGCTCTGGTTATTGCTTGTAAAAAGCACTCAACAACAACTCGGATAATGTGCTTTTTTGTTCCACTCAATTCCTTGACTGTTGTGATATGACTCAGGGTAGGGAAAAAAAAAAAAAAAAAAAAAAAAAAAAAAAAAAAAATCAATCTAATTTAGGGACCGTAGCCAATCTCGCCACTAACTCCACCCGGAACAATCTAAATTCTCACCCGCAAAAATTCTCGCCCTTACTATTTGTTTTACTCCAAGTCTCCTACCAGACCTTTAGAAAAACCTTAACAATAGAAGAAGCTGGCTACATTATAGTTTGATGTAACCGCTTTCTCTGGCTGGGCATGGCCAGACCTTAATCCATTCACATAATGGAAAGGCTTAATTGGCAATTCAAAAGGTCTAAGCTCCACATGAACACTCATTTGTCAATGGATTAGGAAGTTAACAATGGCAGTTTTTTGAGGACTGCAGCTTCATCACTGCTTTCCGGGGCGAGTCTCACGATAATACTGGGAGAATGACCCAGTGGATTTTGCGGGCGAGATTGGCAACGGTCCCTTAGACAGGCAAGAAAATTTCTTGGTTGAGTCCTACCTTTAGTTGCATCGACTGCTGGTTTGGTCTCCGGTTGGGCCTCGGTGACTTCCGTGCCGGTGTCTTTGACTGCCTCGACATCTTTCCCATGAAGGACGACATCATCGTGCAGGGTCTATCCATAAAACAAGAAAATTACAAATTGTCATCTTTTAAGCAGGCATTTCTGATGGTTGAAAGATATCCATGCAGATAGTTATTTGTGTATTTTTCTCCAAACTGTTTTAAAATTCATCTTTAATATCTACCTCTAAAAATTGTACAAGGTCTGTCCACAAGCAAGAAAATGATAAATTGTCATATTTTAAGTAGGTATTCCTGATAGTCGATTCATTCATGACCGTTAATTCATGCAGAATGTTATATTCATCTGTAATAGAAATAGAAATTCTTCTGTAATAGTCATAAAAAATATAGTATACTACTCAAAACAATTTAGGGAACACCGGAATAATCTCAGTTAAAGCAAGATCATTTATTTCAGATAAACACAATGTTTCACAGAATTGATGAGAAACAACTGCACAATGAAACAGATGATCAAGGATGCATGTAGTGATTACACATTTCATGACATGACTCCTGAAAGAGAGAGGGGGTTGCAAATGAAAATCCCGGTTCATGGAACATTTCAAACCTATTTGATGTTAAAAATCTGGTGTTCCCTAAATTGTTTTGAGTAGTATAAATCTATTTCTTTACAACACAATTCAAGACTTTCTATGGTAGGCAGAGGTTTTATGGGGATACAAGCAGTTTTCACTCAGAGCAACTGCCCTTCCCAAACAAAATGTCTCTTTTGGAATTTTCCCAATGATCCTTGCTGGGAGCAGTTGCTGTTCCTGGTGATGAATACTAATGCTGTTGAAATTTTTTTTTTTTAAATGTTTAAAATTACCTTGAGATCATTGATCTGCCTCTGGATGTTGACCTGATCGGCGGCGATCGGCTCCTCGAGGAGAAGGTCCAAATCGGCACGGGTCTCGTCGCACCACTTTGTGGTTCCCTTGACGTTGGTGTTAAAGCGTCGGTGCTTGTCCAGCAGGGAGTTCAGGCGGTTGGTGTGGTCATTCGTCTTCACCTTCAGGCCGTTGTACTGATCGTTGATGACGCCCACCTTGTCGCGGATTTTGTTCATCTCCGGGCTCTCGTTGAAGGCGCGCTGCTGGTCACGGGTGAGGACCGAGGAGCGGAAGTCGGACAAATCTTCACGGTAGCTCTGTCGGTCAATCAAAGATAAGACGAATTAAAATGTTGGAGGCTTCAATATGAAATTAAGGTCTAGACAGTATAAATGTTCAGAAGATTGGTAATCATTGGTAATTAGAACTTACTAGGTGTAAAGTTGATAATGGCATCAAACATCCCTTGAAACTATTATGAGTAATATTATTTCACATCTGAATTTACCTCTTCAAGATAAAAAAAATTATATGTTAGAATTAAGGCACCTTGAGCACCAGTTTTGGTGGATAAGTACATATATTTTGATTATTATGTTAGTATTAATACAAAGTTTGTGTTTGCCAAAGTCTGTATGCGTATTCACTATTTTCATGTAAACGACACAGCTAAACCTTCCACAGGTTAGTTGTTATTGTATACTACTCAAAACAATTTAGGGAACACCGGATTTTTAACATCAAATAGGTTTGGGCCATGTGCAATGTCATGTACCAGCAATATTTGTATGTACCAATTGTCATGTACCAGCAAGATTGAACACAATGGCCATGTTCAATCTGCCACACATGTCTAAATTCTTTGTTAACTCGGTAATTCTGTGAAACATTGTGTTTATCTGAAATAAATGATCTTGTTTTAACTGAGATTATTCCGGTGTTCCCTAAATTGTTTTGAGTAGTATATCAAAGAGTAAGTAGACTGGTAGTGCTAAGCAATCTTTGCCAACACTAATAATGTTGTACCACCTTCCATTGAACATGACAGGGTTCTACCCACTAATAAAAAATAATAAATTAAAAATTGAATCAAGGAGTAATGCCATTTTCTGTAAAGGCTAACCTTAGAGTTATCCAAGAACTTCTCCCCGGTTTTGTTGAGGTACTTCAGGTCGGCACCGTGATTCACGACGTCGTCGGCAAAGTCTCTCTGCTCGTTGTACTGCTCCTCGAGCTCCTCCGGCGAGGTGCCCACGTTGCGCTGCGAGGACTGCAGGGTCTCCTGGGCAGAGGTCAGCCACGTCTCCATCTCGTTCTTGTCGTCCTCGTAGCGCTTCAGCTCCTCTGTCTGCGAGGAGAGCCGGTTCTGGCGGCCGTAGGACTGACCCAGGACGGCGTCGTAGCGGGTCTTGAGGTCGTTGGCGAAGTTGCGCAGCTTGAACATGTCCTGCTCCTTGAGACGATTGTTGTACTGGTCCAGGAGCTGGGTTGCTGTGTGGATGTTCTCCATGACGGGTTGTTGACGAGAGAGGATGTCAGTGTGAAGAGACTGTACAAATAAAGAGAAATAAGTCAAACACATGAGCACCTATTGTTAAAACTTTCACAGGTTAGCTTTAATGTACATTTCTTGAAAACTCGAGTGTAGAAATGAACGTTTGTTACCAAATACCAATATTGTGCCTTCCCTTTAATAGTACTAAATACTGAACGTTTATGCTCGTGAATATTCATATCTCACTTCAGTGACGCCCAGTGATGCCCAGCGATGCCCAACGACACGTTTTTATGGTTGCCATTACCTAAATCTTACAGTGCTTATCTGATTCATCTACACTCATGGTTCCCCAAGTGTACGGATATTTATTTTTGGATATACTGAATACCACATATCCTGCAAGATACCAGATAAATTATGTTAGAAGTGGTACAGGTAATGTGGCCCCGGATCTGGTGGTGGGCACCAGTGGAGTGACTCTTGAAGGAATCCGACTCCAAGACATGTTCATGACAAGTATCCCATCATAAAGATCCACCTATTAAAAAGTACATTAACCTTGTGTTCCTCGGTCTGTTTGGTCAGCACAGGAACCTCTTCACTCTGTGGTTGTTCTTCAGCCAAACGTTTCTGAGCCTCGGTAACCCAGTCGATCAGAGTCACCACACCATTGCAGGAGTCGTTGTACATCTTGCGCAGACGGATCTGGCGAGAAAGAAGTACTTTTTACTTTGCTGTGTACAAGTTGAAGCCAATAAATGCTCACCGGGCTGGTGGTTTGTTTCTAGTCTATTTGCTATACTTTTATATCAACAATTTATTATGAATGTGGAAAATGTCTTTGCAAATAAGTCACGGTACAGCCAAGCCTTTGAGAAGCCCAGCCAGGGCCAGGCTACCTGGCCTCCTAATTGTCTTTTGTGAGTCCTAATCCTGTAACAATACAGTACCTGCCAATCGACATAACCTGGGCTTCTGGAAGGCCTAGCCCAGGCAAGCAGAGCTCATTATGTAGGCCAGTAGGCAGGGGAACAGCCTGGGCCTGGCCGGGCTTCTCAAAGGCTTGGCCGTACCATGACTTTGGCCCTTGTCCCGAAGTCCAATTCCAATTGGCATACTTCAAGATGATGAGTGTATGCGCATACAGTTGTGTTTTACGGACAAACAGAGGACCCCTATTGTTTCTTTCTATTGTTCCCATTGCTGTTGGACTTTTTTTTGAAAGCATGCGCCATATGATTTACACAACCAAGGACATATGACTCTGCAAGCCAAAGACTTAAGGTCTAAGTTAATACCAGCAGAAACCGTTATTAAGGCCTACCTCTTCTTCCAGTTCCTTCTCCAGTCTGTCGATGGTCTGCTGCGTGTCCGTGTTGATCTTCTCGCTGCGGTGGTCCACCTGATCGAAGTAGCCGCGCAGCTCGTCAATCTTCCTCTGCATCTCCTCCTGCTGTTCTGGGGAGAGATGGTTGCGGTTCTCCTGGAGGAACTGCTCGCCACTCACGATCGTCTCCAGGACGGCCGGCTTGTTGGAGGCGATGCTCTCATGAACGTCCTGGGAGGGATTATTTACAGAGAAAAGGCATGCTGGTTAGGTTAGGTTGTGGGTTAAGTAGTTCTTGATTCCTATTACTTGCTTCAACAAAGCAGTTCTGAAACAAATGCATTTCTTCCAGAGACTTAAATTCCACGTTGGAATCTCAATGCACTTTCACTATTTTTTTCTCTTAACAACACGATGAAATAAGCTTAAATTTGTACAGGTCTGTTTGTTTACATATCTCTTGATGGATGCAGTGTCTACTGGCATTCAACATTTGTTATCTGGAATTCTGAATTTTTTGATATTTTCTGATTAAATCGTTTCACTGCATTTTGTCAAGTACACAATTCATACAAGTGATAGACTACTGTGTAATCTTATCACTCATTTCTATTCCTATCAGCAGCTGAAACGATAAGTCACCAGTTACAAACCCCAAGATCAACGATTTGAAATTTAGCGACTACATACCTGGAACTGTTGATATTCCTTCTTCAGTGGTTCCAGCTCCCTGCTCGTGGGTTTCTTCTTCATCAAGCGATTGTCCACGGTGGCACACCAGTCCAAGCGGTTGTTGACGAAGCTCAGGCGGTCGAGGAACAGACGAGCCAGGTCAATGTCATCGTCGCGATCTTTGATTGTTACCTTGAGTGCATCGTAGCGGCGGCCGACATCAGTCAGCTGGCGCTGAATGTCAGAATCCTCTGTGGAAGAAAAAAAATTGGAAGCAGATCTTGTCAAACATTAGTGATTAATGTAACATATAAACTGAGTGAGTGTACAAGTAGATACATCAAGTGGGTGTGGGACCTGTTTACCGGCAATTTATCAGACGTGACGACAATATCTTTTTGCCTCTTGTAAAAAGAGGAATATTATCGCAATATTAAGTTTTTATTGAAAAAGTTGACTCTTGACTGACCTGGGGCTTCTGGTTGGATGATACTCTTGTCCATCCTGTCTTGGATCTCACGACGCTCCATCTCTTCCCTGGACATGGTGGCGCTGAGCTGGTTGGAGCGGTAGTGGGGTTTGGTCGAAAGGGGCACCTGGAGCTCACGGAGAAGCACGTCCAGGCCGTTACCAACTTTGTTGAGTTCTTTGATGGTGGGCTGGTAGGTGGCTACCTCCATCTGGAACGGCTGTGTGAAGATTGAGGGATACTCAGAGGTAAGTCTATGTGGAAATGAGATGGTCCCCTTGGCATCCATAAGGGAGTAAGCATCGGACTTCATTTTGTAAGCTCTAAAAGGTTTCGCATCCATGCAATAGCAGATTTGAAATAGTTCTGTATGGGTTCCGCCACAGAAAAAAAATGGGGAACTTATTCAGCTCCCCCCCCCCCACGCAAATTATGGTTTTCCTTATTGTTAAGCAAGGATTCCCTTCCCTAACAGATGTTTAGTTCAAGTAGTTAAAAACCTTTCTCCTTATACTTGTTCTAACACTCAAAAAAAGGTTCTTAAAATAAACTGTAAGTCTTGGAAGGACTTGAACCTTAGCCAGTTATGTGATTTAAGTACAATATCTGACTGATGGGTATGTGGCCATTCAAAGTAAACATAAAACATGCGAAGCTTGGGGACGCTAAGCTACCTTGAGTTCTTTCTCCTGTCTGTCTAGAGTCTTGTTGTCCATGGCAATGGGCTGGAGTTGGCTGAGTTTGCGCTCCATGCCGGTCAGCCAGCCGGTGGTGTCATGGTAACCGTCGTTGTATTTGGCCGTAGCCTTCTGTTTCTGGTCGAGTTGCCCCTTCCTGAAAACGGAATTCAAGAGAATCGATGAAAATGCATTACAAGTTTTGTTAAGATGAAGGTGTGTTATGGAAGACAAGCTCAAACACAAACATAACAGTAAGTTACTGACAAAAAAGTCTTGGGGCTTTATTAAGGAGATAGCCAGCAATACCTTCGAGTGTCTTTTGGACACCCTGTTATTAAATGGACATTCAATTTTATTTGTTATACACTTGCAAATTTATTGCAATTAATATTTGAAAACCGTGTTTTGGAAATTATAACAAATTTGGATGCCCTATTTTCAAATCCTGGCTTATACACTGTAGAGAATGTATCTTTTTTTTTTTTACCTGAGCTCCAGGACGTCAGACAATGTCTTCCAATTGGTGTCTACGTTGTTTAGCACAGCATTGACATGGCTTGTGTCCTTGGCTTTGGTTCTCTTGACGATGTCCTCCCCAAGTTGATGGATCAGCTTGTACTGTGGACGATGGTTCTCTAACTGTGTGGTGTAGTCCTGTGGTAATTGGGAAGTGAGAAGATGAGAAAATGTGAAATGGAACTTTGTTTCAAGCAGGGGGTGTGATTGGGAAGTTTTGAAAAATCCACGTAAATTTTGCTAGGGGTATTGGGGCTGCTGTTGTGAACAGCACTGGGGTGAAATCTATAGTTCTGAGCGTTTGCTTTGCTTTCTTTTATTGCTTAAAATCTTTAAAATCCGGAGGATCACAACATTGTGATTTGTAAAAATCCAGAAATCCGGCCAAATCACACCCCTGTTCAAGACTTTATATCAAGTTTTTTTATCACTCCAAGTGACTCCAAGTGTTTGCAGTCCAAGGTTAGACATCAATGGTGATAAACAGTCCCTCTGAACCAAAATGAATTTGTCTTGAAAAAATCTAAACATTTGTATTGTTGGAAATTCAAGGTATAAAATTTGGGGGGAAAAAATAAATTGAAAAACATTTGTGAAATGCAACATATAGTTTTAACCGGGAGTTTCGAACAAACAAAAAAAATACTACAAATTTCTGGCAGTCAGATGGTTAATTCTTCCTTCTACTTACATTGAGTTTGCGGCTGAGTTGGTTCATGTCCATCTTCATGACGTCACGTCCCTCCAGCGCCTCGATGACCGGCAGCTCCCAGTCTTCAAGCTGGTCCACCTCCCGGTCGAAGTCCGACACCTTGCTTTGCAGCAGGCGCAGTTGGTCCCCGTGGTTGTCGGTCACCTCGGCTATGTTGGCGAAGCGGGAGTTGATGTTGTCCAGCTTGGACATGACCACCTTGGCCTCGCTCGGCTTGGAGGTCTCCAGGTACTTGGCGGCTACCTGCTGGACTGATTCCACGGCCGGCCGGTGAGACTCGATGTCGGTGTGGATCACCTGGATGGGAGAAAGTCAATATATTTATGAGAGAGAGGAATACAATATGGATGCTTATCAGAGGTGCAAATGAAGAACTTTTCATTCTTAAAAAAAAAAAAAAATCATCAGAATTATTAGCTCCAATTATGATTATAGTAAGATTTGATTATAGTAAGAGTTATTTTGTTATTACTATAAACAGGGATGATATTGCGAGAAAATGAAAATGTAGGAAAATGTTTGCCATTATCATTAGGCATATACTAGCCTATAGCGGTTTACCTCTACAGCCATGTATAGCAAAGAAACTGTTTTTGTTTTTTTATTTACAATAAAATGATACACAAGGAAAGTTTCCATGGTCTGAAGTTAGTCGGAACCCGGTTTCATGGTAGGATTTTCAAAATCAAAAAGGTAGGATTTCCTACAAAAGTAGTAAGAATATCATGCCTGTAAAAAGTATCATATTACAATTGTTTCCTTAAAATACAGCCCAAACTGATGCCAATAACCAACTGATCTATACATAACAGCAAAAGAAACGTCACCCCCTAAATTTTGATAAGTCTGAGAACGTATTTAGCTTATGTGTCCTCAGACGTCATGCATGACGAATTTTGAGGTCAACCAAATTTGCCACATTGTGTTCGTGTTACACTCCATACTCATAATATTCTTCATTAAACAAATTATATTAATTATAAAATGAAAATAATAAATATTTTTAGGGGTGACGTTTCTTTTGCTGTTATGTATATTTACAAGAATGAGTTTGAACTATGCACTCTCCCCCAGTGACAATGACGTTTTATTCACAGTCATTTAAGGGAATTTTAACCCAGAGCGCAGTGCGAATGCATGTTCAGTCATATATTGAATTTGCATGCATAAACACAGCCAGAATGTGTCCACACATCCTGCAGACACACAGGCAACCGTTCTTCTGAACAACACTGTATTGTGGGAGATATGGAGGAGGAAGTCCCAACAAATTTTTTTCCCGGTTGGAGGTTTCATGAACGTAGACTTATCTTCCGTCTCACAGCTTCTTACCATGTGCTCCTCGATGTTCTCAAGGAGTGGCTCTTTCTTGGCGGCGATGATGGAGCCCTTGTCCATCTTGTGAACATTCCTCTCCGCCTCGTCCAGCCAGCGAAGGAGCAGGTCAAGTCGGTCTTGGAGGCTCTGAGACTCGGCGAGGGCCGACTGAAGCTGGGTCAGACGGGCCTTGAGGCTGGCCAGCAAGTCGTCATACCGCTTCTGGAGCTCAACTTTATGGAGAAAAAAAGAAAAAAAAAGAGGATAAAATTGATTGACATCACTTTCATAGGATTTGTGAACATTTTGTGGCAGCTAGCAGGTTACTATATATCCTGAAAGTTAACTTTTGGAGAGGAAAAAAGGACAACAAATGTATTTTTTCCCATAAATTTCTGACAACATTTTGTGGTGGGCCAGTGGGACATTATAATGCTTCATGGAGATAAACTTTTGAATAAAAAAAAAAAAAATGATAAAGATAAAAATAAAAATAAAAACAAAAACAATTACATTAATTTCTGTTAACATTTTAAAATGTGACAGCAGGTAATTACAGCGCTCCTGAAGATCTCTTTTTGGATCCTGTAGATCTTCAATTCTCTGCTTAATGTCTACACTCTCTGGATTCTTACCTGCTGTTTGGTCGACCTGTGGCTTGATTACAGGTTGCTCATCGGTAAGGTCGGAGCCGGTATATTTCACCTTTTCTAGATCACTGGCATGGCCAACGACATCATCATTGAAAGCCTGTATAAAAAAAAATTTAAAAAATAAATTTAAAAAAACCCACCAGTTACGTGAATGACATGTTAATAGCTACTGGAACTCTAACATTTCGTCGCATCAGTGCAACAAGGTCGTATCACAGTTACGACCTTCTTGCAGACATGGATTTTGCTCAGTGCAACAAGGTCCTTTCATTTTACCGTGTTCCAGGATGAACACACAAAGCCTACGGAAGAAGATACGACGACGTTGCACTCTATTGTTTTAATGCGTGCAACTTTATGCACTATTGCACATACGATCTTGTTGCATTTTTTAGATACGTCCTGACAGGACGATTTTTAGGTAAAACTTGTAGCTTTGCATGGTGAGGAGGATACAGAGATGCCAACATTGAATTCCAAAAAAGAGTAGCATCTATTGAAAAAAAAAAAAAAATCGCAAAAATGTAACGCTAAAAAATGCATGTCCGGATTTTGGGCAACGTCAGCACCGCACTCGGTGTGAACCCCGCTGGCGGTAGTGGGACCAGCGGCAGAGTAAATTGGAGGAAAATACTCAATGAAAAAATTATTAAATTATAACAATGCTAGACGTATCTTATCTTAAAATGCTCACAATAATGATCTTCCGAATTAGTAATCCATGCATCAGTCACGTTAGAAATTTTGATTATAATACTAACTGTTCTCTTTCTTGGGGTCTCGACAGCAAATAACAAATTGATAGCCTTAGCTTGGCCTAGCCCTAGCTCACCTGGGCCCAATTTCATGGCGCGCTGCTTACCACAGAATTCTGCGCTTTCCACGGACGGCGCCATAAAAAGCGTGTGATTCTATGCGTCGTAAGCGCAGAATTCCGCAGTAAGCAATGCCTGCATGCCTGACACTGAAGTCGCACTTGCAAAGAAGCTTCGAGAAATTAAAAGGTAATGCACGTGCGCTAGCACAATTATGCGCGCATGTACACGTGTACACATAAGCTACCTCATAGACAACCTCATTCCCCACGGGTATGCTCATTATTCCCCATTATGTAATAGAGATCAATGGGTACGATCTTGCAAATAATGTACAGATGTACATGTACAGGCAGGGTACATGTGGTAGGTAGGCAGTCGAATCCATCCAGCGCGCTCGTGTGTGATACATACATAATCGTGTGAATTCGCCGCTAATCCCGCTATTGTCGCTTTTTACCAGCACTGCGGTTTATATTTAAAAGGTTGTTTTGTTTTTTAAAATTAATTTAAAAATTATTTTTCCTCATTTTTATTTCCACTTAATAGTTCATTCATTGTTTGCTTGTATTGTAACTATATACAATTACATGTATACTGGGGCGGCTTGTTTAGCGTATTTCAATGAAGTATTATCGTAGAGTCGTATTCACGGCTCAAAATCGTATTTGCTACGCCCAAATCGTGTATGTTGGCATCTCTGAGGATAGGTAAGACTAAATTGCGGTGTCACCATGTGAAATGCTCAATTGAGTAGTAATTAATTCTGAAAAGAACTGGAGTTACAACTCGACGTTTCGATCAGTATGCTCTGATCGATTGAGCATTTCACATGGTGTCACCGCAATTTAGTCTTTACCTAGGACGATTTTTAACCATTGTTAGTCATCATGGCCCAATTTCATGGCAATGCTAAACAGGGAATTCCGTTTTTACAATCACCATTTTTTGCTTATAATAATAATAATAATAATAATGTCGGGCATTCTAAAGCGCTTTTAAACAAGGTATCAAAGCGCTGTACATTATTACCCCTGCTCATCAGGCGCATAAATCATTCCAGAAACCATCTCAGCTCCCTGGGGAGTATACAGCTCAATTGCTGCCATTTCGGCGCATATGGGCTAATCAAACACAACAACCAACTCTGCACTCACAGGTACCCATTTACTCCTGGGTGGAGAGAAGCATTTATGGTAAAGTGTCTTGCTCAAGGACACAAGCACCACGGTCGCGGTTGGGATTCAGAACACAAATCCGATGCACTAAACCGCTTGACCATGGCGCAAAATTTTTGCACTAGTCGTGCAAGTGGCAATTCCTTAGGAACATGAAGTACGCATAAGCAGAATTTCTTGTACTGATAAGGTTTGGACTTCCTAAAACTTATCTGTACAATTTTTAATGCACAAGTCTATGGGAAATTAATATATGCATCCTACATGCACAACATTCATATGTATTGATTTGCTTGCGCGCTTTCTTTACAATTAGCTGTGAACAAAACCTCTTATAGACCAATCGGTTATTTTACAAAACCGTCATGTGTTATAGAGTCCATTATTATTGCCAAGTTTAGAAGTATGCTTGTGTTGGCTTTCCCATGGGCAAAGGGGGAGGGGGAGGGGCTTGGCAACACGCCCTCCATCAATAGACCAGTTTGTTCAACTCACCACAATCCTGTCAATCTGTTTCTGGATCGCGATCGGATCGGCACTGATCGGCTCCTCCTCCAGGACGGCCTGCTTGCTCTCTGCCTCCGGCAGCCAGGTGGAGAAGACGTTGAGGGCGTCGTTGTAGACGCGGTGCTTCTCCACGAGGTCACGCAGCAGGGCGCCGTGGGCGTTGGATTTGGTCTTGATGGCCTCCACGCCGGCGTTGATCACGTTGGTGCGGTCGCGGATGATGGTGGGCTCGGGGTTCTCCTGGAAGTTGCGGTTGAACTGGCGGGAGAGGGTGTCGTTGCGGAAGTCGGCGAGCATCTTCCTGTAGTTCTGTGTTTGAATTTTGAAGAAAAAAGTAGAATAAAGAACATACATCAATGTGTTTTGTTATTGTCATTAATATAATCACTGTGGTGACTGCCCAAATTTCAATCATTAAATATGAGCTTAATTGAGAAATACCTTAACTGTAGCTACCATTTCTCTTTAAACACTATAAAAATGATAACACATACTTTATTTGAAACTGGTTCAACTGTCTTCAATAACCGATTTCTTCATCTATGATCGAGTCCGATACAATTATCTTTACGCTAAGCAGGTTTTTCTGGCTATTTCATGATAAGCAGATGTTATATTTATAAGACACATGTTGTCTCAACAGGAGACATATTTTTGAGAAGCAGAATTTACATTTTCCCTGACAGATGTATACATTTTTTTCCTGCGTACCTTAGCCTGATTCAGGTACTTCTGTCCGCTCATGCTGATGAATTTCAAGTCTCCCTTCTGATCGTTCAGATCATCCACGAATACTCGGTGCTCGTCCAGCTGTCCCTTCAGGACCTCGTAGTCTGTCCCGACGTTGTTGACCAGCTCGTCCAGAGTGGTTCCGGCCTCCTGCAGCCAGTCCTCGAACCCATTCACATCGGTCTCGAACTTCGTGATGTCTTCCAGGGCTGGGGTTAGCTGGTTCTGCCGGTTGTAGGACTGGGTCAGGACAACGTCGTACCGCGACTTGAGGTTCTCGCTGCCGTCTCCGAGCTTAGCAACATTTTCGGGGCTGATGCGGTCATTGTACTGCTTGAGGAAGGCTTCTATGTCCTGGACGCACTGTGCGACCGGCTGCTGATGAGCGGTAATGTCAGCGTGAAGGACCTGTTGAGAACAAGAAGCAGTCGAGGTTTAGTGGATATGAAATCAGCTAATATTAAAGATCATTTTACAGAGCTCCTACAGTCAGGAGCATTACCTGATTTGGGCTCGAGAATTTAATTGTTGACCGTTGGAAAACTAAACAATAGAATCTCAAAACTAAGATTGATACGTGTAGTTTATGTTACAATGACCGATTTATTTCTCCTCGACCAATCACAGTTTTGATTTTTGAAACATTTTGGTTGGTAGTTTTTCCCCTATGATTCCAGAGTGTTATTGTGTAATGGTTTACTCCAAAAACAGGACTGTTCTACAAAAAGGTTTCATCTCTCTGCAGAACAGTTTGCAGCCATTCAGACTGAAATTCTGGGGGCCCAGGTCCCTCCATCTCTGTGGATAAGTGTACATTGGGTTTTACATGTGTACTGTTCTAGAAGACACATGACTAGATTCTCATGGAATTCTCATCTGCAGTGATGGGATTTGACACAAGTCAAAAATCCTGCAAAAATGGGTAGCGGGACTGGGCCTCCCCTTGGTCTAGAGAACAAAGCCCCCTGAACCTCCTGGATGTTTAATTTTGGAGGATTTACCGACTCTCCACATTTCTACAAACAAGAAACTAGAGGTTTGAACACAATACAGGCTACTTCTTTCTGTTTCTTTCTTTTGAGGCAAAGGGAGATTTGTAAACAAATCCTGAAATCAGGAAAAATCCAGAGAAATTACAGGCCTGCATCTGGTTAGTAAAAAGTGATTATTTTTTTTGGTCACCAATAATGATTTTAGAAAATAAGTCAACCTTGTGGCTATCCAGCTGATCTGAGACAGGCTCGGACTGCTCGGCTTCAGGCTGCTCTGAGCCCAGGGCTTCCTCAGCCTTGGTGATCCATTCAAGAAGTTCCAGTAGGACGTCGACTTTGTCCTTCATCAAGGCCTCGATGCGTCTCTGCAAACAACAATGACAAGGAATTTGTAAATCCCCGTTCTTTTCAATGACTGTGAACCACAACTGTACAAAACTGAAAGTTAACTTTAGACATTATAA
Source organism: Zoroaster sp. YZ-2022 (assembly GCA_029582265.1). Taxonomy (NCBI): domain Eukaryota; kingdom Metazoa; phylum Echinodermata; class Asteroidea; order Forcipulatida; family Zoroasteridae; genus Zoroaster; species Zoroaster sp. YZ-2022. The sequence continues at coordinate 6,263,168 of CM055833.1, read as the reverse complement.
ACATTGTGCCATGGCCGAGCAGTTTAGTGCATCGGATTTGTGTTCTGATGGCTGAGTCGTCAGAATGTGGATTCGAATCCCAACCGTGACCGTGGTACTTGTGTCCTCGAGCAAGACACTTTACCACAATTGCTTCTCTCCACCCAGGAGTAAATGGGTACCTGTGAGGGCAGAGTTGGTTGTTGTGTTTGATTAGCCCATATGCGCCGAAACGGCAGCAGTTGAGCTGTATACTCCCCAGGGAGCTGAGATGGTTTCAGGAATTATTTATGCGCCTAATGAACAGGGGTAATAATGTACAGCGCTCTGATACGTCGTATAAGAGCGCTATAAAAATGCCTCCATTATATTATTATATTTATATTTATTATTCAAATGGCGCACATTGTTAAGTTTTTGTTGTTCGTCCATTCTGAAACTAATTGTAAAGTGTCTAGTTAATTGTGACCCGCTCTGGCAAAACCCGAAACTTCTCAGCATTTACCATAATGCGTAACAACCATGAAAAGGTCAAAAACTGACTCCATACCCAGTTTGAGATTTTCAGGTCACCATATAGAGCATTTTCTCTAGATTTTGATGGAAAAAGACAAATCCAGAAACGTTGTCGGGAACATTGTTAATTTTCACGAGCCAGTCACAATTTGTTTTGTCTGTCAAAATGGTAAGTGTAAAAATGCAATATGGCTTCCCTACTTTCTCTAATGTTAACATTATTTTCCAATCAATATATATTGTATGCATTCACTGCATGTACAATAGTCTATTGATAAATTATTCATCAATCAAATAATTATATACTACTCAAAACAATTTAGGGAACATGGGATTTTTAACATCAAATAGGTTTGAAATGTTCCATGAACCGGGGTTTTCATTTGCAACCCCCTCTCTCTTTCAGTAGTCATGTCATGAAATGTGTAATCACTACATGCATCCTTTATCATCTGTTTCATTGTGCAGTTGTTTCTCATCAATTCTGTGAAACATTGTGTTTATCTGAAATAAATGATCTTGCTTTAACTGAGATTATTCCGGTGTTCCCTAAATTGTTTTGAGTAGTATATTTTGTATACTGTATGATACATTGCCGTTATATATTGTTTTGTTGTTTGTTAACAATGAAATAAGTCATTGATTTATATATATTTGTAACTGGTGTGTAGCCAGGTTTTTAAAGTTCAATCATGATTGGTGTGGAACTTTTTACATGAAGTAAAAAGAGGCACTTCTCTGCTTTTTTTTCACCCCACAAATGTCTCTCAGAACTTTTTTTTCTTTAAAGCCCCTCTACACACGATTGGACTGCTGGAGGCTGTGTAGCACAATTTCGTTACGAGTGAAAATTTAATTTAGGTAAGGGCAAATTTGAATAAAATTGGTAAGTTGTGAAGGTGTGTTTTGGGCAATATGTGTGCTGACAATATGAGAGGAGATTGTTTTTCGGTAGTCACTATATTTCTTTTTTTACTTTAATAAAAGTCTTCCAAAACCATCTTTCAAAAGATTGAAAATCATCTTTTGAAATGATCTCGTTTCTCGGAGAGAGCAACTTCCACCAGTTTCTTACCCTCTCCTCTTCCTCTCGTTTGAGTTTCTCCAGTCTAGCCGTGTCCTCTTTCAGCCAGTCCTTGGCATTCTGGGCGGCGTTCTCGTAGCCGACGCGCATCTGGCCGACTTTCTCGTTCAGGATGTCCCGCTGCTCTGGGTTCAGACGCTCGCTATACTCGCGGTCGAAGTGGCCGGCCTTACTGAGGGTGTCGCTGATGTTGGGCATCTTGCTCTCGACATCATCAGCAATTTGCTGTGATTTGGGAAAAAGATTTTATCAGGAGTGTGATTTGACAAAAGTAAACAATCCTGATAAATGGGTAGCAGGCCTGGGTCTCCCTTTGGTCTAGAGGACAAAGCCCCTGAACCTCCTGGATGTTTATTTTTGGAGGATTTACAGACACTCCACATCCCCACAAGCAAGAAACTAGGAAAAATCCTGAGAAATCACAGGTCTGATTTTATAATGGAGTTGTAACAAGAATTTTGATTAATTTTTTTTCTTCATAAAAGTAGGTTTTAGGTGATAAAATTAGCTCTGACTTTAACTTATGAATGAGTCCAATATTTTCCCAGACAACCAGAGTAAACTGATAATAAATCATCAATTATGTTCAGAGCCTTACAACTAATAAGGGTTATAACAGGCCCACATTTATCATGTTAACTTCAACTGCACCAAACTTCATATCTTTTTCAATCTATGAGAGGTTACTTTTGCACGAAACGCTGTCTTGTCACTTCAACGGATTTTGAAAGCAAAAAAAAACCATGCCATAATTTATGTCAAGAATCTGCGAATGTAACCTTGAATAACTCCAGCTCTTCGACGAGAGGCTCGATCTCTGTGGCGCATGGCCGGCTTTGTTGCAGCTTGACCTGAGTGGCATCGATCCAGTCCAGGTTGTCTTGCACATTCATGGTCTCGTCCACGCAGCGGTCAGCAATCTCCAGGTCGTCCAGAGACACCCGCAGACGCAAACGGAGGGCGTCATAGCGGCGGTTGACTTCATCGAGCTCATTCTGGATGGGTGTTGTCCCTGAGATTGAGAGGTTCACACGGTCAGTAAAAACAATTACAAAGATTCCGACTGTCAACTTCAAATTATCCGATTTATTTATTTTATTATTATTTTTTTTAAACTCTAAAACGGGGGCCAAAAATCCACTTCAAGATAGTCAGATATAATTTATTTACACCATTTCTATGTAGGGATTCACTTCTCCGCAAATTCAATGAGTAAAAAAAGGAGAGCAAGACAGTCCTTATTCAGTAAGGGGAGGTCCTTAGTAATTCCCGCTGTTCTTTGGTCACTTGAAATTCAAAGCCAGGACTTTGCCAGTAAACATAAAAACCTAAAAATGCATAGATTCGCTCAGTCCTCATGGGATTTCTTCCCCGTTATCTGTTGCTCCCATACCTTCAAACTCGGCATCAAACTCGTCCAAGACACCCGGTACGGCGGGCTCTCCCTGCCCAAGCCGCGTGGAGAAGTAGTGAGGGTTCCTGGAGACGGGATTGGCTGTGTCCTTGATCAAGCGGTCCAGGTCGTTACCGATGGTGTTGGTATCTTTGATGTTAGGCTCGTAGTCATCTACCTCTTGTAGGAGTGGCTATACATATGAGGAAGTCAGTGTGATATTAGTTTTAAAATTCACTGTTAGTTTGTGATATAATTTGCTCTTCTTTGAAGTGTCTCAGCAGTGTCTAAACAGTGGTTACAGAAAATATCCACATGCGAATCGGGCAGACTAAAACAAAATGAATTACTTAATTATTATTATTTGTCATGCTTAAAATACTTTTTTGATCTGCAACAAAGCAATCCAATAAAGAAAGTTTGTATAATTCTGCTGGTCAGAGTGTTTTTTCAGGAGATGCAAGTCTATTTATATCCAGAAAGGTAAAACAATGAAATAAGGATTGCGGATAATACCATGTGAAATAATCTCTTCTATGAAGATATGTGATTCTGAGAAGAAATATATATCCATTCCAGATTCGGAAACCAAGAGGTACCCTTTTCTTGGGATGGGGGTAATGACAAATTCTTTGACATTTTATAAATAAAATAGTGAAAGGTATACAATACATATAGATAAAACGGTGCATGCATGTATGAAATGTTATAAACCTGGCACACCAAACACCCTCTGGGGAAAAAAAAAGAATCCTTGAACCAAATGAGGACCTGGAGCCGTTGTCATGGAAACGCTTCTTAGGCAGAAAACATTTTTTGCAGAGTTGAGAAAAAATCTTTCAGGATTTCATCACATGATACAATCTGTAATGCTTTTGGTAAGTGGCAATTTACAGCAAGAACATGAATTCAAATAAATAAATAAAAATTGTCTTGCCTTGTAGCATTTCCACAATATTTGGGATGGTATTTTTGTTTAGTAAATCATTAATCAAAACAAAATAATTAATGCAACAATCTGGTAAACATACACTCATTGTTATACAGTATGGGTTAAGTGAAAACATGGTACATCAATTCACAGACAAAACGAGTAGAGGAGGCTAGTTTATGCAATGTGATTTGAGTTTTCCTATAACGAAAGAGTAAATATCAAGATGAAATCGGGAACAAATGACTTCATTCCAATAATGACATCCCAAGTATTTTTGCAGTTAAAGGGGAAAATATCGTCACGATCAGAACAGACTTTCAACAGGGCATGGACTTGGTGTCCTAGTTTAAGGTGAACAAAGTGACTGGCTCATATATGCAGCAGCAACTGTAATATAACCTTATCATGTGGGTATTATTTTCAATCACCGAGTTAATCTAAAACGAGCACTCCAATTCCATGCCCTGTTGATCGTGACGATACTGTATTGTTAGTACATGATGAATGTGGTGAAAATAACTCGGTGAAAAAAATGTATTGGTTTCAATGTCTTGGGGAAAAATATCCAACATTGTTTTTATATCAACTGCCACCAAGAAAGGTTTGATGAAATGGATCCTACCTCAAATATAGTGGAAGGGCGGGGTGGGGGGGGGTATTTTGTTTGCTTTACAGAGTGATACTCCAGTCACAAAATCTCAACTACTCGTAAAATTTAATAGTATATGCTTTATTTAGTGATAGTAACCATGTTACCTAAAGATGATTTTCCAATGGTTCATCAACTTGCTACCAGAGACACAGGGGTAAACCCCTACTCTTGCATGATAAATGCCATAATGGGTTCTTTTTACGTGCACTAGTGTTTCTAGTACATGATTTAATGTTCCATCTGAAGGACAGAGCAAATGTGATGAAGTGTCTTGCTCAAGGACACGAGCACAGTGATCCCACGGCTGGATTCGAACCCACGTTCTGCTACAAGAACATGAGTTGAACGTACTAACCACCATGGCGCTCCACAAAGTTTGTTGAAATGCTTGGTTCTGGGATTGGAGATACGTTCGGGTGCTCGGGTGAATTGAGGAATACAGGAATGGAGGAACACATACATGATGGGAAGGAATAAATGTTCCTAGCATTGTCCAAGCACTCTGCCTTTGCCCCTTTGTGAATTGTCGCCATATACATATGCAAAATGTCATTATGCGGCACAATATGTGTGGATGCATGTCCAAATCCATGCATCCATTGTGTGCTTTGCATATAAATATGCAACACATTGACTTCGCACTGTATAAATATATCGCTGCACTGAAATATTCATTAACATCAACCTCGTCAGATTGGAGAATACATACTAGCACAAATGGGCAGTCTGCCTGGACAAGTCTAGCAGCTTAGAGCAAGTTCGAGTGCCGACTAGTGGTTGACTAGTGGTTGACTAGTGGTTGACTAGTGGTTGACCACTTTTTAACAATGCACATTCTGAGTACAGTAATGCCCAAACAACCACAGTCGAAAAAAAAAAAATTGTCAATTATAATGGTTCCCTGCTGTATTTGTGCCAAAGTAAATGGGACAAAACATGAAACAAGCAAAGCAACAATACTCAGTAGCTAGGCTGGTTCCAGATGGCCAACTAGAATAGTCAAACCAACAGCAACTACCGTAATTTCCTGCGTATAAGACGCGGCTTATCTGACTTTCAAAGGTACGAAAACGTCACTGCGTCTTATCTAACGGTGCGCCTTATCTGGTGTCGCTTGAGATCAAAGTGATGATTACCGCTTGTGTAACTTTCGTGGACCTCAACCTAACAAAGCGGCCGTGTTTTCCAATGAAGGTCGTTAGCGCAAGATTTTCATGCATTCATTCACCGTAAATAATACTCACGAAAGACCTCACTGTGTGTGACGCATCAAAAGCAGAATTCCCTGTTTCTAAAAATAGCATGCCCAACATCGCACGATCGCGCATTTTTATCTACAACGCTTTCTAATGACTAAGTCTCTATGCGATGTGCAAGGTTGTCAACTTTTGCCGTGTCTGTTTTTCACCTCGATTATTAATCAGTGTATTACGCACAACACCGCGGGATCACTTGGGCCGCAACCAGACTACTTTCCTAGTACGACGCACGCGTGGTGGTGGCGGCGGCGGCATGGTCGTGCTATAGCGCTTCTGGCATGCACTGCACTACTGAGCGGTCATGGTGCGCCTTATACGGCGGTGCGCCTTGTACGTTGACACTTTAATCACATTCCCCCGATTCTGGGGTAATGCGCCTTATACACCGAGCGTCTTATACGCAGGAAATTACGGTAGATAGGGTTTGGATAAATGTAGTTCAATTTAGTTTAACTATAGTCAACCACAGTTGTCACCCGAACCTGCTCATAGTATGGTTACCCGTAATAGAGGAACATTCCAATGACTGAATAATGGATAAATTATGAGGGGATGAGATGAAAACATGTAGTACGTCTTGTTAAAATCTCAACCTCCAGATTGCCCGATTACTACCTGGGTGACTGATTCGGGCAGTATTTCTTCCTCGATGTCGTTTTCTATCTCCTTGGGTTTTGCCGTTGAGCCAGACTAGTAAAGTACGGAGGCAGGGTTGGGTTGGTGAGAAAATATGTTACTTTGGGGTTAATAATCGTGTGATCGGGTAGGTGTCGAGTATTTTGGAGATACCTTGTGATGCAGTCAAACCTATGTATGGCGACCACCGAAGGGGCCACAATAGATAGGTGGCCACAATAGACAGGTTTTTACAATATATACAGTCAAGCATGTGTGTACATGTATTGTACATAACTAAAGATGGTGTGCAAGTTTTAAGTGTTGTGATTATTTGCTTAACCCTAACTCCCTAGACAACAAAGCTAGTTGGAGGATTTTGAAGGATTTTTATTGTTTTAATACAATGCCTAAGGAGTTAGGGTTAAAGTTTGAGACACAAAAGTTCAGTTTTTGGAAATGGTGCCCTTTTTTGAGAGTATACAAAACATGCAGTGGAGAATTGGTTGGGGATCCCAGTAGGGATAAAAAAATACAAATTTTATACAGAAAGATTTATTTTTTTCATTGGGGCAGGGAGGTTTTGCATTTTTTTCTTATTGTACACTCACAAAAAAATGAGTGAAAAAAGTGGACGCTTTAGTTATCCACTTGTCTCATACAGTATTTCTAAATGCCCATTGACATTTCTAAACTGTTGGGGATACGTTATATACATAGAATTGATTTTGGTATGAAAATTTCACCTTTGTAGAGGTAATTCTGATTAAAATGGAAATACGATCAACATGATCCGTATGAGTTGTGCAGACAGTGCGGAAAATCATAACAGAACTATCACAACAACAGGTGGTTGTTATCAGAACAAGTGGTTGTTACCACACAGACAAACATTCATTAGTTGTGGTCGACTCTTCAGGTCAATGGTTAATTGTTACCCGTAGATATACGACACAAACCTGCGATAATCTGGCTTTCCGTAACTGTCTGGCAAAATACTCAAGCTGTAACAATGCAATGTGTGATAATTTTACAATGAAATGTGTTATAATATGACAGTGAAACTTTTCAATCTTTAGAGGAGACCTTTCTGGTCTGAAAATAAGCCGAAGCTGGATGGAAAGAAAAAAATCCAGTTTTACAATTGCTTTTATATTTTCTTGGGTTTAAATCTTTGAGCCAATGAACCACAAAAATTGAGTAACCGATTAAATATGTTGGGACACCCCCTACGTCTCTGCCGTTTGCTCAGCAGAACTGTTGGCTAAAATATGTCGAATGGCAGATACAGGGGTTTCAAGTGTCCTAAGAATTTTGCCCCGGGTTGTGGAATAAGAATATATCAGGTAATTCCTTTTAACTTCTTTGTGAATGTTACCTTGAGTTCCTTGATCTTTGCCTTGATGGCGCCGGAGTCTCTGGCCGTGGTCTGAGCTTGTTCGAGACGACGTTCCATGCCGTCCAACCAGAAGTTGGTGTCCTTGTGAATGCCGTTGTACTTCTTGGTGGACGCTTGGAGATCATCCAGCTGCTTGGATCTGACAAATAGAAAGAAAACGAAAATTAAAACTGAAGAAAATTGTTGAAATCTGATTTATTTCCCCTGAAAACTGCCAAAATATAGATGAGCTAATGTAAAAATGTAATATAAAAATAAAAATCCCTCCAAAGACTGGGCTTATTTTAAAGACTTTTACTTGATAATTCTACTTCACTTTCCAACAGGCATATATGCAGTAGACTGGTCCCCTGTCTATATCCTATTATACCACTCAAAGGATTTCATTGGGTATGTTAACACGTTGTGCTGAAGATCTGACGTCACGTTTAGAGGCTTGCACGTGCTAGCTACCAACCAAGGTCAAAGTTCAGCATCGGGGAAAATATGGCGGCTGCACGGCCAGGATCTGCCGTAATTCACGCGCCTCTAGCTCAAAGCGTGACGTCAGATCGTCAGGCTATATATGCAGTTACTTGCCTCTTCCCCAAGATGTCATCTAGACCGGCCCAGTTGACGTCCACGTTGGCCAAGATGGCCTTGACGTGGGAGGTGTCATTGGCCTTGGGTTCGCTGATCAGCTGTTCGCCAAGTTGGTGGACGCGTTTGTTGATGGGACGTTGGCTGTCCACCTGTTGCTTCAACCTCTGCACAAAACAAAAACAAGAATAGAAACAATGCTTACTAGTATTTCTATGTTTATCTGTACTTCAGTGTTTACTAGTATTGAAAAGTTGAAACAATTCAGGATTTATACCACTTTTCCAATACAAGACGGATCAATTATAGAGCGCCACTTATTTACTTTACGCAACTCTTTCCTTCTGTAAGGGTTACTTTACATATTTGTAATACATTTCATGTTTTCTCCAAAAATTACAGTGCGCCAGACAGAATAACTTCTCAGGATGTTTGGCACCGACTTCACGTCAAGTCACTTTTTAGATTATAATTCAGTGATTTTTTTTAATCGGGCAATTACCAAAAGGTAATTATCGTACCTTGAGGTCACTGTTGATCTGTCCAATATCCTTCCTCATGAACTCCCTGGATCCCAACGTCTTCAACGTCGGCAGAACCTGTTCCTCCATCTCGTCCACCTGCCTCTCAAAATCGTTCAGTCTGTCCGTCAGCGAGTGCAGCATGTTGCCGTGGCCGACCGTCATTTCATGGACCTTGGCGTAGCGCTTGTTGATGGCATCCAGCTTGGACTTGATCTCCTTGGCCTCCTCGGGGCCTTTGGTCTGCATGTGGGTGGTGGCGACGCGGTTGACGGTGTCCACGGTGGGCTTGTGGTCTTCGATGTCTTTGAATACCACCTGCGATAAAACACAATGAATTAAAAGGATCCGTTGCTTGTTCACTTTCAAGACCCGACTCGTTTTTATTTCAAATTACCGTCGGCCATAGAAGATGTTCCCAAGGTTTGGTTGATGTCTCCCACGCCTCCAATACTTACCTGCTGTGCCTCCGTGTTTTCGAGGAGTGGTTCTTTCTGGACGACCAGAAGGGTTCCCTTGTCCATCTTGTGGACGTCGTTCTCCGCCTGGTCCAGCCACTTCAGCAGGAGGTCCAGCTGGTCTTGGAGATCAAGGGCTGCAGACAGGGCATTGCGGAGCACCTCCAGGCGGTCGTCGATGGTGGCCTGAAGAGCTTGGTAACGCTTCACAATCTCGTCTGTTGGGGAGCGAAGAATGAATCAAGAATATTCAAGTAAACTCATCTATTAAAAAAATGGTGAACAGATGTACTTTCATGGAAAGGCAAATTGCAAAACCAAAAATCTATCATTTGTATTTATAGCTGAGCACAGTTCCAATTGCACTAATTTAACAACAAAAGCTTCACAACATGAAATTTTCTTCACTTTAGCAATCTCTTGCAATTTATTATGTTGTTTTGATCAGACATTCAACTGTGGACCATCAGAAAATAAGTTTGATGAAAAACAGGAAAAGGCAAATCAAAACCTCACGACCAATTTTAAAAATCTGAAGCTGCCAACATAAAACTAGAAAGCAAGCTTTAACTTTTAAAACACGTTCAAGTGAACTTCAACATTTCATTGAAGAAATTCGTCCATCATATGTGACTGGCTCTGGCAAAACCCTAAACTTGGACCCAACTTTCAAAAGTGGGATTTTGTTATAGTAGGTATGTGAAGAAAATATTCAAAGTGAACCAATACCAATGCAATTAGTACCACTGGAAAGAGTTTGAAAAATCCTACACAGTGGTACCAAAGTTATTGAGATATCTTAATTGATAAGGAAATTACACGCATTTGGAGCTCATTATTAGCGTCATTTCTCTGACAGGTACTTGATTAGAATTTTGTGACCGAAAACGCGACTTTTTGAATAAAACGATTGTGGTTTGAACAAAACGCTTGTGATTCCTTCGTTAATCAGCTGCGACCGGGTCGCCGACCCGCCGGCCAGACTCCGGTAAGTCAATTTTTGGGGACCCATAAAATACAATGAAACTTTGGGATTTTAAAGATGAAATAACAACAATAATGTAGACTAACCTTTCAATAATGTAGGATTGGGCCTTAGAGTGGTATTTGTGCCGTCAAAACAGTGATTTCTTAAACTTTTCCAGCGAAGGTCAAAACATTCCAAAAATAAAAAAATCAAACATGGCGGATGTAAGAGGGGATTTTCCACTACGTCATCATCGTCTACAGCCAATCAGAATGCGAATTTATGGGGATTTCCCCAGCGTGCATGACGCGATGCGGAACAGAAATCGGGCAGAAAATATCGGCCGCGATCGATGCGTATCTTCACATACCTAGTTATAGTTTGAATCTCTAGATTTTCCTCTTTCATTTGATACCAGATTTGTAGAAAAAATTAAAAATTATGATTTCTACAAATCTGGTATCAAATGAAAGAGTAAAATCTAGAGAACCAAACTATACCAAAATCTCACTTTTGAAAATTGGGTCCAAGTTCAGGGTTTTGCCAGAGCCAGTCGCATATTTTGTCTCAAACCTAAACCAGAGACAATCACATACCACAGGCGTACTTACCGATTCTGTAGTCGACATCGCGTTTGATGGCGACGTGAGCATTGCCCAGATCATCCCCAGTATCCCTCACTTTCTCCACATCGCTGAAGTGCTGGATGACGTCATTTCTGACAACCTAGGTGTTGAAATAACATTAATGATAACATTATTAATGTTTGCTTAAATGGATTTGATAAGAAAAGACTACGTGTGCAGGTGACACCTAGCATGTGAATTAATCTGTTCTTGGAAGAAATGCCGTGGTTCTATTCAGAACCACAGCAATTCTTCCAAAGTAGTCAGGATAGCTCTTGACACAACTAACAGTGTGCTCTGTCTATCTTCAGTGTGCTCCTGAAGTTGTCAAGAGCTATCCTCACTTTTTCAGAATAACAGCACTTCTTCCAGGAAGATATTACACATGGTTTTACCCACAAACCCTATCTTTCTTAACATTATTAACTTCACATGGTGGTACAACTGTCTGTTTATATAAATATTTATATCTTCATATTTCAGTTATCCTTATTGGTATTTCCTGTAATGACTAGCCATACATGTAGACAAAAACCACACGCCGAAATTTAGAAGCAATTGAAATATTATCAGACTTGACTGTATTCTTACCTTGAGGTCTTCAATCTGTTGCTTGATGCCTTCCGGCTCCGCATCAATGGCCTCCTTGACGATGACTGCCAACTTCTTCTCCGTCGTGTCCATCCAGGGCATCATGGGAGCGCAGGCGTCCTCAAACTTCTGGTGTTTGTCCACCAGGTCGCGCAGGGTCATAGTGAACTGGGCCGCGTCGCCCTTGATGGCGCCGTAGCGGAGGTTGATGTCCATCAAGTTATCCCGCAGCCAGGTCGGCTCGGGGTTCTCCTGGAAGGTCTTGGTGAACTTGGGCGGGAGGGTGTTGGTACGGAAGGTCTCCAGTTCCTTGCGGTAGGTCTGAAGAAAAGGCCAGAAAAAAAACATTCTGAAAAATCATTTTGATTCAGCAAAATTATTTTTTATTTGTATGGAACACTTGAGAATTCTTGTTTAGAAAGATATATTAAAAGATATATTGTGGCTGATTTTCAATTGTCTACTGCATATTTGCCAACATTTCAAAATTCCAATTAGTAATGAAACTTTTCTCACTTCCGATTGCACGTTTACACAGTGGCAGGCGCCATGATGAAACCGTAGGATCTTCGCTGGTTCATGTTTATTATCCATTACTACATCCCACAAACTGGTACCCCGACAAGTAAGGTATCGATACTATGCTAATTTACATCCATAATACTTGTCGGTAATTCAGAACTTATTTATTATAGCACACTACACATATGAAAATATTCAAAAGGGGTACCAATTCTGATTTTTACGATCGTTATACGTGATTTTACCCAAATGCTCATAAAATGGTGCTTTATCAAGGAATTTTTTTCTCGTTGGGCAGAAAACTTGAACTTCGTAATTTTTAAAGAGCAATTCGTACTTTCGTAATTCCTGAAAAAATTTGTAATAATTACAAAAAATTCATAATAGTTGGCAGCTATGCTACTGGATGGTCATTTTACACAGGTTTGACAGTGTTACTGGTTTTCTCTTTCAAGATGAAAATTGAAGATTTATTTTCTAGTAAGGCTTTCCGTACCTTGCCTACATCCGTAATCCTCTGCCCGCTCATGTTCAAGTATCTGACGTCAGCTCCCTCGGCCACCATGCTCTCGTTGAAGTCGCTCTGCTTCTGCAGCTGTGCCTTCAGCGTCTCCAGGTCCGTGCCGACGCTCCTCTTGGCCTGGGTCAGCGTCTGCACCCCCTCCTTGATCCAGCGGTCCGTGTCGTCCCTCTCGAAGGTGAACTTCTCCAGGTCGGGCACGACCCCCTGGATCTTGTTTTGGCGGGTCTGAGACTCGACGTAGACATTGTCGTAGCGGTCCTTCAGCTCCCCGCTGATGTCCTCCAGCTTGCTGCAGTCCTCCGGACGGAGGCGGGATGCGCACTCGTCCAGGAGTTGCTTGGCTCCGTGGATGCTCTGGGCAATGGGTTGCTGGTGGGCAAGGATGTCATCGTGCAACACCTGTTCAAGAAAAGAAAGGAAGGAAATCATATTAAATATCAAACAAGGAAAGTCTTCTTAATATATTTCCTAGAACCATACTTATTTGTGGAATTTAAAACGTAAATTTTGCTAGGGATAATTGGGGCCGCTATTGTGAACAGCGCTGGGGTAAAATCTATAGTTCTGAGCGTTTGCTTTGCTTTCATTTACTGCTTAAATCTTTAAAATCCGGAGGATCACAACATTGCAATTTGTAAAAATCCGGAAAAATCTGGACAAATCACACTCCTGTTTTAATGAAGAATTATCCATTGCAAACTGCCTAACAACAAAAAACCTAAACTTGTAGTTAGTGGCCTCACGACTTAATCATTTTTCCCTTTTAGAAAGATTCTGCTAGATTTGAAACTCGAGGCAACTCACTACCATTTATTATTTGAAAGAAGTTCCCGCAACTCACCTGGTGTTCCTTGGACTGACCAACGAGAGGCTTGACTTCATCACTCATCAGCTGCTCAGAGCCCAGACGTCTCTCGGCCTCCGATATCCAGTCAAGGAGATCCAGCAACATGGCAAGCTGTTTGCGGAGTCTCTCATCGAGAGCAAGCTATAAAATAGGAGAGGAAAAATAAGGTTTCTAATAATATACACAAAGCAAGGTAAGAATCATTATGCTACCTCTGTGTTCTCAGTCAAATCACTGTCTTAAAAAACACTCATCTTTTATATACTACTCAAAACAATTTAGGGAACACTGGAATAATCTTAGTTAAAGCAAGATCATTTATTTCAGATAAACACAATGTTTCACAGAATTGATGAGAAACAACTGCACAATGAAACGGATGATAAAGGATTACATGTAGTGATTACACATTTCATGACATGACTACTGAAAGAGAGAGGGGGTTGCAAATGAAAATCCTAGTTCATGGAACATTTCAAACCTATTTGATGTTAAAAATCCGGTGTTCCCTAAATTGTTTTGAGTAGTATATTTTAGAAACATTTCTTTTTAAGTGTTGTATGAATCCCATGCATTACTATTTTTTACTTGAAAAAAAAAATCTTTTTTTTAAATTAATTAAACTCGCCATTTAGAAACATTCTTATTTAAGTGTTATATATAAATCACATGCACTAATATTAACAACAACAAAAAATAAATGAATAAAAACAAAATAATAATTGAACTCACCTTCTCGGCCCTCTCTCTCTTGAGTCTATCCAGTTCCTCCTGAGATTCCTTCAGCCAGTCCTGAGAGCGGCCGTCCAGTCGGTCGTATGTCTCCCTCAGGTTGACCGTCTTGTTGTTCAGGTCCTCCTGCTCGTCGTAGCCCAGCTTGTCCCGGTGGTCCTGCAGGAACTGGGTGCTCTTCAGGTAAGACTCGTTGACGGGCGACTTCTTGGCCGTTATCTGGGAGCAGATGTCCTGGAGGAGGGTGTGGGTGTGGGGGGGGGGGGGGGGGGTAAAGAAGATTGATCGTTTAAGGCTGCTAGATGTTCTTTAAATTTCTTGTTTGTAATCTTGAGTGATCTGGGCTTGAAAAATTTCAATGATGTTTTAATAAGAATGTTGCCAAGCAACTATTTTTTGGCTAAGCAATATGAAACATACTACCAGTCAAAATGCATATATTTGTATGATATTTTGGCTGGTAACCAAAGAAATCTTCTAAGCAATTGTTTTCTTTCTGCTTAGCAGCTCTATGAAATTGACGCGGCAGACATCCTCAAGGGTGCATTTTCGCAACCCTCACCAGAAACTTGTTTCTGATGTCATATTTTTGACCAGAAACAAGATGGCACAGCTACACGATAATGTGAACGTAACCAGAAAATTGTTTTCAGTTTGCGACGTGTTCAATCATCAACGTTTCTCAAAATACACGGTGTAATTCAAATTTTGGCAATACAGAACTTACTCGTGAGTGCTAGTAATAAACTTATTGGTAAACGAACAATCATTTCATAATTTTTTAACAAATAATTAACAAAACTTTCGTTACTTTTTACAATCCTCCATCTTGAAACCAAGTGTAACCGATCACAAACTTCGGTTCACGTTTGGTCAGAACAATGATGTCATCACAGCACAAGTGAACTCGTAAAAACGCTTAACCAATGACCAAAGCCCAAACATGTTTCTGGTTACAGTCGAGAAAACGCACCCCTGTTTATTGATAAATTATTTATAAATTATAAACAAGCTCAAGAAAATTTCTTTACCTGGAACTGATCGATTTCTTGCTCCAGAGGCTCAATGTCCACGCTGAATGGCTTCATCTGTTGGAGGGTAGCCTCCGTCGTCGTTGCCCAGGTCAGCTGCTCGTTGACGGTGGCGTCGCGGTCGATGTACTGCTCGGCCAGTTTCAAGTCGTCCAGGCGGAAGTTGAGCTTCACCTTCAGGTCGTCGTAGCGCTTGTTGGCGCTGTCGAGTTGACGCTGGGTCTCTGTCTCTGAGGTAGAGAAGAAAAATAGGGATTCATTAATGTTTACCTAGAAGTAATATTACATTTTGCTTTAACGACTCCACTCCACAAAAATCATGAAATTTATGCAGATTTTATAAATGCCTCAATTTTGAATGAGATGTGGGAATTGCAGGATTCCCTCAAAATAAGTAAAATAATCATTGAGCAATCTGTTGAAAATAAGATTGCATTTGAGGAAAAAACAACTAAGACAAATTTACAGAAGTGGAAATAAGAATGAACAACAGAAGAACAAACATCAACAGCTCCAGGTCCGACCAAAACAAAGATTGTACCCCCATAGCATTGCAAAAAAGTGAACTAAATCACTCTCTTGTTTTGCTCTCCTCGTATTATACCAGAACAATCTCAAAATAAACATTGTTAAATATAGAGAAGGAAACAGTCACAAAAACATCAGATTTGAACCCGCAATATCTGGGTTACCCTCCTTTGTGGCTAATTTGAGGATTTATATAAATCAAATTCACAAGATGACAAGATGACTCACCCTCGTCCAGCATGCTGCTCCTGTCCAGATCAGTCGGCTTCTGTCTCGTCACGTCTCTGTGCATGTCCCTCTTGCCCTCGCCGACCTGGGTGGAGCGGCTGTGGGGCTGCTTGTACGCCGGCTGCTCCACCTCTCTGACGACGGCGTCAAAGTTGTGGCCCAGTTTGTTCAGGTTGTCCATGTTGGGTTTGTAGTCAATCACATCCTTCTGGAATGGCTGTTAAAAAAAAATTAAAAATTTTTAAAAAGTGAAACCAACATTTTACAAAATCACTTTTTTTTTCAAATCTTAAAAAATAAAGTCCTCTGGAATTACTTTAAAAAAAAATAAAGTCAATTAATTTCTGGCATTTTCCCCCCAAATCTGGTCATTTCTATCCCCATCAAAGTCATCTGCCGAATCGTTTTCACTCAAAACCACTGAATATGCAGTGCTGATGCAACAACTGTTTTTTTTTCTCCATATCTATTACAACCATTAGTATCTGGTACCTTGACTTCCTTTAGCTGTGCCTGTACAGTCTTCAGATCTCTGCCCACTGGATGTAATTGGGCCAGTCTGCGTTCGGTGTCCGTCAGCCAGCCGGTGACGTCACGGTTGCTGTTGCCGTACTTCTTGGCTGCCTCCTGCTTCTGTTCCAGCTGCTTGTTCCTGAAAATTACCACCAGAAAATTTGGTTAATTAAAATGTTTTCAACAATTTTTTTTCCCCCCAGGAAAAGGAAATTATTTTTTCCTTTTGGAATATTGCCGTTTTGTTTTTATTCTCCGACAAAGATAGACTTTTAATTTGACCTTTATCACCATATAAATGACCTATCGATGTTGACGACTTGGCCATTCCCCCAAGATAACCCGTAATTATTGAAGTTTGTGCAGCGTTTTCTTTTGCTCATTCGAGTTTAACCCTAACAAATACAAAACCATCAAAACTACAATGGCTGGTCATGTTGTATTTTGATGGACTCAGTACTGTATAGCCCTGATATATTTTAAATGGGGCTGGGTGTGCCAATTCCAGCTAAGTCCAACGGTTGGGTTATAGTGTTACTGCATGGTGTTGGATTTTGATGGACTCAGTACTGTATAGCCCTGACAGGGATATTTTACATGGGGCCGGGTGTGCCAATTCTAGCTAAGTCCAACAGTTGGGTGGTAGTGTTACTGCATGGTTTTGTATTTTGATGGACTCAGTACTGTATAGCCCAGACAGGGATACTTTGCATGGGGCTGGGTGTGCCAATTCTAGCTAAGTCCAACAGTTGGGTGGTAGTGTTACTGCATGGTTTTGTATTTTGATGGACTCGATACTGTATAGCCCAGACAGGGATACTTTGCATGGGGCCGGGTGTGCCAATTCTAGCTAAGTCCAACAGTTGGGTGGTAGTGTTACTGCATGGTTTTGTATTTTGATGGACTCGATACTGTATAGCCCAGACAGGGATACTTTGCATGGGGCCGGGTGTCCCAATTCCAGCTAAGTCCAGTTGGGTGGTAGTGAATAAACTGCATGGTGTTGGATTTTGGTGGATTCAGGAAGGTTCCTAGCCAAAATAGCCAGGAGATTAGGGTTCAGCAGTGAGATTAGTCATTGCTGAATTTCCTACAAAAGGTCAACATAAGATAAGATTTGACATTCTGTTCAAGAAAAAAAGATTGAAACGTAAACTTTAGGTATGTGAATTCTGGACTCATGTGACTCGGCATGAAGGGGGGGGGGGGGGGGTAGTACTGACCTCTTGTTGAAGACCTCATCGAAGTCAGCCCAGTTGAGGTCAGTGTTCTTCAGGACAGCGGTGATGTAGGAGGTGTCGTTGACCTTGGGGTGATTGAGAAGAGCGTCTCCAAGCTGGTGGATCTTCTTGTGTTGTGGCTTGTGACTGTCGTACTTACGGGATATCTCCTAAAATATGATGGATATTGCAATGAAGCACTCAAATATTTGCATGTATTATAAAAATGCTTTCAGTGGATTTTTCAGTGTAATTTCTTATTATAGTGGCTTTGAAGCTGAAATTTATATTAATTCAAAGCTTGTAATAATAATTATAATAATAATAATAATAATAATAATAATAATGGACACTTATATAGCACACGTATCCACCAAACTGGTGCTCAAGGCGCATTATATTATTACCCCTGCTCATCAGGCTCATAAATCATTCCTGAAACCATCTCAGCTCCCTGGGGAGTATACAGCTCAATTGCTGCCATTACAGTGCATATAGGGCTAATCAAACACAACAACCAACTCTGCCCTCACAGGTACCCATTTACCCCTGGGTGGGGAGAAGCAATTATGATAAAGTGTCTTGCTCAAGGACACAAGCACCATGGTCGCGGTCGGGATTCGAACCCACATTCTGACGACTCGGCCATCAGAACACAAATCCGATGCACTAAACCACTCGACCATGGCACTCCATAACTCTAACTTCGCTACCTTGGTGTAAGCTTGTAAGATTTCACTACGTTGGTGTTTGTATTTGAATCAATGAAAGAATACAGGGATATTCCATATTTTTTTCACTTTTATATGAAATGTTTTTATTAAAAAGGTAGCTTTCTACAAAGGTTTGATGACTTAGATGTTCAATTGAGAAGCAAAAGTTTGAAATGTATTATTGAAAGAAATTAGTTTTTGGTCAATTCCAAAGTAAGGTTGCAATTTTCATCCCATCACTCTTACGTTGGCTACCAGTGCAGTAACACTACATTTTTGTAACAGTTACAAATAAGGGTCGCCATGGTTACTTCTGCATTATAGCTTACTTCATCAAGACCATTTTTGTGCTTTTTTTTCTGCAGATATTGAGCAGGCTTAGGAAGGTTTTTGAGTGTTTTGGTAAGTTATGAGAACATTGATGGACCGACATGTACCATGGAATTGGTCATTTTAAAGACATTGTACCTACCCTGAGTACGTTTTCTGTCATGTCTTGCGTCATCACCTCCTTGGATTCCAGAGTCTCGAGATCCGGCAGGAGCCAGTCCTCAAAGTCGTCCACCTCCCGCTCGAACTCGGCCAGCTTGTCCGACAGCGCGTTCAATCCCTCGCCGTGCTTCTTGGTGGCGACGTCGACGACGCCGTAGCGGGAGTTGACATTGTCCAGTTTGGTCTGGATGATCTTGGCATCCTTCGTGTCCTTGGTCTGCATGAACTGCTTGGCGGCCATGTTGACCGCGTCGATGGCCGGACGGTGATTGGTGATGTCATCTTCCAGGATCTGATGGAGGGGGAGAACGAGGGTTGTCATGGTTATTTTCTACATCAAGTGTTTTATTATCTCATCTATTATCTCATCAAGTATTTTAGATTTGTATATTGACAGAGACAAATCAATCAATATGGAAAGAGAAAAATATATGTCAATTTTGTTTAATGGATTGTATTGAAACTATGGATTCATCTAAAGTAGCATGCAAGCCTTCAGAAACTTTTAAGAGAAGAATATTCAGAAATTTTTAAGAGGTGGGTGAAAATGCGAGACAAATATTCTATGAAAAAAAAAATTGAGATGACTGTTAAGTGACTGAAACCAAATCAACATGATAACCTGGGTTGGATTGAAACCTGAATCATCGAGTCCAAAGATGTGGAAAAATCCTACCATGCCAACCTGACCCACACCCCATTAATAGTGAACCTAATTTAGCAATGGTCACCTTGGTGTTTTCGATCTGCTCCAGGACGGGTTCCCGTCGTGCCTGGATGATGGTTCCCTTCTCCAGGGTGTGTTCCTTCTTCTCGGCGTCGTCCAGCCAGCGCAAGAGCATGTCCAGGTTCTCATCTACACTCTGGGCGTGGCTCAGGGCCTGTTGCAGCTTCTCCAGGAGGTCGTTGACGGAGGCTTCTAGCCTTCTGTAGCGGTCGACGATCTCACCTGTCCAGAGGAAAATCGGGGTGAATAAGGTTGGTGCACTGGGCAATTTTAAGGGTGAATTTTTTAAGGGTCAAATATCTTTTCAACTGATTAACCCTCTTACTATAGCTGCACTTTAATGGCAAGTAGCTAAAGAGGTCAAAATCAATCAACTGACCGTTTTGATTATTGACCAAAACATCCAAAAACCACATCTTGAATATTATAACACAAGTCCATAAGTTTCGTTTGGACCTACCTGTCGTTTTCTGCACCACAGGTTTGACCTCTGGCTGTACGTTGACTACATCTTCGCCCTTGTCTTTCACATTCTCCACATCGCTGGCATGATTGATGACATCTTCGTGGAAAGTCTGTATTCAGGAAAATATTAGAAATCAAAAAAGAGGATATAGGTCATGATTTGTCCTCCCTTTGTACATTATTTAATGGTGTGATTTATACTCAAATTATCAATATCAAATGTTTGGATTTAAAAGGAAATTGCTGGTTATATATATATATCCAAAAACACCGGGGCTTTTAATATCGAACAAAATGGTCGTAAGTGGCCCTACGTTTCGACCCTAGGAGGATATTTATCGAGGGCATTATATCTTTAAAATTTGGATTGTTTTGCCAGCCAGATGAAACTTTTCCAAGACGGCCAATAAATCTGCAAAGTTTACTGCAAATGGTTAACTGCAAATATATCAACAACTTGAACAATACATTTCATCCTGCCGACTACACTTGGTATAACTACGAGAACGTATCAATTCAAGTGAAATTCTGTGCTCTGATATGCTATCATTACCTTGACATTCTGGATTTGTCTGATGATGGAATCCGCTGTGACGCCGACCGGTTCCTTCTGCAGTGTGTCCAGCGTCTTCTCCGCCTGGCCCAGCCACGTGGACGTCCCCGTCACCTTGTCGTGATAGGCCTGGTGTTTCTCCACCAGCTCCTGGAGGGTCTTGCCGTGCTTGCCCGAGCGGAGCTTGAGCTTCTCGAAGCGTCCATTCAGGTCGTTGAGGAGATTCCGGATGATGTTGCTCTCCGGGGTCTCCTGGAAGGTGCGGGTCACCTGCCGAGGGAGGGTGTTGTTTCGGAAATCACCAAGCTCCTGGCGATAGACCTGTGGGTGAAGAATGATAATTATTTAAACTTCAAAAGAAAAACTAAAATGTTTTTTCTACTCCTAAATATTTAACTGTTAAATCTAAAGTATACACAGATCCATCCATTCTGTGGGAACCAATGAAAAACCTCCTCACCTTTGAGAAATCCAAGAATGTCTGCCCGGCCTTGTTCAGGAACTTCAAGTCACCCTTCTGGTCGTTGATGTCGTCCACGAACTGCACGTGATCGGTCGACTGCTGCTTCAGGGTCGGCAGCTCACGACCGACGTTCTTCTCTGCCTGGTCGATCTGCTGCTCGGCGTCCCGCAGCCAGTCGCTGAACTCGGTGAAGTCCACCTCAAGCTTGTGAACATCCTCGATGCCCGAGTTGAGCTTCTTGATGCGGTTGTGCGTGGCCGTGTGGACATTGTCGTAGCGCGACTTGAGCTGCGTCTGGCCGTCGCGGAGACGGGTCTGGTCAGCGGACGGGATGTTGTCGCCGAAGACACTGAAGAGCTGCTCGATGTCTTCGATGCACTGGAGTGTTGGCTGCTGATGCGCTTGTATGTCATCATGCAATGGCTGACAGAGAGACAAACCACAAATATCATTAGCACCAAGTCATAATTGATATCTCAACTGGTACGACGCTTGCATTGATATCACAAGACCCGATTTCAAACCCTTGCAACACATTATCAATCTGGCTGTAACGAAAAATGAGTACCAACTCATAGCGAATGGGGCACTCTTGTTTTCCCTTCAAATCATCAAAGTATCACTGTAATATTTGCGTCTTATATAGTGCGAAATTTTTCATGAAATCTAAACACAATATCAATCCCCTCACTTTATACTCCTGTGTGATCTGAAGATCTGAAGCAATGTACAGTAAAGTGACACAAGTGACACTGTCAGGGCCTGGATTCAAATCCACATTCTGACGACTCTGATGTGCCAGACTGCTCGGCCATGGCACCCCAGAATGCAGCTAACTATTTTCATCTGGATATATTGTAGTACCGTACCTTGTGCTGACTGTACTGTTTGGCCAGTGGTTGAGACTGCTCACTCATCGGCTGCTCTGCACCCAGAGCCTGTTCTACCTTAGTCAGCCAGTCCAGCAACTCCTGAAGACGGAGGCTCTTCTCTCTTACCTGACCCTCAAGACGCATCTAGATTTAAAACAATGAAAATTGTACAGATTGTTTGGCGTATTTCACATGGTTAATAAAATTTAACACGAAGTTTTTCTAAGAAAAGGGCTACCATTTTCAAGATGTGCACACTATTATTTTGTCTTATATTCACCTTTTTTTCTTCTAGATTCTGAGAAATTTTTATAGGATCGGCTTTCAAAGGCAGTTTTGTAAAGATTTGTGGAACTTGCGCCATTCCAAGTAAAAATGCTTACATGCCATTTTTCTCGTTCACCAAATAAACTTTGGACGATAATATTTGAATAAATTAACTTTATGGAAATTACCGCAAGAGAAATGTTGAGAGCTGATAAAGTAAAATTTCTCACCTTGTAGTCATACTCCTTCTGCAGCTGGTTCAGCCGGTCGATAGCCTCCTTCAGCCAATCGTCCACCTTGTTGTAGTCTCCGTCATAGTTGACTCGCAGCTCCTTGATGCGACGTTCCATCTCGTCCCGTTGCTTGGGGGAGAGGCGGTCGCGATTCTTACGCAGGAACTGCTCGGAGCTGGTGACGACGTCAGCGATGTTGGGCTGACGGCTGCGCACGTCATTGTGTACACCCTGCAGGTTCACAAAATAATAATTATACTTACTGCTTGTTACGGTCTTAACAAGCACAACATGAAAATCAAGCGAAATACATAAATCTTCAATTTAACCATTTTCATGCAGTTGCTAAGCCCATGTACACCGCTCGTCGCTACTACTGATTGAATGGTTTAGTGAGATCCTTGAACGGGCCGCGGCGGGGTTCCCCCGTCGTCCTTCGGATGTGACGATAATCCGTAGGTCCCGTGTACTAGATTAAGTAATGTACGTAAAAGAACCCAGAATACTTATCGTGGAAGAGTAGGGGTTTTACCCCGGTGTTTCTGGTTCACATGACAAGAGCCCTTGTTTATAGGTTTCCTCAGGCTTCCGAGCTACAGTGCTTAAGTGTGCTTTTGAGGCATTCTTGGTTTTATTACCAGAAATGTATAATAATAAGCAGAAACTTTTGCTTAGCAGATTAATTTGGTTACCAGCTGAACTTTTATACAAAATTCATGTACTTTGGCTGGTAGTCTCTTTTATAATACTTAGCAATAATATTTTCTCAGCAAATTTCTCTGCTTAGCTGCTGGATATTAAATTAGATATTCTTATATAATGCCTTAAATAGTTTTGATTTTTCACTTTTTTTTGTGCAAAAATCATCTCTGAAAATTGCCAAACAGTGGGGGAAAATTTGTTGTCAATTTGCTGCCAAATTCCTAAATGTTCTTCCTGTCCCTCTTACCCTGAAGACTTCAATTTCTTTGGTCAGCGGTTGGATTTCGTTACTCATTGGCCGAGTCTTCTCCATCTTGGCCTCGGAGCTGGTCACCCAGTCTTTGGACGTCTTGAGGTTGGTGTTCTGCTCAACCCACTGCTCCGACAGCATCAGGTCGTCCAGGGCGATCTGATTGCGACGCAAGAGGTCCTCGTAACGATGGACGACATCGCTGACTTCCCGCTGGGTCTCTGTCTCACCTAAGGCCGAGAGGTGTTTAAAGAAATGTTATTATGCCGATGAACCTCTTGAGAAGTAATGATTTTTACAATAAGCAATTAACATACCAATGAAACAATTTATAAACAAAACGTATCTCAAAATTGTCTCTCCAAAGATAATCAATTGTTTATTTTACAACCATGACTTTTTTTGTAAGTATTGTCTTTTTACTCCAAGTCAATATCTTACCACCCCCGCAAAATAATCAAAATCAAAATTTAAGCTACTTTTGCAGATTTTTTGTTTGCTTATAACTAAGCTTGGGCAATATCGATTTTTTTTTCATCCACGATCTATTGGCAAATATATATCGTGATTATTTTTTTCTATTCACGCATGATTGCTTTAGAGCCGATAACCACAGGTATGTACCCCTCTACAAGCGTCACAATAAATCGCAAATTCGTTTGTATAGTGTGTATGTACTTCTGAAGTAGTTCGCTTTTGTTTCTCATTTCGAAAAGCTGAAAAGACTACTAATTTTGTTTCCATGGAATTTCTGAATTGACTCACAATGGCGATTTTATTTAATCGCGATATATTTCGTTAATCACAATTTGCCGATATCTCGATAACTTAAAAATGTTCTCGATATTGTAATCAAAAAGGTATCGCGATATTCAATATTATCGTGTTATCGCCCAAGCTTAGTTATAATGAAGAGTACTTTTAATAGTTTTAAATGGCACATTTCTGCTGTTAAGCAAGATCCTGGACTTACCCAAGAACTGTACGGGTTCATCGATCTTCCTCGGTGTCTTATCTTTAGTGATGTCCGAGAGCTCAGTGGAGCGATAGTGTGGGGATGCCTGGACGGGTTGGACCACGTCCTTCTTGAGAGTGTCCAGGGTGGTACCGGTCCTGGTGTTGTCGTCAACCTTGGGTTTGTAGTCAATGATCTCCTTCTGCAGAGGCTGTTCGGAAGAATTGAAACAAAACAAAAAAAACAACAACAAAAAACATATCAGCTGAAATCTTCTGGGCCCAATTTCATTGAACTGCTATTAAGCAAAAAATTATGGTACGTAAATATTTTTGCAACCCTCCTACAATCAGTGCAATTTTTGAAACAACCCATTCAGGCCACTCCAAGCCATTAGCTGTTGCCAGTGGCCTCCTATGGTTACCCTTCTGTGCACTGTCACACCACTGAGATTGCAGGGTAAAGTGGTCTCCCATCGATACATTGCAGGCCATACTAATATGTTCAAACATTTACAGTGTCCTTGGGTGGCACACAGTTGATTTTGTAAGATTACTTGGAAAGGACAGCAGGCTTGTACATATACTGAAGGGGTTGCTAAAGAACAGAATTTTGTGGATCAGAGTGGCCTCCATGTGTAGGAGGGTTAGGTCTTATAAAACCAATTGCCAGCCAAAATGCATAACTTTTTTTTATGAAAGTTTGGCTGGTAAACCCCCAAAAACCACTAAGCTCATTTTTCTGGCAAGAATTTTTTTTCTGCTTAGCAGCTCCATGAAGTTCGCCGCTGGTTTTTTTTTTTTTTTTTTTACTGTACTGGGTTTTTGAAACCTGTAGCTAATCTAAATTGCCATTAGTCATTGCAAAAGTGTGGCTATTGCCACAATTTTTAATGGAAAGGTTATGATGATTAAAAAATAATGGTGCAATCCCATTCAGTGACACTTCATCTCTGTTGACTTGTTTTACTCAAAATTACATTTTTTGTGTACATGTCAGATTAATTGCCGCAGTTTGTCAAGAATGTTTGGCAAAAATAGCTGACCTTACAGGTACCAATTTGACCAATGGGTCAGAGTGTGGAATTGGTTGAGAGACTCGGGATATTTTTTCAGCTCCTTCGGTAGCAATAGCAATGTTTTCATGCCTCAATTGCAGGCAAACTTAAACAATTAAAATAAAAAAATCCTACAAATTTAATTTTTCTTCAAGAGATTTCTTTTTTTCTTCTTTCTATTTTGTGAAAAAGGCTTTGTACTTTTGCCATCATTTATTATTTTTAGAATTCGCATGTTGGTTTTTTATACAATTTCTTGATCAGCATAAAGTACAAACGGAGCGGTAATGGGGAGGAAAGCTTTACCTTGAGTTCTTTGAGTTGGACCTGGATGGTGTTGAGGTCTAGGGCCTCGGGTTGCACCTGATCCAGACGGCGTTCGGTGGTGTCCAGCCAGTAGGTCACATCCTTGCGCGTGGTACCGTAACGCTTGGTGGCTGCCGTCAGCTCGTCAAATTGTTTGTTTCTGTTTATTAGAAATTACAGGAACATTATTAATACTAATGAGATATTTATGTTGTTTGGGGCAAACAAAGACAAATTTACTTGAGTGGGATTTGAATGGGATTGAATAAGCTATACTACTCAAAACAATTTAGGGAACACCGGAATAATCTCAGTTAAAGCAAGATCATTTATTTCAGATAAACACAATGTTTCACAGAATTGATGAGAAACAACTGCACAATGAAACAGATGATAAAGGATGCATGCAGTGATTACATATTTCATGACATGACTACTGAAAGAGAGAGGGGGTTGCAAATGAAAATCCCGGTTCATGGAACATTTCAAACCTATTTGATGTTAAAAATCCGGTGTTCCCTAAATTGTTTTGAGTAGTATATATAGCTATCTAGCCCTATGTTGGCAGTCTCTCAATTTTGTCAATATCTTTGATATTTATAAAGTGCTTGTTAAAAGATAAATATCCCTATGAATTCTGTTGTTTTGCTGTATTATTTTTTAGTTCACGGGGCATATGTATCCAGGAGTTTCCTTTAGTGCTAGAAGCAATCTGAAATCCATTTTGGAATTCTCGGAGTGCCTGAAGTTTATAGGATTCACATGTTTCCAAAGAAATTTGTTAGGGGATTTAAATAATTTGGCTGCCAAAAGTAACTTGCTGTACCTCTTGGCAAGCATGTCTTCGTAGGCCTTCCAGTTGAAGTCCACGTTAGTCAGGATGGCCGTCACGTGAGACGTGTCCTTGGCCTTGGTGTCTTTCATGAGCTCATCACCCATCTGTTTGATCTTCTTGAGGGCCGGTCGGTGGTTGTCAATCTGGCGACGGAGGTCCTGATCAAGCATGAAAGACAAATTTCAACGGATAAATTCTTATTTCCTGCGTGGATTGAGAGACTGGTTGATTGATGAATTGAGTTTGAAGGTTTCAGTCAGCTTTTCTAGATGATAATTCAATGACTATTATTAGAGAAGTATTTTTTCTGAAATGAAACACCAAACAGCAAATACTGATCCCTTACATTTTGAAGCAGCATTCCCAATTTTATTTCTTAAAATATTTCAATTTTCTTTCTACAGAATCTGTAAACATTCCAAGAACATTTTTGTAAATGAATTAAGTATAAAGAATAACTAACCTGCAGTCTACTGCCAAACTCTGGCAAGTCCTGCTGGGTGACCTCGTTGGACTCCAAGGTGTCAAGCGAGGGCAGCAACCAATCCTCCATCTGCTCGACCTCGTTCTCAAAATTGGAGAGCTTGCGGGTCACCCCGTCCAGGTACTCGCCGTGGTTGGTGGTGGTGGTGCTGATGCGGGAGTAGCGGTCGTTGATGTCGTCCAGCTTGCCCTGAAGTTGCCGGGCCTCGTTAGGCTCGCTGGTCTGGATGAGCTTCCGGGCACTGACGTTGACCGTCTCGACAGCGGGGTTGTGGTTCTCGATGTCCGAGTAGTTGACCTGGGTTGGGTTGGGGGGGGGGTGGGGGGGGGTTACAGGAAAATGTTATCGGAATATGATTTTTTTGTTACAGCTTAAAGGTCTACCGTGGCTGAAGCAAAGTGGTGTGTAACAGGTGGCTTCAGCCACTTTTGATTGTGATAGAGCAAGGGTTTACCATAGTATTTCTGGTTCACCTACATCAGTCTCTAAAACTTCAAAGCTGGGTTCCTGATGGAGACCAGTGATAACCACTGATCAGACCACCCAGGATAAATACAAATTTATCCATAACTTCCTTAGTAAAACAATAAATTCAATAAAATCTAGTAACAAAAGTAACAAAGTAACATAATAAAGACACAACATAAGATTAAATACTGAAACATAGAAGTAATGAGGAAAGTGTAGAAATCCAGGGACTTATAAAACACTCCCTTTGAAACCCCGGCCCCCGGCCCCCGCCCCCGGCCCCCACCCCCCACCCCCTCCCCCCCCCCCCCATTTAAGAAAACAACAAAATACAACCCCCAGCCCCAAAGATGTTCCAAGATGCAAGTTAAACGTTAGAGGAAAACGGAGCAGAAAGATAAACACGTGTAAAGGCTACAAAGGGGAAAGACAAATCAATTTTATAACAGATAACATTTGTATTAGTGACTTGAAGGTGGCCAGTGACTTAGCTTCAGAAATATAACCCGACTACTAACCTTTTGCTCTTGCATGTTCTGCAGCAGCGGTTCCCTCTTGATGGCGATCAGTGTTCCCTTCTCCATCTTGTGGGTGTTCCTCTCCGCCTCGTCCAACCACTTGAGTAGCATGTCCAGCTGGTCCTTCACGTCCACGCTCTGAGCGAGGGCACGCTGTAGGGCGTTCAGACGGTTGGCGATCTGCGCTTGGAGGGCCTCGTAGCGACGCACAATGTCATCTGCAGGGTTGGAGTCGTTCACCAATAATTTTAACGATTGTAAGATTTAAGGTGAGAATAAACTTTTTTTTTACAAACTCTAGGGTGGCAAGGTTTCAATTAATTTGAGGTGTCTGAAAATGTGAAAATGTACCGAAAGAAAAGGGAACGTCTTGAAATTTAGAGATTGTGACATGGTTTACTTACCGGTGTTCCTCGAGATCTCAGGACGGAGTTCCTCCTGGACCTCGATCACCTCACTGCCGGATTCCTTGACATTCTCAACATCTCTGAGATGGAAGACGACGTCATCGCGGAGGGCCTATAGAAAAAGTTTGAAACATTTACAATAACTGACGGAAACATGAAAAACTTTCATATCATAATTCAGCCTAGTCAAATACAGCAATATGAGTATGAATACAGAAAAATGTACGAGTTCTCAAACACTAGTAGATCAAGGACGAGTCAGGATTAAAATTTAAAGATGTATTGCCGGCATTTTATGGGCTATTTTAACTGCTATTTCATCAAATCATGAAATGGGTGTAAAATTATTAAGTCTTAAAAACAAAAGAGTAAAATGCTGTACAAACTTCCAAAAGGGTCATCTTAAGGGGTAGCCGACTTTTCACTGGCAAAAGGTCGATTATGTTGATCATTACCTCAACTTTGTCGATCTGTTTCTGCACACTGATTGGGTCGGCGCCGATGGGCTCTTTGGTCAGGTTTTCGACAACCTTCTCCACCCCCGGCAGCCAGTCCAGCATGGTGTCGCTGGCCTTCTTGTACGTCTGGTGGCGCTGCACAAGATCCTGCAGGAACTCGGTGTGCTTGGCCGAGGTGCGCTTGAGCTCGTTGAAGCGGTCGCTGAAGTCCTTCAGCTTGTTGTTGATGGTGAGGGTCTCGGGGCTCTCCGTGAAGGACCGGTTGAACTCCCTGGGCAGCACGGTGGCACGGAACTCCGAGAGGTCCTGGCGGTACACCTAGAGGAACGGGTTGGAAAGTTTAGTGCTGGTGCTGAGAAATTTACATTTAAAACTTTCAAAAAGGATAGAGTTGATTTTTCAGTAGGCTTATTATCTAGCACAGGGGTTTACAGTCCAAATTTTGAAATTTTATTGTCTAAAACTAGCACTTACAAAAGAATGCAAAATTGTAGTTATTGGCCTGAAGTTTCGAACCTAGCAGGTTCTTTCTCAAAGGTAAAATGGACAAAAGACTTCAGAAAAAGAGAAGTGGGATATAATAATAATAATAATAATAATAATAATAATAATAATGTGGACTTATATGGCGCACGTATCCACCAAACTGGTGCTCAAGGCACATTATATTATTACCCCTGCTCATCAGGCGCATAAATCATTCCTGAAACCATCTCAGCTCCCTGGGGAGTATACAGCTCAATTGCTGCCATTACAGCGCATATCTAGGGCTAATCAAACAATAACCAACTCTGCCCTCACAGGTACCCATTTACCCCTGGGTGGAGAGAAACAATTATGGTAAAGTGTCTAGCTTAAGGACACAAGTACCACGGTCGCGGTCGGGATTCGAACCCACATTCAGAACACAAATCCGATGCACTAAACCGCTCGACCATGGCACACCATATGTACAAACAGTGGCATTATTTCTGATTTATAAAAGGTCACACAGCTTGAACTGGCATGATGCGTATTCATTACATATTGGCAAACACCCCATTCCCTGGATGATTTTTTTTCTAGGAGAGCCCACATGGTTGATATTAGATAAAGAGTTTAAGTTAATATCAGTTTATCGACAGAATTATCATTTTCCAAATCGCTGACACCCTGCTGATGACAAAAATCTCTACTTTTTTTTTTTACCTTGGCTGCATCAAGGAACTTCAACCCCGTCACGTTCATGAATCTCAAGTCGGCTGCCTGGCCCAGCACCTCCTCGTTGAACGCCCTCTGTTGGCCGCTCTGTTGTTTCAGCGTGTTCAGGTCGCGGCCGACGTTCTTCAGGGCAGCCTGCTGGGTCTGCTCGGCTTTGGCGATCCAGGGCTCAAACTCGACCTGGTCGTCGGTGAACTTGACGAGTTCGTCGACAGCCGTGGTCAGCTGAAAGAAATCAAGCAGTAACAAATTGGTGTATTATTTTGAGGAATTTCATATTACAAAAGTGCCAAGTTGATAGGCTCGAGTAATATCAGAATCACCAGTACATTGTTTTTGCTTGATTGGTATCAAGTAATTTTGAAAAAATTTTCTTTATACAAGACAAACAGTATTTATTCATTTTCGGCGTATATTATGTATACACAAGTAATAAATGTTTTTATATAATTTTTGATTAAAAAGTAATTTCACAAAACAAAAGTACAACTGATACAAAAGTACCAATTTGATAGAATTCTTCCACTAATACCTTGGTCTGACGGTTGGTGGATTGGTAGTTGACCACACCGTAGCGGGTCTTCAGCTCCGTCTGCAGATTGCGGAGTGTGGTCTGGTTGGACTGATCCACTCGGTTGCCATACTGCTTCAGGAAGCTCTCCACGTCCTGGACGACCTCAAGAACCGGCTGCTGGTGGTCCTGGATGTCCTTGTTCAGAGCCTGGAGGAAAGGAGGACGAGGAGGAATGCATGATGCCAAGATGAATACGATGACTCAGAGTTAACAGACTTTATCATGATGCAGTCATCTTGTTTTTTCTATCATTCAAATCAATGTAAACCAAACAGAGGCTGGAAGGAAAAATAGTCTGGTGCTTTTTTTTCTAATGAGATTTATTGTCATCGGGTATACAGGGAATCTGACCAAGATGACTGCAGTGTGATAAAGGTCTATAGGATTCTCTGGCGACAGTTATTTCTATTTACTTTTATGACCTACTGGGCTCTACACAAAATGAATTCATAGCTTTTCCTGCGACAAAAGAAAGCAAAGTATCGACCAAAATAAATACCACTGGCCTTAACATACATCATGCCGAGCTGAAACACTGATACACCGACATATCATTATCAAGTTATCAAACAGCAAAGTAACTTTGTTGTGTAGGATTTGAAGCTCTGCATGATGGAAGTGCAGTAGGAGTAAGGTTTCCGGTAGCACCATGTAAACAATCTCTTTAGGAGTTGCAATAATTGTTGGTTCCAAGAAGAACCTGTGGTGAGAATCTCGACGTTTCAAATCAGTTATACTCTGTCTTCAGGAGAAGACAATTATTACAACTCCATGGTGCTACCACAAACCTTACTCCTTGAAAATCCTGATTTTCATGCATTAAGCACGGTATACTCTTACGTTCAGCAAAGAAAAAGCGAGTAACATTAGCCACAATAATTGTGTGGGAGTTACATCACAATACAGATCGTGTTGCACGTGCACAACAATGAAATAAATTGAAAAAACATTTTTTTCTTCGTATCCATGGACAACAATAAAAGGCAAATGCATGTGTACTAATAACACTGCTACATCATGGGCCAATTTCATCAAGCTAAGAAGATAAAAATTACTTAGCAGAAAATTTTTCTTCGTGGCTTTAGATGGTTACCAGCAAATGTGTCATTCAAAAAAGGTACAGACTACGGCTGGTAGTCTGTTTTATATTGCTTAGCAACATTATCTGCTAAGCAGCCCTATGAAATTGACCTCAAGTTATCACCAAATAACATTCAAAAATCAAAATTATATCAGGAACAAGGCACACATCACTTGAAGACAATCTATTTACATTAAGTCAAAAATGAACACAAATTCTAATAATAAAGTTCTCTTGGAAAGTTTCAATGTGCATGATGTCAACACTTTATCATGCAACTACCATGAAGTTTCAAATGTCCTTTCAGTGATCTTACTATTAATTGCTCGTATGTCGTCAGCAGGGGCTGATGAGTGAAATGAGGTTGAACAACAGAAGAAAGTTATGATTATTAAACTCAACAGATAATAAACAGACTTTAATGTTAAATGCACGATTCTTTTCCTTTGAATTTCAACATGGTGGTATGTTCCAGGAAGAAACTTGGGGTCGAGTCTGGCTGGTGAAAAAAAAAAATCACTGAAGATGGTCTGGGAACTGACTAGAATTTTTTTAATTTACATATTTTATGACCTGTTCCAATGATATAAGTGTTTAGTCGCACAATGTTATTTGCTTGTAGAAAGTATAAATCAGGGATGATATTGTGAGAAAATGAAAAGGTAGGAAAAATGTTTGCCATTATCGTTAGGCATATACTAGCCTACAGCGGTTTACCTCTATAGCCATGTATAGCAAGGAAACCGTTTTTTCTCTTGTATTTACAATAAAATGATACACAAGGAAAGTTTCCATGGTCTGAAGTTAGTCAGAACCCAGTTTCATGGTAGGATTTTCAAAATCAAAAGGTAGGATTTCCTACAACAGTAGGAAGAATATCATGCCTGGTATAAATTTTTAAACCTTTCACAGATTTTAAAGGTATGTTCACCCCCAAGTGCTAGGCACCATTGGAAAGCTCCCTTTCTACAGAATTTGGAAATACAAAAATCTCAATTTTTAAAATTGCCAACTATACTCTGATTTTTGTGGGAGCTGTGGCCAATTTCACAGAGCTGCTAAGCAGAGAATTTTGCTAAGCAAATATTTTTGTTTAGCAATATAAAACAGACTACCAGCCACAATACACATATTCTGTATGATAGTTTAGCTGGTTTAACATGTAACAAAAGTTGCTAAGCAAATTGTTCTGGTAAGCATTTTTTTGGCTTAGTACTTCTATGAAACTGGGCCCAGGTCACATAATGCACATATAAACAACAAAAATCACTGATTTCAGCTAATTAATTTGTGTAAGGAGGGCCAGAATCATTTTTTGGACGGACAAACATTGTACAATGTAACCTCAATCCTCCATTTTCATCCAATGTCAAATATAGCCCGATAACCTCAATCCTCCATTATCAACCAAGCAACTAATCGCATCTGCCCTGAATCCTTCTGAATCCTTCTAAATCCTTCACCACTGCAATTTCCTAACAACCTCAATCCTTCAAAATCCTTCAGTTATGCAAAGAAGATTTTGGAAGGTTAGGGTTAATGATCAGCTATGCTGGATGGGTCACCCTAAAAAAATAAAATAAAATAAAAATGGTTTTGAAAAAAAACAAACATGATTTTGGAGTTGAGTGAAACACACACACAAAAAAGAAAGAATTCACAACGTACTGTGTGCTCTGTGCCTTGGCGTGTCAGCGGCTTGACCGTTTCCTCCTGGGGCTGTTCCGATCCCAGACGTTTCTCAGCATCAGACACCCACTCCAGGAGAGCCTGAAGGGATCTCATGAGGTCACGGATGCGCTCCTCAAGGGTCATCTGTGGGTACAAAGAAAAGAGGATCGATAGGTACCGATAAACCTGCATGTAAGTCATAGTGTTAACCAAAAATACCGTTGGTTGTTTTTTGGATGTCCTGTTTGTTAAATGGAAACACTGTTTTTATTTTGGAAACAGAAATACTTGGACACCACGTTTTTCAAAGGATAACAAATTTGGATGCCCTACTTGCTTCTGGATAAAACCAAAACTTAATTTGACACGGTTTCTTCCCCACGGTTTCTTCCCCCCCCCCCAACCAAAACAAATGTCATCTATAATCATAGGTCGAAATCTATGATTTTTAAATAAATTTGAAACTTGAAGTTTCTCGTAAATCTCAGAGAATCCTTTACATTTTCATCCCTGTCCTTCTTGAGGGCGGCCAGTCGGTCCTCGGCCTGCTTCAGCCAGTCCATTGAGTAGCCCTGCAGCCTCTCGTAGGTGGTCCGTAGCTCCCGGACGATGTTGGTCAGTTCATCCTGGAGCTCGGGGGTAAGCTTGTCCTTGGTGGTCCGCAGGAATTGCTCAGCATGGACGGTCACATCAGAGACGGGTCCCTATTAAGGTAAGTGGTATGGAGTTTTATTATTATTTTTTGGAAATTTTTGTTATGAAGATCGCCTTCAAGGTGGGGGGTACAAAACAATTAATGGTTTTTGTAAAAAAAAATCTAAAATATTTTTTTTAATTTTTATTTATTTTTTTCTCTTGCTGTTCTGAAGATTGCCACTCAAGGTACAAAAGACAAATGGTTTTTGTAAACTATTTTCTAAAATAATAAAATAATTGGCATCTTAGCCATCAGAACAAAAATCCGATGTGCTAGACTACTCAGCCATATCAATCCATGAGAGACGGAGATGGAGGCATTTCACTTATAAAATTTGAAACAAACTTTAAATGAAGATATTGGGATCTCCTTGCATCTTGGAAACAAAAAATTGTCTACCTTCTTTGAAGCGATGTCACTGCAGATGACTTTGAATTCACGAATCTCATCCTCCAAAGGTTCGATGTTCTGGCTGACTGGCTTCAGGCGGTTGAGTTTCGTCTCCGTCTCGTTGGCCCAGTCCAGAAGACCGAAGACCCCACCACATCGCTCCATGAATTGCAGCATGAGCTCGAGGTCCTCGAGCCGTTCGGAGACGAGCCAGAGCAGGTGCTCGTAGCTTCTGTTGGTGTCGTCGACCATGCGGTCTGCTTCCGTGTCTCCTGAACGTTGAAGAACAAAAAGTAAAATTCATCAGTTTCTCATCCTATCTGAATTTTTTGTAGTTCATCTAAAACTAAAAAATGGATCTAGAGATAATAAAGTTCAACTTTAAAGAAAGATGGCAACTGAACTAAAACAAGTAATCAATGTTTTACATCAAATATTTAATGTATAATTGATGACGGCATCATAATCTCTTGAAATATTTCTGTCTGAAGTACTGTTTAGTAAAAATTAGTAAAAATTAGTAAAATTTATTTCCCCGTTATTTTTGATCAAGTAAAATAACTGATGTCATACTAAAATTTCACGTCAGAGGTTAATGTTTTTTCACCACTGTCAATGATAAACTGAAACTATCACAGATCAGTTGTTTTAAGTATGTTTTAATAATTAATAAATCAAGGTGCCTAAAAATTTTTTTTTTTAAACGTACGGTCCTCGATGAACTTGGGTTCCTCAAACACCCTCCTGTCAATCGGCTTGGTCAGGTCCAGTTCCGTGGAGCGGTAGTGAGGCCGGGTAGCAATACTGATCTCCGTCTCGTAGATCATTTTATCGTAGATGGCTCCCAGGCGGGCGTTCTCGGTCACCTTGGGCTTGTAGTCCTTGACTTCCTTCTGGAAAGGCTGGGGTTTGGATTGAGAAGACAGGATGAATGTATGAAAGATTTGTGTCGGGTATAAACAGAAATGTTTTCCTAGACAAAAGCCTATTCTTGTAGCAAGTGTTTTGAGGTATCTTTTATTCATTTTGCACTATGCCACTCTCTTATTAGCTTCATTCACTGCAAACACGGCCACTGGAGGGCACTGTGTCGAGTGGGTGAAGTCTTTTCTTAAAAATTTATCAACTCCGAAAAGCTCCATACAGTTGGTTCCAACACATCTCAAAAACGCTTCAGTGTTATTGTCAAATCGCCACATATACTCAAGTTCAATTTGGATCGACATCTCAGAGAATCATACAAAAATCCACAAGATAATTGCAGAGGTCACAGGTTCAAATCCCAAATTTCTGTAAATTTGTTGTTGTAAATTTATACTAATTATCTTGTAGAATCATCAACCACTCCACATGTATTACGGATATCACAGGTTTGCATGCCATCAGTAAATGTTTCTTTGTGAATACTCCTCCCCCATTACTCTGCATATAAATCTTGTAGCGTGTACAGCTTCTTTGGAGTATAACAGTAACGAACATGAAATATCCCACACGTACCTTGACTTCCTGTATCTGTGACTGCAGTAATGGAATGTCCCTCGCGACCTTCGACATCTGACCTACTTTGCGCTCCTGGCCACCGATCCAGTTGTTGACGTCCTTCATGAAGTTGAAGAACGTCTTCTGAGCGGCGGTACGCTCCTCGTGCTGTTTGGTTCTGAGTAGACAGATGGGAATGAAAGAGGGATAAGCAGTGGGTTTTAGTAAAATTTTGGGCTCCAACGCTTGTGAAGTTATGCTTGTGAAGTTATGCATGCATGTGTAGCATTCATTTGCATTGTACTAGCTCAAACACTATCACAATTAACCCTAACCACCTAGGCATTCTGGCTAGGAACCTTCATGAATACTCCAAAATCCAATCAGTGCACTTTTGGAAACATGCCCTTATCTTCAAAATGCACCACGCATTTTCATTGATATTTCATATTCAGCACTCATGGCCTGTACTTCTTGTCAGGTAATGATTTTGCCCCATTTGAAGAGGTGAAAGTACCAGTTTCCAACAGTGCTGAATTTTTCCAAAAAAGTGCCCCTTGGATTTTGAAGGCTTTGGGGGTGGTTAGAGTTAAAGAACAGCGTACTAGTTAATGCCATTTTACACTTTTGGTAAAATATCTGTAAATGCATCCATACTTTACAAGAATCAAGATATTTGTATAAAAACCAACATGTGAAATTTTCAGCTTTTTTCATTGTGTCGTTAACGAGAAAATAGTGAAAATGCATTCAGATTGTTCAAATTTAATCCAATGTGGAATTTCCATCTTCGGATGACAGAATTTAATTTTAGCAATTGACCCTCCTACTACTACAAGGGTCAAAATCAGTCAAAATGTTGATATACTTGCCAAGGTATATCTAGTGCACTTAAAAGTCAAACACTGTCAAACCTTACGTGTAGTAAGTACATTTACAGGTCAAAATGAGTAGACTGTTTTTGACTGGTAAAAGCATTGTCTGGTATTGTTCAGGGTGGTCAAAATGACAGTATAAAACCAGTCAAAAATGCCCCTGTGTGCACATTTGGGTCAACAGTCAAAACAGGCAGTTGACTGGTTTTGACCTCTACAGCAACTTTCCACCAAAGTGGATTAATAGTAGGAGGGTTAATTCACTTATTTAACATAAACGATAGCATCCGAGACAAGAATACTTAAAAGGAATGTCAGAAACAATCATAACAATTTTTGTTCTGCGAAATCTATTTTAGGTCTGTACAACCTTTTCACTACCATTGGCGACTTTAGTCTGACAATACACAGACCTCCGTTGCTTACCATTGGTGACTTTAGTCAACCAAGGTCACCACACACACAGCACTTAATTGGGAGTATCATGACCAGCTTTTAAAACAGCTGTATTTTTTCCCTTCTTCGCAGTCCATACCCATACTATATATGGTTGGAAAGACTGATTCCTTATCTTTCTAATGGTATAGCCCAACCTACATATTGCTATTATAGAAATCAGACATAATACAAGTCAATCCTTTCAATGGCCATTTGTGCTATGGAACGCCATATACTTGTGTACAAAATGCTCTCTGTGTTTGTGAAACAAGGTCAGGGGAATTAAAATAGATAACCCAATCATTTTATATGCAATCCCATTGATTTTGGTATCATATGAAAGGAAATTTCGTGAGCAACAATCATTTCATTGAATGTATCTTTCTCCAACAAATCGTTGATGATGAAAAACGAGTTTAGAAAAAGTGCCTATAAATGGATGCATACTCTTGTGCAATATTGTGTGAATTCATGCATGACTGGGCAGGGAATTCGGTAATTCAGTGGGACGTCCTGTTGAAACAAATCGGTAATGAAAACTTACCAATACTTATTTGTAAGATCGATCAGCCTGCTTGAAATAAACAATTAGTTTTTGTACCTTCTGGCCAGAGATGTATCGAGGCAGTCCCAGTTGAGCTCGATGTTGGTCAGCATAGTCTTGATCTCGGAGACATCGGTGGCTTTAGGATGTTTCATCAGCTCCTCGGCTACCTCGTGGATTTTCTTGTACAGGGGTCGATGATCGTCAACCTGCATCTTGTATTTCTAAAATAAAAATAAAACAGAAGTCAAAATATTCATTTCGAGAGTTCATTTCCAAATTATACTCAGCAAAAAAAAATTGTTTGCAACACAAACCCTTGTCATTACCGAAAATGCTGCGTTGTTTCTTTGTAAACATTAACCTCAATAATTAAATTTGCATTTTTGAAATGCTCTTTTCTCAATTTCAATCAAATGGATGTTACAGCATTTTGGATAAAAGCTCTTCATTGGATTCATTTTGCAGAAGGGATCGTTGTCACCGAGGGTACTCATATGCAGGTTTGCGTACTTTTATGATTGCCTGGGTACCATCGGATGACAACGGACCCCGGTCAAGCCCAGAACGAATATCCACAGGAGCATTTTTCAAGACTCCACATCTACAGAATTTGTTGCCAGGGCATATTTCCACATTTTTCCTTAATATCAAGACGACATACAACTGACGTTGATAAATCACATCAAACGTACCAAAATCTCAACAGGGCATTTAAGATGGTTCAGATTAACATGATGAAACAAAATAGGTCCTGAAAAAATCTTTTTCAAGTTTTGAAATTTCTAAGAACCGTGGAAGAACAAAGAGAGAAAAGCTTTGATTCTCACCTTGAGTTGGTCACCGACGATGGGTAGGTCCTGCTCCATGAATTTCTTGCTCTCGGTGTGCTCCAGGACGGGCAAGAGCCAGTCCTCCAGCTCATCCACCAGCTTGTCAAAGTCAAGCAGCCGATCCTTCAGGCTGGCCATCTGACGGCCGTGCTCCTGGGTAGTGTCTTTGACCTACGGCGGACAGAAAAGTGAACATGGGGGAAAAAACTAAATTACTTCACCGTTATTCAAGGGGCAATATTGTCACGATCAACAGGGCATGGAATTGGACGGCTAGTTTAGACCGACTCGGTGACTGAAAAACAATACCCACATGATCAAGTCATATTAGCGTTGCTGCTGCATAAAATTAGCCAGTAATTTTCAGTCACTTTTCAGTCACTTTTCAGTCACTTCCTAAACTATGTTCATCCTGAACTATGGACACCGATTCCATGCCCCGTTAAAAGTCTGCTCTGATCGTGACGGTATTGTCCCTTTAACTCGACAATCTTGTGCAAAACCTTGTTTATCTAGTGTCCCTAAAACCCGATTTCACCAGATGATCTCAAATGATCTGAATTTAATAACTTATGAAAACAATTAACTGATTTTTGTCGTAATATTTCTCTTTACAATTGTGAAGTATTGTTGTCAAGTATTTGTACGTTTTGTATGTCACCGAGATGGAGACAATGAATAAACGTTTCTACAACAACAAAAATAACAACATGCCTTGTTGAAGCGAGAGTGTAGATTTTCCAGTTTGGTTTGAATGATCTGAGCCTCCATTGGTTCGCACTGCTGGACGAAGCTGTTCGCCTTCATGACGTACTCCTCGATTATGTTCTGCTTGGCCGTGATGTCTTCATTGATCACCTAGGCAACGAATCAAGGGAAGAAGGGGGACATGATATCAATTAGGAACCTTAATTTTTTGCGGGGAAAATACCTCATAATAACCTAGGGGGTTAGGGTTAATCTTAATCCTTCTAATAATCCCATGTTAACCCTAACTCCCTAGGCCCATGCATTTGCTTACACATAACCTGAATCCTCCAAAATCCTTCAGTAGTAAAGCAAGCACATGACATGTATGCACACATGTGTTTCTAAACTGTGATACATGTACATGGCCAGGGATCCTCCCTGCATGCATGAAGCAATAAACAGTGTCCACTGACCCAAGCACTGACCTTGCAATCACTACAACAAACATGGATGTACATGTACCACGGAAAGGCAAGTATGCCTAATAACCTCAATCCTCCAAAATCCTTCACTTTAGCAAAGAGCACGTAGCATGTAACCTCAATACTTCAAAATCCTTCACTTTTGGCAAAGAGGATTTTGGAGGATTTGGGAGGCTTAGTGTTAATCTACTCACATCTCCCTGCTGCATCTGCTCTTGCATGGGCGCCTTCTTGACCACGACCACCGTCCCTTTGTCCATCTTGTGGACGTCCTTTTCTGTCCCATCCAGCCAGTTCATCAGGTCATTCAAGTTGTCGTGTATGGACTGCGACTGGGCCAGAGCGTCCTGCAGCAGTCGAGACCGATTGTTCAGCTGGCCGTCGAGGTTTTCGTACTTGTCCACGATGTCCTCTGAAAAAAAAAACATTTAGGCCAAACCTCATTAGTGAGAAGGAACAGTAAACACAAAATTGCATAGAAAAACCTTTTTTATACGGAACTTGCAGGTGCTTTTTCAATTATCATACTGATTGACAAAACCATGGAGACCAACACTATGGAAACAGAGTTGGTTGGTACCCCCTTGATTAAGACTCACCTGTGTTTCGCTGGACCGGTACTTGCACAGTGGGCTGGATGTTGATCAAATCCTCCCCGTACTCCCTGACCTTGTCCACATCTGTCTTGTGCTTTTTCACGTCCTTCTTGAAGTGGTCGAACTCGTCGATCTGCCGCTTGATGGTGTCCGTCTCGGCGCCGATCGGCTTGTGGAGCAGCGCCTGCATGGTCTCGCCGGCATCCTGCAGCCAGACGTTGGTGTCCTCCGACTTGTCCCAGTAGCGCTTGTACTTCTCCATGAGGCGCTGGAGGTGGTGGCCGTGACTGAAGCAGTCCGCCTTGAGCTTCTCGTAGCGGGTGTTGTAGCCCTCCAGGGTCTTGCGGAGGAACTCCGAGTCGGGCTGCTCCTGGAAGCTGCGGAGGAACTGCTTGGACATGACACGCTGGCGGAAATCAGCCAGGAAATCCTTGAAGGTCTGCCGAAGAGGAAGTTATATACAGTGATTACAGTGTTATTCCTCTCACCGACGAAATGGATTTTTCAACTCAAGTGAGTGATTAAAAAAAATAGTTCTTAGAATTGCTAATCTCATCTCTTTTCTCATAAAATTATTTGATTTCAGTGAAAGTTCAGAAAACTGCAAAACATTACCTTAGCAGAAGAGAGTAACTTCTGTGTGGCCTTGTTCATGTATTTCAGATCGGCCGAGTGTGTGACGACGTCATCTGTGAAGTTCTGATGCTCCACCGTCTCACGGGACAGCATGTCATAATCACTGCTGATGTTCCTCAAAATGGCGGCGAGTTCTTGTTCAGCACTACGAAGCCAGGTTTCAAACTCACCTGGGATATTAGGGGAAAGTTCAGTATAATTAATTATTCATATGGCTACATTCAAATTGCTGTTTATTTCTGAACAATGCCCCCCTTTGATTTGCAGGAGTCACAAAAGACAGATGAGGTAGCCTAGGTCTGGCCTGGCTTCTCAAAGGCTTGGCTGTACCATGACTTTGGCTCTCCTCCCGAGTCATTGAGTAATTTTGTAATCGGGTAATAACCAAAAAGGTGTACACTCCTGTTAGGAAGTACAAAAACCTGCTTCAAAACTACCGCAACGTGGGCAGTCCACTCAAGATAACTTACCGCATCCCTCCTCGATCTTGTCCAGGTCCTGGAGTCCGAAAGTAATCTTGTTGGTGCGATCGGTGGAGTTTCGGTTGATGACTTCGTAGCGTGATTTCAGCTGCTCCACGGCATCCTCCAGGTCGCGCCTGTTGTCGGGCGTCATCTTCTTGCCCTTGGCCTTGATCAGGGCCAAGGCGTCTTGGGTGACCTGCTGGATCGGCTCACTCTTGGTCTGAATGTCTTCGTTGATGTCCTGGTGCCAAAACAGAAACAGATTGGTGAAAAAACTAAAAATTATCTGAATGTTCCACATCTCTGTGAAATTTGCTTCCGATCAGTATCGAGGGGGGGGGAAGGGCATTGTGTTTTTGCAAAAGACGATTTTGAAGTCGGCAAGATTGAAAGTAGCATTATTATGTATAAAACTGAGCCACCTCAACAGACCCCGTTACGGCTGGTAAGAGTCCCGAAAGGGTAACGTCACATTCCCATGGCAGCTGGTTCTACACATTCTTTGGTTTCGTTTTTGTTCTATTATGCAACACGGTGACATTTAGCTTGACGCCATTACTGTGTCGCTCTACACTCCAAAATTTCTTTTTAGGCCAGCTGAGATGGGTTTCAACTTCTACCAATCACTTGGGCCAATCTCAGCTATTTGTCATCACAATTTGCTTCGCATTTTCATGAATTATATATAAACCGTCCTTAAGAAATGTTATCCTCTGTGCCCCCCATAGCCGATGTCCAGCTCTCATGAAATGCAAACCGAAATGGAAGGAAAAAAAACTGTAACCGTGTGGTCGTACCTTCTGCAGGGAGACCTGGTTGGTGAGGTACTCCGTTTGTTCGGTCATGGGCTGCTGGGAGGCTAGCTGTTCCTCCTTGATGCGAACCCACTCCAAGAGGTCCCGCAGCGCTTGAAGCACTGCCTCCAACTCCAAACCAAGATGAGACTGATGATGGACAAACACAAAAAATAAAATGGTTTAGATACATTTAGACCCTAAGAAATATGAATGGAGAACCTTAAGCCCTTTTCACACTACAGAGCCAATTCCCGGGAAAAAATTTGCCGGGAAATTCTCGGGAGTTTTTAACCCCACCAACACCCCAGCGACCGTTCACACTGTACCTATCTGGTCGCTCCCGGGAACATTATTTCCCGGGAATATGCACGGTCGTTTCACACTCACGATCAAATCCCGGGAAATGCGCTAACTGAATCGGCCCACACGGAAGTTGAAAATGTTGTGGACGGAAGTCCAATCCCAGAATGCCACACGCTCAAGCACCCGCCGGCGCAGTGACGGCCGGGTTGCTGTTGACTGTTTCCCATGCATCGCGTCGTGACCAAAATGGCTCCTTCAAACGTGTCACCACATCATTTTCGCATGCTATTATTATACCAATAATTGTGAGTTAACTGAATGTTAGCGAAGACACGTAATGCCACACGCACGCCGCTTGGCATGCAGGTATACGCTTGAAAAAAGGAAGACTGGTACCTAACCATGCAGACATAAATACACATAAATGATATGGATGCTTAACATGGCCTTGTCCGTGACAATTCTTTTATTCAATTCTAAAACCATGTATTTGGTCACATTCTATAAAACTAAATATATCGTGTTATTTACAGATGTAGACATTTATATTTTAAGAAGGAAAGTTTCAAAAGTACTGAAAGACAACACTGGATATTAGCGCGCGAACCATTTGGTGCACTATTTGTGACCTCGCTGACCTTTCAAGACATGTTGACGTCCCAACATCTGCGATGCGAAAGTGGGGTAAGTTAAACCCGCTTTCGTTTCACACTAGTTGCTATTTCCCAGGATAAACACTTTTTCCCGGGAAAAACTCGCTTACCCCTACTCCTGAGCAGGGGTAATTATTTCCCGGGAATAAGCTACTTCCCGGGAATTTCCTGTGAGTAGCTTTTGCAGTGTGAAAAGACCGACCAGAATTTCCCGGGAAATACGTCTAGTGTGAAAGGGGCTTTAGTGGTGGGAAAGAAATTTTAGGTTCACAGGTACCACCATGTGTAATAATAATTGCAGTGGGGGCCACGTTCCCCCATTCAGAATTTTGAAAAAATAGGTCCCCATTTGAGGCTACAGGATACAAAATGTTCAAGTTTTGACTGTGCCCCCCCCTAGACAAAGTGGTGCACCCCTATTGCCCCCCTGAAAATTGGACCCTAGTTACACCACTGCTTGGAAGCAGTGGTTTGGTTCTGAAAAGAACCGTTAGCAAGGATGGTTTTTCATATCATAAGTACAAGTGCATGTAAAGATAAGTGTAGCGGGGGGATTTTCAACTTAAAACAATTTTGAAAAATCAAGAGGAAAATTTTTCCACTCACCACCTCCTCCTGCTGCAGGTTGATGCTGTGAATCTCCGTCTCAGTCTCCTTGATGATCTGCTCAGAGATGACCCAGATCTGGTCCATGAACGTCCGCAGCTCGTTGATGCGCCTCTGGAGGGTCTCAATCTGCTCGGGGGACAGCTTCTCCCGGTTGACGCGGAGGTAAGCCTCGGCGTCGCTGATGACCTCTTGGATGGGAACGCGCTTGTTGCGGATGTTGGTCTGGATGCTCTGTGGGTTTTTAAAAACAAAAGCAGAATGTGTCTTACTTTTTTTGCTTGTGCATCAGCAAGCGTCCTAGTCGTGAATCTCTCATGAATGAAACTGTCCCATTATTTTT
The DNA here is from genome assembly GCA_029582265.1 of Zoroaster sp. YZ-2022. NCBI lineage: Eukaryota > Metazoa > Echinodermata > Asteroidea > Forcipulatida > Zoroasteridae > Zoroaster > Zoroaster sp. YZ-2022. The sequence goes on along the minus strand of CM055833.1, from coordinate 6,218,874 downwards.
GTTTTATGTAAAGTTTACCTTTCACAGGCATTGCTTTTGTTTGGCCATGAAGATAAATAAATGTATATGTATGCATGAATGAATGAATCTAACACAACTGAAGCAAGAAAATGGAGGTTTTGAACAAAAAGAAAAATATTGATAATTTCCATTTAGAAAGGAAAACAAATACTTTGAAAAGAGATCACCCACAAAGTAACTTTCTGATGATTTGTTTAGAAGTAATCTATTCCCCCCCCCCCCAAAAAAAATTTATGGCAGGAAACTATGCTTCTCACTATTTTTTTGAGAAATTTTGAAAAATTTTAAAGCATTTGCTTTTCTTTCTTCTTCCCTCTGATGAAGAAAATTGCCATTAAAAACACAGGGTCATGCATATTTGAACAAACCCATCCACCATTCCATGCAAAAACTCAAATGCTTAATAGTCTTAAGTCTTTACCTTGATATCGTCCATGCCTTGGGTGAGTGAGCTCAGGTCTTTGTTGCCCTGCTTTTTCTGGTTGATCTCAGCGTCCATGGCGATCGCCCATTCCTGGGTGTCCTTCAGCCGGTTGTTGATGTTGTTGTACTCGCTGAGAAGCTCCAGGAGGTCCTGCCGGCCGGTCAGACGCCGGAGGAGCTCATCGTAGCGGTGACGGGTCTGTTGGGTCTCATCAAGGATAGGCGATTGATCTGTCATGGCCACAGGGAGAACAAAAAAAAAGAGAATCAAACGTTAAGTGTACACTCATGTAAGACACTTAAACATAAATTGCTTCCCTCCACCCAGGATTATAAATGGGGACTTGTAAAGACAGAGGTGGTTATTGAGTTATTGATTAGCCGATGAGTGCCTTACTGACAGCCGGGGCTGTATACATCCTGGGAAGTTGTGAATGATCAGGGAATGATTTACTTTCAATGAAACGTTTTTTTCTAGCAAAATATTTTGCTGAGCAGCTTTCAGAAGCCCCCTTTGTCCAAAACAAGCATAATTTCCTGTATTCACCTTCCATGAAGCTTTGGTCCAGATGTTCCTCAAAGATCTTGGGTCTGAGTCTTTCTCCTGGCCGTCGGACCTGCCCCACCGAAGTTGACTTCTGGTGTGGCATGACGGCCAGTGGCGACTCTGTCTCCTTGACCAGCCGGTCCAACTTAGTGCCCAGACTGCAGACGTTGACAATCTGGGGTTCGTAGGCCACGACCTCCTGTCTGACCGGGCGGACCTCCTTCAGTTGGATTTCGATGGTGCCGGCGTCCTTGGAGACGGCTTGGAGCTGGTGGACGCGACGCTCGGTGTTGTCCAGCCAGTAGCTCGAGTCCTTGTAAGCGGCGCCGTACTTCTTGGCAGCTGCCTGGCGATCCTCAAACTGGGAATTCCTGGAAAACGGACGAAAAAATGCATTAAATTGCACACTGAAATTAACGGAACATTTTATTTGAGGAAGGGAAAACAGATACTTTACAATAAATTTATGGTGGGTCTTGTCATAAATTAATTGTGGCACTTTTGTACTGTTAAACCAAGCTTCAGACACCTTTTTTTTTAAATGAAATATCGTCGTGTGCCCAGAAAAAGGAAGTAAAGAAAGAGTGAACGGCAAAAAGGTCATAAGCAATTAATGTGCAAAATTGTGTTTCAAGAAAACTGGGTGTGAAAGATTTGTCTTTTTCTGCCATTTATAAGTCATTGTAGGAAAAACATGTGTTTGGAGTAATTCTAGCAACAAATATATAAGTTACGCCCTGCTTTTTTTCAAAGGAGCCATTTTATTGTTTACGACCTTCTGCTGGGACAGAACGTTATACTTTGTGTGCCCGGAAGGTTATACAGCCTTACGACGACCTTCTGGGTACACAACGATATCTAGTATTGTTTTTCTCTTAAAAAGGAAATAATCAATGCTCCATTGAACAATAACAATTCCATGAAAATGTCCCCTACCTCTTCTCCAGGACATCTTCCAGGGTCTCCCAGTTGGAGTCCACACTGTCCAGGACCTTCTGGACGTAGGTGGTGTCGTTGCCTCGAGGGTGGCTCAGCAGCTCCTCACCAAGCTTGTGCACCTTGCTCAGCTGGGGCTTGTGGTTCTCGACCTGACGGGTGGCATCCTAGGAAAACAGGCAACCAATCAAAGATGATGGTCAGCAGTGCCCAAAATAGTTATGTGGGTCTTTGGCTGAAACCAAACTTTCAAGACTCCTATCCCCAAATGCCAAATTTGTTGGTCATCAAGTGATGCCAGAGTGCCCAATCATCAAGACACCATGTGCATTTTCACAGATAGAGCTACGATGTGCACAGAGCGGATAGGGACTTTAAGGTTTCTCCTGTTTATACTTTATCGAAGCATAAAGCTGAAATCTAACTATTTTTTGTTGTTCTTGTTGTTTTTATTATTATTTTTGTTTGTTTCGGGGATTCTTTTCAGTATCTAAAAATGCTTCTTTTCATCAACTTACAGTAAGTTTATTGAAGACAGCTGGTAGCTCATCCTTCATGAAGCGTTTTGACTCCAGCGTCTCCAACAACGGCAGCTCCCAGTTCTCCAGCAGGTCAACCTCCTTCTCAAACTCATTCAGTTTAGTCGACAGGTCGGTCAGCTGGCTACCGTGACGCTTGGCGGTGTTGTCCACACCGGCAAAGCGGCTGTTGACCTCCTCCATGCGGCTCTTCAGTACCTCGGCCACTTTGGGTTCACTCATCCGGATCACCTTGGTGACCGCGTCATTCATCGACTGGACGACGGGGGCGTGGTTGTCGACGTCGGTTTGGAAGACCTGTCAGAAGTAAATGAAATATGTGAATGCATCAGCACTGCAGATATGAATCACTATAACTTTGTGTGGACAAGTTTTTTTGAGTTATTCAAGCAATATTAAACTTTCTGTCTCGGTCACTGTGGTTTCCTTTCAGGATTCCTAATGCTTACCCGACAGGTCTGCGAGCATTCCTGTAGCGGCTCCTTCTCCACCTTGATGACTGTCCCCTTGTCCATTATGTGTGCGTCCTTCTCCGCCATGTCCAGCCACTTCAGCAGCCCGTCCAGGCTGTCCTGCACGCTGCGAGACCGGCCCAGGGCATCCTGGAGCGTGTTGAGTCGATCGTTGATCTGCCCGTGGAGGGAGTTGTAGCGATGGTTGACGTCCTCCGTGGTGCGGCCGACGCTGCTAGTCAGCTGGGGCTGCACAGCGCAGAGCTTGTCGCCGAATGTTTTCACAGTATCAATCTCGTCCGAGAAGTGAATGACATCGTCCATGAAGGTCTGATTAACAGTTGGGAAAACCAATTAGAATAGATGAGTTTGGCAAGTCTGGGAAGAAGGGGTGGGGGTGGGGTTAGGAATTAAATTTATTCATTTATTTTGAAACCTTACAATTGTAAAGAGTTTTTAATTCAATTTAAATTACACATCTACAAGCTGATCTAAAAAAAAAATTTTAAAAGCACCTCAGACAGAATAATTTCTGTCAACACTGTCTTCACTTTTGAAAGAAATATCTTTCTAATGAGCTCAAATTTATTTTCAAACTGAAAAGAATCTTGGCAGCTTTTGTCTAGGGAAACATTTTAAATCCTCATCTTTATTTAAAAAAATAAAGAAGGAAAAATAGTTTGATGTCTGTCATACCTTCAGATTTTCAATCTGTTTCTGTATTTCCGAGGTCTCGGCGGGCACTGGCTTGCTGAGAAGGTTGTCCAGCGTCGTCCGTGAGTTCCCAAGCCACTTGTCGGTAACGTTCACTGAATTCTGGTAGCGCTGGAGCCTGTCGGCGATGTCGGCCAGGCTGTTGGTGAAATGGATGCTGTTGGTCTTCAGGTTGGCGTAGCGCTCGTTCAAGTCCGACATCTTGTCTCCGATAATGTTGGTGTCGGGGTTCTCTTGGAAGGAACGGATGAACTCTCGTGGCATGGTGGTGGCACGGAACTCGGAGAGATCCGACTTATAGGCCTGTTGTTGTTACGAAAAACACATCTTTATATCACTTACAGCGAGATCTTTATGAAATTTTCTGACAGTGAACACAGGCTCTTCCTTACAATGTATACACATTGTACACACATGCATTCCATGAACAGTTTTTCTTTTACAATTGTTTTTTTTTTTTGAGAAATTTTTTGAGACCTCTGTGATTCTCGGGCAATATTTTCCATACGGACAACTGTGATGGATATTGGCCCGGTGTTCCAGGGTCTTAAGCAGTCCTTGTACCCATGCTCCATGTGAGCCAAGAAAAGTATTTACTAAAGACTGTATTGACTAGATGCCCCTAGGTGAAACTAGAAATTTATGCTGTAAAACAATAACTATGAAAGGCTGTGAAACATGTCCCGAATCTTTCAACAATTTTTTGGGAAAAAAATTTTTCTTCTTAAACTCAAGATATGAACACTGCCACCTACCTTCCCGTCATTGACGAATTTCTGTCCGGTCATAGTGATGAACTTCAAGTCACCCTTCTGGTCATTGACGTCCTCGGTGAAGGTCTTCTGGTCGACGATCTGCCTCCGCAGGTCCTCCAAGTCCTGTGGCACGTTCTTCTGTGCCTGTTGGAGCATCCGCTCCGCAGTGTCCAGCCAGTTGGTGAAGGAGTCCGCCTCCTGCTCGTACTTGTTCAGGTCGTTGAAACCGAAGTTCTGCTTGGTCTGCCGCTGGTTGGACTGGTTGTTGGCTTTGTCGAAGCGGGACTGCAGGTTGTCCACGATGTTCTGGAGCTTGGTGCGATCCACATCGCGGAGTCGGGGGCCGTGCTCCTGAAGGAAGCGGGAAGCTTCTTCCACAGTTGTGAACACCAGTGGTTGGTGCTTGACAATGTCCTCATGAAGACTCTGTTCACAATTTAAAACACAATGAAAATCTTTAAATATTAAGTAAGAAAAAGATTGAATCGTAAAAATATTGAGATTTTGAAATATATCAGGCTTTGATACGGATCATGGGGATAAGGTTTGTAACATTATTTAATTTAATTATTTAAGTCACCAGAAACATACAAACAAAATTTCAATCCAGAAAACCCTCATATTTTCATTCAGGGAGAAAGATTTCACTTTCGGTCTGGAAAAAAAAAAAAAAAAAAAAAAGTGCCAATAAACGCAGAGCAAATTTAGTCAAGGAATTTGCAGCATGCCAAAAGATGGCTGTATAAATGATTCCTTATCTAGAGGGGTCAAAATTAGATGGATTTAGAGCAGGACAGATAAAACACATTGGTGGATTCATGGATGGGGGGGGGGGGCACAGTGGGAATGTGTCTCGTGTTTTTTTTTTTATTGCCGTGCATGTAAATTTACCATACATTTTTTGTGCCCCCCCTTTATCGAGACCCTGGATCCACCCCCTGATGACAGGCCAAGCTTGGACATTCTCACCGTGTGTTGGTTGATCTGTTGGGTGAGTGGTCGAGTCTCTTCGCTCAGAGGCTGCTCAGAGCCCAAGGCCTTCTCCACATTGTCCATCCAGTTGGTGAGCTGAGTCAAATCCTCCAGAATCTTCTGACTACGTGCATTGAGGGTAGACTGTCGTGATGGAGGGAAAAAAAGGGATAACTGAAATTAACCGATATTTTATTCTTAAAAAATTTCCTGAAGATGATCAGAGCATACTGATGGAAATGTCGAGTTGTAACCTCCAGTTCTTTTCAGAACTAATTACTACTCAATATAGAATTTCACATGGTGTCACCGCAATTAGTCTTACTTATCCTCTTCACCATGCAAAGCTACAAGTTTTACTTAAAAATTTATTTTGGTTTTTTATTTTTATTTTTTTATTTTTTAGAAAAGATTTAAAAATCAATTTCAAAACGGACAATAACATAACAGACGTTTTGAAATTATGTTTAAATAGGAATTGTGACTATAGAAAGAAACACATGCAGTAGCATCCTCGTAAATCATTCTTACTTTTACATACATGGTCAAAATGATGCATTGAGCACAATTATTTTTTTCAGAACCGAGCTTTCTCCTCGAAAGGAAATTTCAGACTATATTAAGTTCTTGGTGGTTGTGATGCACCTCAAATATTTTGTTCAAATGGAAGGATTGGAGGTAAAGGTTATCTCGTATGTGAAGATAATCAGTCTGCACACTGTCTTTACAACAACAACAAAAATCATTAATTTTCCCACCAAAACTGTCGTCGGGAATATTGTTATTTTTCCTGAAATCAGTACGTACCGACTCGAGTTGATCAGTTCTCATCTGGCCGAGGCGATTCTCGGCATCGGTGATCTCCCAGCGAGTCTTCCTCAAGAGCTCGTCGTAGCGATTGCGCAGGTCGTTGCTGAGACGCTGAAGGGTGTCCTTCTGCTCTGGAGTGAGGCGGTTGATGTTCTGGCTGTAGAAGGTGTCGATTTGACGGATCATGTCGTTGATCGGATTCTGGTGGTCGTCGATATCCTTCACCAGGATCTGTTGGGGGTAACAACAAACATATTACAAGTGTCGTAAAGTACCTTGTTGTATGGTATATTCTGGAGCTAATAATTATTTGAATGAGCCAATGCTTTGAAATCACATTCTTCAGAGCAGTTTGACCTTGTAATATCAGAGCTGCCAACTTTTCCGGATTCTGCACCAAAAGGAGAGGCCTCCTTGCATATATTTTAAGTAAATTACCGTCAAATACGCGAAGTCTTCCGCAGAATCCAGAAGAGTTGGCAGCTCTGTAATATGTGCAAATTTATCAACACAGTACAATGTTTTAAGAAGTTATCAACACAGTACTTGTATTATTATTTTTTGCATGGAATACTACATGTCAATACTGAAGTCTCATGAAATCTCACAAAATATCATGAAATCTCACAAAATATCATAAAATCTCACAAAATATCATGAAATCTCACATATAAAAATCAGTTACTATGTACATTACATTACATTACAACAAGTATTTATCATGCGCCATTCCCGAGAGGCTCATGGCACTTACAAAAGTTAATATGACATAATAAATACAAATCAGGATAGAATAAGACACAAATTGATGCAAAATTAATGAGGAAACAAGTGAGTTTTAAGAGCCTTCTTGAAGGCATTAACAGAAACAGATTAACTGAAATCTCATGACAATAATGAGTCAGATTTTTGAGCAGCAATGTAATAACTGGATACATGTACAAAAATCTATTGAGAAAAAGTGCTACAATGTTACATCCCTGAACTTTATGCAAAAGCAGTTATTTTTGTGATACGTTTGTTGTGATGTTACAAGTTACAATATTTGTTTGATGCACAAGAACCCCGCAACAGAAAATTAAAAAAAAAAAAAAATCATCTCTACCTTGTAGTTCTCTATCTCCTGCGCTAGCGTGTCAATGTCAGTACTCTTGGGCACTTGACGGTCGAGCTTGGCGTCAGTGGTCATTGTCCACGACAAGAGGTCATTGGCGTTGTCGGCATGATCCACAAAGTTCTGCATCAGCTCCAGGTCCTCCAGGCGGTAGGTGATGTTCTTGTTCAGAGTGTCGTACCGATTGTTGGAGGTGTTGTAGACCTGAGTGACTTCAGACTCTGTTGAAAACAAAGGAAACAAGAGGGCTGGAATATTTCAATTTGCAAACTTTCATATATATATATATTTTTTTTTTAAATTTTCTTTCTCATATACGTGACTGGCTCTGGCAAAACCCTAAACTGGGACCCCATTTTCAAAAGTGACCTCCCAAATTTATCGTGAAAATTAACAATGTTCTCAACAACGTTTCAGGATTTGTCTTTTTCCATCAAAATCTAGAGAAAATGCTCTAAATGGTAACATGAAAACTGGTCCCTCAAACTGGTCGCTGGGTAAGTTTTTAACTTTTTCATGGCTGTTACACATTATGGTAAATGCCGAGAAGTTTCGGGTTTTGCCAGAGCAGGTCACATACATGAATTTTAGCTGGGCTGTAAGCTTAACACGTCTGCAGACGTCTGCACATGTAAGCAGGAAGTCATGGGTTCGAAGCCTGCCCGAGTCACCAATGGCATTTTCCCCCCGCAGTATCCAGTGCTTCATACTCTACATACGTTGTCAGTGCAAGGGCAAAAATCAACTGTTTATCATCCAATGCAATAATTTCATCTATTAATAAGCATCTTCAATGAAGCAATTTAAAAATTATTGAGGAAACCCTTTTATGAATGAACCCATAACAATCTCATTCAATGTCCATGTTAAAAACTTCACTCAAACCCACCTTTTATTCAAGAGCTTACTGTACGACGCCATGAGCAATGACTGTTGGAATGGCGTCAATCCAACGATTGATCGATTGATGGATTGATGGATGGATGGATGGATGGATGGATGGATGGATGGATGGATGGATGAAATGTGGACACCGAGCCAAGTATGTTTGGCTGGGCTATAACAGTACTGAATCCATCATAATCAAGCCGAATGAGAGGGGGGTAAGCTAGGGTAGGAATAAAAACAGCTCCATTTATTAAGTCACACCTTGTGGGAGGAAGGCACTCTGAGTCAGCTCCTCAAATGTCCGTTTGGTCTTCTTGATCTGGGGCTCTGTGGTCGGAATGGTTCCGAGCTGGGTAGTGCGATGGACAGGTGCCGACTGGACCGGTCTGGCCACCTCTTGCTGGAGGTTCTCCAGGGTCTTGCAGATGTTGGACATCTCCTCCATGCGTGGTTTCAGTTGAACTGTCTCCTTCTGAAGAGGCTATGATGTCCAGAAATTCCAATAGAAATATTTAAAGTGTCTACATCTTATAAATATTTATGAGCTAGCGCTGTTCTCTAATTGGTCTAAAAATTGGCAAGATTTGAATAACAATACTGGTGCCTAGCTAGGACAAATATTTGAATATTTGAATTTGGAAGAGTTTTGAAATCTACTATCAACTCCAAAAGCAAATAAATAAGTTATGATTTTTTATTTTTTGTAAATAACTGCACATATTTTCAATACCTTGAGGATCTTGGCGAAAAAGCAACCCATCTATCAACTGATTAATAAAAAATAAAAATAATAAAAAAAACATCTGACAACATATCTTGCAATGTGTCTTAAACAGCGAGAGAAATTTTCAGGTAGAGGGTGGGCAGGGGAGGGGGTTTCCTTACCTTGACAGTGTTGAGCTGACTCGAAATGACCTTTGTGTCTCGAGTGACTGTCGGTAGCTGGTCAAACTTCCTCTCGATGGTTCCCACCATGCGATTGATGTCCTCGTTGCAGGTGTTGTAGCGTCTGTTCATGTCCTCCAGTTCCTCAAGTTGTTGAACCCTGCGGGTTTAAAATGTTACAACTCATTAATGAAACAATCTTGCGTAGTGCATAACATGCATTGGTCCAATGTTCAATTTATATTTTATCCCCTGATAGACCTGGAATCTCTTGGAGGTTATGGCTTCCGTTGCCCTGGATTTGGCCTTGGTGCTCCATAGTTTGGCATTCTCCTGAAGACTAACAGAGTAAACTAATCGAAACGTTGAGTTTCTCATGACAGGTTCGTCTCAGAACCAAAAATTATTACAACTCCTATATGAGATTGTTTGCATGGTGCTTCCGCAAACCTTTATCCCTTCTGTAACTGCAAGGGTCAAAATCAGTCAAAATGTTGATTTACTTGTACTTGCCAAGGTATATCTAGTAAACTTAAAAGTCGAACACTGTCAAATCTATAGATTGTCAAATCTCACGTGTTGTAAGTACATTTACAGGTCAAAATGAGTTGACAATTTTTGACTAGTAAAAGCATCGTCTTGTATTGTTCGCGATGGTCAAAATGGCAGTCAAAACCAGTCAAAAAAATGCCCTTGTGTGCACATTTGGGTCAACAGTCAAAACAGGCAGTCGACTGATTTTGACCTCTATAGCTACTTGCCACTTAAGTGCAGCTATAGTAGGAGGGTTAATACAAACCTTGTGTTGAGTACGTCCTCCAGTGTATTCCAGTTACAGTCCGTGTTGTTCAGCATTGTAGTCACATTGGTTGAATCATTGACGGTCTTGTTCTGGATGAGGTCTTCCATCAGTTTCCTTGACTTCTGGTACTGAGGGCGCTGTCTGTCAACCTGCTGTGTGATTTCCTGTTTCGAGGAGGAAGGGGTGGGGGAATAAGTTTATTGGCTTGTATTCTAATTGTGTCTTTAAAGCTACTATAACGATATGAGGGGTTGTGATTTGACAAAGTTAGAAAATCCTGAAAAATGGGTAGCAGGCCTGGGTCTCCCTTTGGTCTAGAGGACAAAGCCCCCTGAACCTCTTGGATGTTTCATTTTGGGGGATTTACAGACTCTCCACAAACAAGAAACTAGAGGTTTGGACACGAAACAGGCTACATGTACTTCTTTCTTTGGTGGCTACTTCTTTCAAGAAAATGGAGATTTGTTAAAAATCCTGAGAAATCACAGGTTTGATTGGTGATCTTGAACAAATCCATAAATGATCACACCATTTATCATCATCTGCTCATGATCCAAAGTTGCAGCACCGGGGGGGAATATTGTACAGGAAGAAAGACCATGCCACTTAATGACGGTTGCTATTAGAAGGCACAACTTTCTCTAGGTTGGACAGATTTTAATGACAAGTACACCCCAAGTGTGAGATACTGTTTGAAAGCTCTTTTCCTACAGAATTCAAAAATTGCAACAATCTCAATTTTGAAAAAGTGATGCCCTTGCTGTAGTTCCTGAGGAGATGACTCACCTTGAGTTTTTTGCTGAGTTGAGGGGTGTCCATCTTCATGAGTTCCTCCGACTGCAGCTTCTCAATTGCTGGAATGACAAAGTCCTCCAGGTTATCGACGGTGTCTTCCGTTGTCTCAACCTGGTGCAGTGTGTCGTTCCAGTTATCACCGAGAGTCTGGGACAGAAAAAGAGCATACACAAATTAAACCATATACCAACTGTTTACTGTATAGTATAGGTTGATGAAATTGCGTCGGGTATTAAACAACTGATTTAATTTGCCCTACACCTTCGTATGCATATTCGGTGCTTTCCGTCTGAAAAAACTCCACAGGAGACCTGGGGCGGGATTCAAATCCATGACCACAACCTCCTGCTTACTAGTGCAGTCACCTGTGAAGTTTTTTCACAGACACTCACAGTATGCAGTACTATACACACGTCGATGTAGGGCAAATTAAATCAGTTATTATAGGTTTTCAGAAATATCTATATACAGATGAAAATGGGAATTTAATTCTTATAGAGCATGTAAGTTTACCTCTGTTGTACCTTCCCTCCAATGTATATCTTGATTCAAAGAGAGTAAGCATACTCATAGAAGCAGTTTTGCCAACATTACCAATGTTGTACCTTCCCTTCAATGAATATCTTGATTCAAAGAGAGTAAGCATACTCATAGAAGCAGTTTTGCCAACATTGTGCCTTCCCGTTGTTGGTGAAATAGTGAAATAAGCAGAATATGTATCTCTCACGATCACCTTACTGTGGAAATGACCACGTACCTTAGTGCGGTCATTGACATTGCTGTACGTCTTGTTGATCTTGTCCAATTTGGTCTGGATGGTTCGAGCCATCTCCGGGGCACTCTCCCGGATCAGTGGAGCTGCATTCATGTTGACCGCCTCAATGGTGGGGCGGTAGCTCTCAAGCTCCGACACAAAGGTCTGTTTTCAAAGAACACAATATACAGAATCTTTCACCAGTCTTTCACCAGTCTTTCACAAGTCTTGATTGTTAGGTATAAAAGAGACAGTATCGTCACGATCAGAGCAGACCTTCAACAGGGCATGGAATCGGTGTCCTAGTTTAAGGTGAACACAGTGGCTGAACATTACTGGCTCATTTATGAAGCAGCAACGGTAATATGACCTTATCATGTGGGTTTTATTTTCAGTCTCTGAGTTTATCTAAAACTAGCACTCCGATTCCATGCTCTGTTGATCGTGATGATATTGTCCCGTTTAATATTAAGGGGAGAGGGAAATGTGATCGCTCCACTTTTTCCTCATCATCAGGCTTTTCATGTGTGGCCTCCCTTTCTTGTGAAGTGTGCTCCTTTTTCTGAAGTTTTTTTCAATTTCCATTAATCATTCACCATATACTTATGATTTAAAAAAAAATTAAAAATAAAGGGAAAATATCGTCACGATCAACAGGGCATGGAATCAGAGTGCTAGTTTTAGATTAACTCAGTGACTGAAAATAATACCCCACATGATAAGGTCATATTACAATCAATGGGGCATGGAATCCGAGTGCTAGTTTTAGATTAACTCAGTGACTGAAAATAATACCCCACATGATAAGGTCATATTACAATCAATGGGGCATGGAATCCGAGTGCTAGTTTTAGATTAACTCAGTGACTGAAAATAACACCCCACATGATAAGGTCATATTACAATCAATGGGGCATGGAATCTGAGTGCTAGTTTTAGATTAACTCAGTGACTGAAAATAACACCCCACATGATAAGGTCATATTACAATCAATGGGGCATGGAATCTGAGTGCTAGTTTTAGATTAACTCAGTGACTGAAAATAACACCCCACATGATAAGGTCATATTACAATCAATGGGGCATGGAATCTGAGTGCTAGTTTTAGATTAACTCGGTGACTGAAGATAACACCCCACATGATAAGGTCATATTACAATCAATGGGGCATGGAATCTGAGTGCTAGTTTTAGATTAACTCGGTGACTGAAGATAACAGCCTACATGATAAGGTTGTATTACCGTTGCTGCTGCATAAATGAGCCAGTAATTTTCAGTCACTGTGTTCATCTTAAACTAGTGTAAGCTGACATCTGGTAGATTTCACACTCAGGGCCACTGACCACATGTGGGGTCAGTGGGGTCATAAATAATTTCCTGTCTCCAAGACTGACATCCCCTAGACCAATTTTATTGCCTTTTCGACCTCCCCTAAATTATAATATAAACACGGTACCTCACACAGTTGTAAGTGACCAGAACCCATCATTAGTATATACAGGTTCTTTTAGATTAGAAAAGACACTTCTCTTGCTCTTACTCCAACACACTTGTCTCTCTCTACTGTACTACTACATGTAGTCTAGTCCAATAACTTTGCGACTCTACAGTCAGTTTTGAGTAGCAGAATAGATTTTGTACTTCTTGTTATAGCCACGGAGAAAGAAATAAACTATTCGTACAGCTCAAGAAGCTTCTCTTATAAGTGTTTTCTTCATCGTGTAGCACCCCTCTTATACAGTGTTACACTAGGACACCGATTCCATGCCGTGCTGAAAATCTTCACTGATCGTGACGATACCGTCACATTTGTGAAATAATTTCCAGAATAAATTTCCAACGGAAATTCCACATTGGAAGAAATACGAACATCATATGAACCGGCCCTTTTTTTCAATACCTTCTGCACATTGCAGTTCTCCTGTAGGGGTTGCCTCTTGGCCTGGATCACCGTTCCTTCTTCTAGCTGCGTGGTGTTGCGCTCCACGGTGTCCAGCCACTTCAGGATCCTGTCCAGATTGTCCTGGATGTCCGTGGTCTTTGTGTAGGCGCTGTGGAGCTGGTTCACACGCTCTGTGTACTGTATGTTCAGACCGTTGTACTTGTCGATGATGGTCCCTAAAGTAAAGAGGAAAAATATATTTTAATAAATTTTAATAAATACCAAAATCTAAAAAAATAAAAAAAAGAACCACGCGATGTTCAGACCATTGTACTTAAATAAAGAAGCAAAATATTATCTTTACATTTTTTTTTTCTACAAAAAAACAAACAGCCTAAGAGAGTAAACCAATTATTGATTTTTTTAAATTTTTTTATTTTAAATTCAACTTACCGACAGTGTTTTCCACGTCGTTTTTGAGTTCAGGATGGGCATCGACCAGCTCCTGCCCAGTCTCACGGCAACGCTCCACATCCTTGGCATGTGCCGTCACATCAGTATTGAACAACTGAGGACAAACGGAAATCGGGATGATGATGAATATGAATGAAAGCCAAAAATAAACCTAAGCATATTTCGCATTCCTACTCTTGCTCACGGCTACTTTGTAGAACTACGGATTTGCTGCCTACACGGCTAGAATATAATTAGTTTCAGACAAATCTAACAGCGATTTCAACCTAGCCCACAAGCCTGAAGGGTTGCAATCACCAGGGGTGTGATTTGACAAAAGAAAAAAAAATCTTCAGCCTGGGTCTCCCTTTGGCCTAGAGGACAAAGCCCTGTGAACCTCCTGGATGTTTAATTTTGGAGGATTTACAGAGACTCTCCACATCCCCACAAACAATCAACTAGAGGTTTGGACGCAATACAGGCTACTTCTTTCTTTCCTTGGTGGCTATTTCTCTTCTGTCAAGGACATTTTGAGGCAAAGGGAGATTTGTAAACAATCCTGAAATTATTATGATTGGCCGGTTTTAGATTCTGCCTGTACTCTTCTCTCACCTTGATTCGATCGATCTGCTTCTGAACAAACTCCGGCTCGACTCCCAGAGGCTCCTTCATCAGCCTGTTCAGTGTCTCGTAAGCCTCCTGCAACCAAGCCAGGACCACGTCGATGGAGTCCTTGTAGCGCATCAGCTTATCCAGGAGGTCGCTGAGGACCGAGTAGTGAGTGCTGCTGGCTGCCTGGAGCCGGTCATAGCGGGCGTTCAGGTTGTTCAGGTTGTCGCGGATCAGGTTCGTCTCTGGCTGCTCGCGGAACTTCTGATTGAATTGACGCGGGAGGTTGTTGGTGCGGAAGTCGCCGAGGGTGTTGCGGTAGACGTCCTTCCCCTTGAGGAACTTCTGCCCCGAGATGTTCGTCATCTTGAGATCGCCCTTGTGGCTGAAGACATCCTCATTGAAATCCTTCAGTTGCTTGACCTGCCGGCGGATGGTGTCCGCGTCGCCGCCCATCTCACGGTGGAATTTCTCCATGGAGCGTTCGGCACCTTTCAGCCACTCCTCGAAGACCTCAGAGTCGGGCTCAAGGCGCTCCAGGATGTCCTCGCTGCTATTGAGCTGTCGCATGCGAATTTCGGAGTCCTTGGATACTGCATTGTAGCGGGTCTGCAGAGCCGTCTTGCCCTCTTGGAGTTTGTTGCGGACTTCGGGTCCGAGATGGGCTCCCCGGTTCTCAAGGAAGGTCTCTGTAGTGTGAACAGCAAGGAGTACTGGCTGCTGATGTGCTAGAATGTCATCGTTGATGCTCTGTTAAAACAAATTAAATAAAACTGATTAGAAAACAAGGTTTTGCTTTATAATTTCTTATCAGAGGCAGAGATTTCCCTGAAAAAGAAAAACAGGACAATATACTTACAGCACCTCCAAGACAAAAATAATTGACAACTTGGGTGACCACAAACTAGAAGGTTAGATAGCTTAGTAAGAAGAGCTTTGTTACAGTTATCAAGGGGATTCGGGTTCAACCCTCTCTTTGGTGAATTTGTCTTTATTCGCTCAAACAATAAAAAATATATTTCAGCAAACAAAAACATAAGCTGATTCTCTTGAAAGAGCGATTCCTGGATTTAAAAGTCTGTGCCTACCTTGTGATCTTTGACTTGCTGCAAGAGTGGTGGATGCCGCTCTTGGAGAGGCTGCTCATTGCCAAGGGATTGCTCCGCCTTGGTCACCCAATCCAGAAGATCCACCAGGTTGTCAACTTTCTGCTTGGTCTCACGCTCCAGGGCGACCTGAAACCAGTTACAATTTAAGAAATAAACTGAATAAAAACGACTTCATATTTTTGATTGGGAAGCTAACCATATCTTGTGATTATTTTGCAATTTTTTTTATCCAAGCCGCTGATGCTCGACCAAAGTCGCCAGACATGAAGTTTATTTGGTGAAGAATTGTCCACTCGACGTTATAATGGTAGTTTTTAACTAGTCTTGATTAACAAGTAAGTTAAGCCTGTCCCGAGCCACAATGGCTCATCTGGCTGTCTCTAGTGGCGTTGGCATGAAATTTCTATTCCCCCTGGAAGGACTGCCAGTCTATTGCAAGTTGCTTCCCCAGCTGTTGCCGGTACCCATTTTATACTCCTGGGTTGAGAGAAGCAATTACGATAAAGTGTCTTTGCTCAAGGACACAAACACCATGGTCACAGCCAGGATTCAAACCACTCAAGAAGAGATTATTACACACGGTGTTACCCATTTATACTCCTGGGTGGAGAGAAGCAATTACGGTAAAGTGTCTTTGCTCTAGGACACAAACACCGTGGTCGCAGCCAGGATTCAAACCTCTCAAGAAGAGATTATTACACATGGTGTTTATACCAGTAAACCTAATCTTTCATATCCAAATCAACCATGCAAAGTTTTAAAAAAACAAAAAACATTTCACATTTAGGATTCGAACAAGTCGATCAGAAAACAAGTCTTGATAACGGACCCCTGACCGTACCTTGTCACGCTGCTCAGAGTCCAGCAGGGCCAGCATGTCACGCAGGGCATTCAGCCGCTCCAGCGAGAACCCAACCAGGTTCTCGTAGTACTGCCGTAGCTCGCTGATGCGATTCTGCATCTCCTGGATCTGTGGTTGGGTGAGCTTGTCGCGTCGGTCGTGAAGGAGGTGCTCAGCGTTCTGGATGGCCTCGAGCATGACGGGGCGTCGTGAGAGCAACTCACTGTGAAGTGCCTGATAGGATATCAATGTATGTAAATTACAGAGTAAAAAAAAAAAAAAATTGTATAATTCTTCACAGTAACAAGTAGCACTGCATTGAGTTGTACAATGAGGGCCGATTCAACAGGAGTAATTGCAGACTGCAGAAAGCATTGTAAACTTTAGCATAGAAACAATTCACTAAAAAAATAAACGAATAAAAGATTTTTGAATTTGATGCTCAGATTTTGGGAAAAAACTGGCATTCTATTGTAATGTTTTTAGTATAAGTATAAGCTACAAAGAAATCTCATTCCTGAAAATCTCAGAGATTTTTGGTATTTTTGGCAATTTCTAGTTCGGAACCATGAATTTTCACAATTTTGCCCCAAAACAAATATAACTTGAAGTGAAACTTACTGATGAATTCATGCAAAACTTTTTATCCACATCAAGTATACATGATCGTAATAACATTTTACCAAGACTAAACAATCCTAGTAAACAATCCTACTAACAGGGGTGTGATTGAGCAGTTTTGAAAAATCCACGTAAATTTTGCTAGGGGTATTGGGGCCGCTGTTGTGAACAGCACTGGGGTGAAATCTCTAGTTCTGAGCATTTGCTTTGCTTTCTTTTATTGCTTAAATCTTTAAAATCCGGAGGATCACAACATTGCAATTTGTAAAAATCAGAAAATCCGGACAAATCACACCCCTGTAATAAATAAATAAATAAATATATAAAATAAAAATAAAATTCTAAAGACTTGTAGACACCTTGTGGTCCGTGATGATAGCCTGGAGTGAGGAGATATCCCTGACGTCAGGGATGGGTTCCTGTAGCTTAGCCTTGATGGGACGGCTCCAGTCCAGCAGGACCTGGAGGTCCTTGTTGCGCTCGTTGTACTGACGGATGATCTCGTACATCTCCTGGATGGAATCCTCCCGGAGGCTGATGTTCTTGTCCAGGTTCTCGTAGTCGCTGCGGAGGCCCTTCACCTCGCGCATGACTTCAGTGTCTGTGAAAAATGAATGATTTTATTGGGAGACCTTTCAGGTGCTAGATGGTCGTTTTCAATTGTTCTCAATAGAGTGCACATGCTCAGAATTATGTCTGCTGCCACCTATTGTCCTAATGTCGCCCATTCTATATTTGTCGATATTTTGAGAAACTACATTGAGTATGGACAAGAGACCTTTGTCTCTCCGGCCATTTTGATTTCTTGAGCTATCTATTTAAAATATATTTAAAACCCAGTAGACCAAATTTGTGGGGAAAATTGTTTTGGGGCCCCTTTTCAGGTTTAAAAAAAAAACCAAATTGACGAATTTAATAGAAACTTACTTGGTGTATAGCTGATGATGGTATCAATCTTTCCCAGAAAATAATTTTTGTCGGAGGTTCTGTCATTTTTAAGAAAAATGAAATAATTTCCAAGAAAGTTTTTCCACCCACCGGTTCTTCTCTCAGAACCAACAATTATTGCAACTCCTAAGAGATTGTTTACATGGTGGTACTGCAAACCTTACGACTACTGTACTTCCACCATGCAGAGCTTAGTCAAATCCTAACTTCCAGTTTGAATTTAGAAAAGAGAACGCCTAAACTCCATGTTAGAATGAATTCAAAAAATTCTTAATGATTTTTCACTATTTTCTTTTTAAGCCTAACCACCCCAAATCCTGCAAAATCCTCCAAGGGGCACTTTTTTGGGGAAAATTCAGCACTGCTGGAAACCGGTACTTTCACCTTTTCAAATGGGACAAAATTACTACCTGGCAAGAAGTACAGGCCATAAGATCAACGAAAATGCATGGTGCATTTTGAAGACAAAGGGCATGTTTCCCAAAAGTGCACTGATGGATTTTGGAGGATCCAGGATGGTTCCTAGCCAGAATACCTAGGGGGTTAGAATTAATGCAAACCTTGATAATTTGTTTCAAACTTTACCTTCAGAAACCTGGAAGTTTTGCTGTAACTCCACCACGCGGCGTTCCATCTGTGGGATGTCGCCACTGGCGACTTTGGTCGAGCGTCGGCGATTGGTCACGACAGTCTCGGCGGCTTGGATCAACTGGTCCAGGGACTTGCCGAGCTCGTAGGTCTCGTTGATCTTGGGCTTGAAGCCAGTGACTTCTCGTTTCAGCGGCTGATGGAAAGAAAAAAATGAGTGATAAGTTTACTCTATCATGATTATTTTAAAATTATCAAGAAGTTGAGGACAATGCCTAACACAAAAATCTTTAAATGCCTTCAAATGTTAAAAATGTATCATCCTTATTTTTTGTTAATTTAACAGCAAATATCAACAACAACAAAATGTCAGAAGAATGGTTTTACAGCAAACTTTTTTTTGGCAATTTCTATCTTATTCATTAAGGAATCAATTTTAAACCACGATTTTGACAGTCATTTTGTGAACTATTTCATTTTAAACTTTTTAACTGATTTCTTTTCTTCAAGACAAATTTTAGATGTTCAGAACCAAAACAAAATTGCCAGAGATTGATATATATTTTTAGAAACCTTATTTTGGACCATCTTACCTTCATCTGCTCCAGCTGGTTCTTGAGGACGTCCAGCTCCCGGGCGATGTCCGGCAGCTGGTCAAACTTCCCATTGGTGCTCTCCAGCCACATACTGACCACCTTGACTGAGTTGCGGTACTTATTGTGCATCTGCTTCCTCTCCTGGAGGTAGTCATTCCTGAACAGAAACATTTCCAAGATTTATTTTTTGGATTATTGATAAAAACATTCTTACCCCCCCCCCCAAAAAAAAGGAAAAAAAAGAAGAAAAAACAAGTTCTGTTAGGCAGGTTACTGACACACCCCTCCCCCAACCCCTCCTCCCATAAAAACCACCAAATGTCGTAGATCATTGCCTGACAACTTACAGCCTCGTGAGGGCCTCCTCCATGGTCTGCCAGTTCCTGTCCAGGCCCTTCATGAGGTCCACTACGAAGGTGGCGTCACGGGCGCGAATGTGCTTGATCAGCTCGTCTGCCACCTTGGTGATGCGCTTGTACTCCGGGTTGTGAGTGTCAACCTCTCTGGTGATTTTCTGCAAGGGATACAGGTTATTATCTTATGATTTTTTTTTTCTGTAGTTTTGTTCAGAACAATGATCTAAATTGCCATCTGAATTAACCAATGAGTGCCGAGTCTCACTGTTAAAACCACAGCACGTTAATCTAAAGCAATAATAACGGAAGACGTACAAAATACAACAAAATGCTCTGCTAAAAGTTGCAATTTCAAACATATTTGAGAAACACATACATTTTTAAGGCAGTTTTCAAAACGGAAAGAGGGGCTTGTGTGTGAGAGGACGTGGACTCTCCACGTAAAGTTTGTACAGGGAACAGATAGGTACAACTTTTTTAATCTAATTTTTGTAATAAAACTATTAAGGATTCCTCAAAAGTAGCTATGGCACTTTAGCCTGCAAACCTGAAAAAAAAAACATGTGAAGAGAAGACGATGAAGAAATGCTCACTTTTAGAGGTAGAAGGAAAACCTTATATGTGACCCGCTCTGGCAAAACCCGATATTTTCGGCATTTGCCATAATGCGCAACAGCCATGAAAAGGTCAAAAACTGACCCCAGGGACCAGTTTGAGGGACCAGTTTTCATGTCACCATATAGAGCATTTTCTCTAGATTTTGATGGAAAAAGAAAAATCCTGAAACGTTGTTGGGAACATTGTTCATTTTCACAATAAATTTGGGATGTCACCTTTGAAAATTGGGTCCAAGTTTAGGGTTTATATGAGAAATCCAAATAATCAGGTCGAGTTGAAAACCCAGTCCACACATCTGCCCAAATAAAAATTCCAAAACTGAGTGCAAGCGATAAAAATTCGAGGCAAGGTACCACTACGGCAACCTAAACTTTTTATACCTGGATGACTCTCTCAATCTCCGGAATGTCCTGCTTCTTGAGGTCCCGCGACTCCACTGTGTCCAGCACGGGGAAGAGCCAGTCCTCCAGCTGGTCCACGTCGTCCAGGAGTTTCCCCAGCTTGTCCAGCATGCCATGCAGGTCGTCGTCGTACTGGGCGACGACATTGCACAGCTTGCCGTAGCGCTGGTTGATGCCGTCCATCTGGGCCTGCAGGTTGCGGGCCACGATGGGGTTGGAGGTCTGGCTGACCTTGTCCACGCACTCGGTCAGCGTGTCGATGGTGGAGCGGTGGTGTTGCAGGTCTTGTTCAACACTCTGGTTTAAGTAAAAATGCAATAAAAATTACTCAAATTTATTCGGAAATCAAATTTTGATATACATTTGTACAGAAAATTTATCTGAAAATGCAGATAACATCTGAGCTTGCAATATCTACTAATAACCCTTACCATGTTGAACGCAACAGAATGCAACAATTGTAAAATTATGTTGGATCTTGTTGAAGTGAGGCGAGAACAAAATATCTTTTATTCTTGCTGATGGATCTTGTTGCACTCAGTAGGCTTCACATTTGGACAACTGATGGATGTTGCTGCATTGAGCAGGGTGTCTAGCCAGTTATTGAAGGGGATTAGGGTTAGTCTACACAAATCTACTTAAACAAAACTTTGTAAGGAGAAATTCTCTGAGGATTTATAAAATTCTGATCCCTGCCCTTCCAACCTAATAATAACCCATGATCTAGCTTTGTATTTCTACAAACAAACAAAACTCCATCACGTAAGTCTCAACTGTGACTGTAACCTCTGACCTCATGCCCTTTGACCTCTCTACATGACCCACCTTCAGGTTCTGTATCTCTTCCAGGATGGGCTCACGCTTGACGGTGACCTTTGTCCCCTCCATGCGCATGAGCTTCCTCTCCACCTCGTCCAGCCAGCTCTGGCTCATGTCCAGGCCTTCCTCCAGGCCGTGCATGTCCCTCATTGCGGTGTGGAGGTCGTTGCTGCGTGTGCTCATGCAGACCTCCAAGTTGTTGTATTTGGTGACCACCTCGTCTGCGCAGAGGGAGAGTCAAGTTGGTAAATTTACTCTCCAGAATTTATGAATTGCTTTCTGTCACCTAACGATGACTAGAGCATTTTAGTCAAAACATCTGCAAAGACTTATGACATAAAACACAATAAAGGGGGCCACTTTGCATCCGTCACGTTAGCAGTTTTTCCAATGGTTGTTATTTATTTTTAAGTACCTGAAACCGACCAAAAAGTGTTTCAACATGTGAATGGACATGCAGGCTTATACTAATAATAATAATAATAATAATAATGTGTGGACTTATATAGCGCACGTATCCACCAACTAAGTGGTGCTCAAGGCGCATTCTTTTTTACGTGCATTACACAACACACGGGACCTACGGCTTTACGTCCCATCCGAAGGACGAAGCAATTATGGTTAAGTACCTTGCTCAAGGACACAAGTGTCACGACCGGGGCTCGAACTCACACCCTACTGCTGGCAACACCAGAACTTGAGTTCGGTGCGCTAGACCGCTCGGCCACGACACTCCACTAATTTGAGTTGATTTATTTTATTTCTAAATTTTTTTATTTATTTTTTTACCCTCAAATTTCCATAAAAATTGGACGGAAAAAGTTACCTCACTTTTCCGTCCATTTGTTGATGGAAATTTTAGGCTAATTAAAAAAATAATAGTAATAATCAACTCAAATTATCTTTAGGATAAGCATGCATGTATATTCAAATGTTGAAATTCTTTTTGGGTGGTTTCAGATATTAAAAAAAAAAAATTACAACCATAAGAAAAACTGCTAACGTGACGGTAGGAAAGTGGCCCCCTTTATTGTGTTTTATGTCTTATATGGTTCTTATCCGAACAGAACCACAATACCACTTAGCAATAGTTGAGATAACCCATATGGTGTTACTTCAAACCAAAGCGATAAGTCTCCCTGTTTTGCGCACTCTCAGTTGGTGATAACATCTTGAAGAGGAACTCTACCCAGTGACTATTTTTGACTCGTACCACTCAAATGTGCAAACCCACCGTTAGGTGGTTCCACAGCATCTACACCATTCTCAAATTCGACTAAATTTTTTCTATAGTTTTTTGCAGACCAAAGATCTGAATTTTACCTAATACCATAGAGCAAACCTTTCATAACTGTTTTTTATATATTTTTTTATAGTTTTTTTCAAAAGGTTTTTGTATAGGCCTGAATGTCTGGCATCGAGACGGTCATCTCCATTGACCCCATGCTTGTTTCAGTAGTGGTTCACGCTAAACTGGCCTCCATAACAGCAATAAAACCAAATGATAATAAATGTTAAGCCCCCCTGTATCCATAGCCTGACCTTTTTCTCCAATAGATAGGACAGGGCATGCCAGGGTAACCGACAGTGACCATATTTTGTACTTACTGACAGTCTTGTCGATGGACGGCTGGAGGTCTGGCTGCTCCTCAGCAAGCTCGTTACCAGTTGCCTTCACCTTTTCGACATCCTTGAGATGACGGGAGACATCGTCTTGAACTCCCTATGTAGGTTAAAAAAAAATTTTTAAAGTTAGCCGTCAGTCAACAGGTGTTCTCAGCAAAGTGACCCCGCCCACCTGGAAAATCTCAGTCATGCGCTTGTATGAATGTAAAGTGCTTGACCGACACAGTAACAATTGTCATGGAAACTTTGTCACATGCAACTTTGTTCTTTCAAAACAATCCACTTAGAAAACCCCAAAATAATTTGTTCCCATTTAGCTGGCAGTCACACCTTTCCAAATAGCCATGTGGAATCCTTTATGTCATCATAGATTCATTCACAACAGCTGAGCCAAGCTTACTCAAGAGATTTGAACTCACAGAACCCTTAAATCGCAAACAATAATAGTTTTGTTTTGTGTATCTAAAACGTGTTTCTCTGCATGCCCTGGCTAGGCTGATGTTCATGAAGAGGTCAGTAAATGAAGAGGTCAGTAAATGAAGAGGTCAGTAAATGGAATCATGACCCCCCACCCCCCGCCTCCTTCCCAAAGGATCACGCGCTAAGCACTGACCTTGATGCGGTCAATCTGTTCCTGGACTACGTCCTGGCTATCGCCGAGTGGCTCTCTCACAATCTCGTCTATCTCCCAGGTGGTGTTCTCGATCCAGCTCATCACGTTGTCAACAGCCGAGCGGTATTTCTCATGCAGCCCTGATGTACAAATAGAAGACAATTCTACCGTTAGATACCACATGTGTATTTCTTTTGATTTGAAAAATGGATTTTTATCTCTTTCTGAAATTTAAATTTTCCAAACATTGTGGGCCTTGAATTTTACAAAGGCCATGGAGGTCTTGACCTTAAAATGTTCCCACAGACATTCTGAATATTCTAATGAAAGTGCCCTTTACTCGGGAGAAAAAGTTACTTTGCCCCCAACAAGAATGAAATTCCGGGCCCGACATTTACACAAAAATGAGAGAACAACGAGCAAAGCAGTTTCATTTACCGAGCAGGTACAGGATGCGCTGAGTGTGATCATTGCATTTCAGCTTCAGCCGCTCGTAGCGCTCGTTGGCGTCGGACAGCTTGTTGCGGATGATCTGCGACTCGGGTTCCTCGCGGAAGTTGCGCAGGAAGTCGTTGTCCATGACAGCCTCGCGGAACTGCGCCAACTGATGACGGAAGTCCTAGGGAATAATCAAAGCGAGATACATTTTGATAAGAGTCATTCTTCTGATGGAACTAAATGGTGTATTAACCCTCCCCCCCAAAATGTTTTAATTTGAAAAAATTATCCAATCGCCGAGTTAAAAAAATAAACAAATGTTTTCTAAAAATACCTGATTCTCATCCAGAAATTTCTGGCCGGATATGTTCATGAAGCGCAGGTCGGCCGAGTGTGATACGACCTCTTCATTGAATGGCTGTATCTTGGCCACTTGTTTGCGCAGGGCCTCGCGGTCGCGTGCCACGTCCATCAGGTAGGCGTCTAGGGTGCGCTCTGCTGAGCGCAGCCAGGTCTCGAACGATGAGAACTCGCGGTCAAACTTCTGCAGCTCGTTGTTGCTCGAGGTCATGTGCTGGTTGCGGCTTTCCGAGTCACTGCTCACACGATCGTAGTGAATCTATTGGAGGATACAAGATGAGGAAATTGTAATTTAAACACAAATTACAGCGATTGGCTGTGAGAATAATTTATGTTAGTCTGAAACACTACTACTGTCCACAAATCCATGTTAAGTGCATGACTTCTTTAAAAAAAATATATGTAATTTGTAAAATTCATAAAGCACGTAAAGCGGGCTCATACATTCTGTAAATGTGAAGTATAATGAGACATCAAAAATCAGCGATACCAAAGAATGATGCAACAAAGCTGAACACATTTCAACTTGCGCGAATCATCCATTGCGAAATTATGCCATAAAAGCTGGCTTTGCATTTGTGTGAAGTAAAAATCGAGTTTTTAGTCCAGAAATGGTTTTCTCTCGGGCAATCAACAGTAACAATTTTGGAACACAAGATTTACTTAAAATACGTCTTTAGAATCATAGATGAACCTTTGTCAAGATTCTAAGAAGGAACAAACCACTGGGGAAGCAAGATGAAAAAGATGAAAAGCAGATGAAAAAGATGGCACTTACAGCAATTATGTAAGTCAGAGCAATGAAAAAAACTCACCTTGAGATCACTGGAGTAATCCTTGAGTTGCTTCTGGTTGCTGTCGCTCAGTTTGTCCGGTTGAGTTTCCAGCAGGAACTGAGCGTTGTGTACGGCCAGCATCACAGGCTCGTGGTGGAGACGGACATCCTCATGGATATTCTGCGTAAATAATAAGAAAAATACTTATGATAACGAGTCTTGTATAATAATAATAATAATAATAATATTGGTGTCTTTTATAGCGCCAAATACATCTCAGCTGGTTAACCCTCCTACAATCAGTGCAATTTTTGAAACAACCCATTCAGGCCATTCCAAGCCATTAGCTGTTGCCAATGGCCTCCCATGGTTACCCTTCTGTGCACTGTCACCCCACTGAGATTGCAGGGTAAGGTGGTCTCCCATTGATACATTGCAGGCCATACTAATATGTTCAAACATTTACAGTGTCCTTGGGTGGCATATAGTTGATCTTGTAAGATTACTTGGAAAGGACAGCAGGCTTGTACATGTATGTACTGAAGGTTGCTAAAGAACAGAATGTAGTGGATCGGAGTGGCCTCCATGTGTAGAAGGATTTTAATGGACTATTATCACTCCTTAAAGGTCCTAGGAAATAGAAATTTTTAACAGTGAAAACAATAAAGTATACCTATTGGAACATATATTTGTCATTTGTCTATTTTATCCCCGCCCCTTTGCACCATTAAAAAAATAAATTCTAAAATTAGGGGCGCCACTCCTCCCCTACCTCCTCATTATCATATTATAATCCGCAACCGTGACGTAGACCTAGGAAGTTCCAGCACTGCCTGCGATGAAGTTTCAGTCAAGTCGTACTCAAAACCACTGAAGTTGATGTGTCATATTAGATCTTCTTTTCAGCTAAATTTAGTAGATATCCCACATTTTTGGGAAATGCCTTGTAGGTGTGTTGTTGCTGGGTGTAGCAACACCACAAAGGAAGGTGTCAGCCTTCACCGATTTCCACCAGACCCTAAATACAGGCGAATTTGGACGGTGAGTGTGAAGCTGACCAGGGCGAAATGGTCAGGACCAACGGAGCACTCTATGATATGTAGCGCTCACTTTGAGCCAACATACTTTGACCGGGGGCTCCAGAGCCAGTTTGGCATGAGATTTAAAGCCATGCTGCGCCCTGATGCAGTGCCAACAATATTTCCCTTAAGTCAGAAGGCCAAGAAACGTCCAGAAAAGAAAAGAGGAGCTTTCTTGAAGCGAGAAAGTCTCAGGGTAAGTTGCTTTGTTTTCCGTGTAACTTACATGTGTACGTGCACCCACAAGCAATAGGCTTATTACTAACGTTAGAGGTCGATTGTTACACTTCGCACACCACATTAACGCTAAAAATGTCGTTTCATTGTGAAGTCACTGAAGATGTCATTGTACAATTCTTTGACAATGTTAATTATGTGTGTGATTTTTGGATCTTGTTTCAAAATCATCGAGTGCAGAATTATGTTTTGAAACGGTCATAACGACGGCTTACACAATTCACCAATGACTCCTGGCCATGTGTATCCATGCCATTGATTCGACGGGGCCTTGCGCTTCGTTTTACGGTAGAGCCTACAGTACAGATTTATCGGTGCTATACGGTCATGTTTACTATGCAACTTGCAAGTCGTGTGCACATACACTGTACATGTGTACGTTGCGCACAGTTTATGACCCTTTTTTATAATCCCACGGTTTAACCATGGAGCAACTAAACACAGTGGCAACATTGGTGCCTAGGTCTACGTCACGAACAGCGCCACCGCGTTGGGCAGCATTTGAAATTAGATGAGGCAATTTTTGTAAAAATCAAATTAAAAATAATTAGCCCAATCCAGACAAAAATTAAACGTAAAATTGTTTTTTATTCATATCAATTGATAAAATAACAAAAGAAAATAAATAAGCACAATTTGACTCTTCCTAGGACCTTTAAAGGGAAATGTGAATCAAAAGTCAAACTTTCAAATGTAGAAATATCACCCGATGATCCATCCCCCCCATTAGAATGCTGCTCAAAGCTGCTCATTGATTTCAAACTATTAACCCTAAACCCCTAGCTAATTTGGCTATAAAGAACATTCCTGAATCCGCCAAAATCCAACACCATGCAGTATCACTACCACCTAACTGTTGGACTTAGCTGGAATTGGGACACCCGACCCCATGCAAAGTATCCCTGTCTGGGCTATAGAGTACTGAGTCCATCAAAATACAACACCATGCAGTAACACTACCACCCAACTGTTGGACTTAGCTGGAATTGGGACACCCGGCCCCATGCAAAGTATCCTGTGTCTGGGCTATTACAGTACCGAGTCCATCAAAATCCAACAAACCCAGCTGGGGTGGTAAGGGTTAAAGGAAAGTTTCTTTTTGTACCTTCTGTGCCCGATGCTGCTCATTCAATTGGCGGAGTTCCTCGTTCATGGGCTGCTGTCTCCCCATTTGTTTCTCAATGTCGCTGATCCATTCAACCAGCTTGTTCAATGTGCTTATCTTCTCCTGGACTTCACGCAGGAGGTTCAGCTGTCGACAACAAACAAAAACATCCACTTTCGGAAACTTTTTTTTTTTTTCCCCTAAATTTTTATTAAACTAGGGTTTTGTATCAATATTGAACACTATTTGGAGAGGTATTTTTATATAAGAAAGTCAACAAGATTTGGGTTTTTAATAATACCCACTTACCACTGAATATCACAATGTCTATGGGAGTATTTATAACAGACACCAAGGTCAAGACCAAGGGGTTAATTTCGTAGAGCAACTTAACAGCCGATTTTTAGCTTACTGTACGTTTTTCATTTCATCGTGCTGCTAACCGGTAAGCATAGAGAAAAGCACGCTAACTTGCCAGCCATTATTGCTGGCAAATGAGTGACGCAACAATACAAATCCATGATGAACACGTACGCACGAAAATTTGCTAACCGTTAAGCAGTGCTATGAAATTGAGCCCAGGGCAATGAAGCCCATGAACTCCGTGAAATTCAAGGCCCGACATTAGATTTGTTACCTACAGAAAATTAAATGAAAAGGGAATTTCCAAACCTTGTCCTTCATGAGCCGGACCCATTCCTGGGACTTTTGGTTGGCCTTGTCAGAGTGGGAGCGCAGGTCGTAGACGCCGCGCTGGAGGACGTCCTGCTGCTCATGGTCAAGACGGTCCTTGTGCTCGCGCATGAAGGCCTCTGTGGAGACCATGACCTCTTCGACCTGGGGTCGGCTGTCGTTCATTTCACGTTGGAGAGCCTGTAGATTCGGAGAAGAAAATAAATGAACCATTGATTAGATCTTCAAATCTACAGAGTGGAGAGGATACATTCTGAAAAGGACAAATTTTGAAAATCTGTAGAGTGGATACATTTGGAAAATCTGTGGAGTGGATACATTTATTTTAGTCTCTCACTCACTTTCATCTTGTCATACTGATCCTCCAATACCCCGATGTCATTACTCAGTGGTCCCTGACTGTCCAGTTGCTGTTCCACACTGGTCACCCAGTCAGACTGGTCATTTATGACCCGCACACGGTCAGTGTACAGTCTGGCCAGGTTCAGGTAGGCATCCAGTTCTTCCTGGCGGAAGGTCAGCTTGTTGCCGAGGTGGTTGTAGCGATCGATGACACGGTTGACGGTGCGTTGAGTATCGGAAGGCTCTGTTGATCAAATCATTTTATAAATAACTTTCCCATCATTGTCTGATTAGTGGAAAACTTCTTAAACTGAGCACTTATTTTTCAAAGTTTTGTTCACAAGCAAGTGAACTGTATGGTATAAAAGTGAAAGTCACAAAGCAAGTAACTATAATCCAAATCTGCTTACAGTCAGATTAGACCAGGAAGAATCTATAGTTTCGAGACATTCAATTTTACACGTTTCTTCATTATGAAATGCCAAGAATGTTTCTGAAGAATACTGCTTCAAATCAAATAAGGTTCACACCGGACTACAACTGCATGACAAGAAACAGTTGGTTCCATTTGAGATGCACGAGAGCAGCAGACCTTTTTTTCCATTGTTCCCGTAATTCTTTTCCATTGTTCCCGTAATTCTTTTCCATTGTTCCCGTAATTCTTTTCCATTGTTCACAAAAAAAATGTTGCGAACAATAGACTTCTTCCCAAATACCACAGCACACTCGTGCAAGCCAAGTTGCGTAATGCATGCTGGTCTATAGCCGATAACACAAAATGACCTTACCTCCCACGGTCGTTGTAGTCAATGTTACAACTACACTGAACAACAATTTGCCATGGCTCTCCCATTTTATGAAGTCAGTTTAATAATGCAACTACATAGATTTATTGAATATTAACTACACATTAACAAAGGGGGAAATGTGAACGAATAATCTCCAGCTATACCAAGATGCAATACGCACTTATGAATAAATTGGTATAACTGAACCCGACAAAAATGAACCCGACACCGAACCCCAAATGGACTTTGATTTGAACAGTGAAGCAAACGGAGAATGCCAAGAGAACACTGACCATCTTCGAAGAAGCTCATACGCTGGCTATCTCGCTCCTCGGGAACGTAGCGGGACATTCTGGTGGCTCTCTCGGTCAGGTACCTGCCCTCCCTCGGGGTGATCGCAAGGCTGGCACGTCTAGGGGCCACGGTCAGTGGAAGCATGCCCTCGCGAGTCACCATGTCCAGTGTGCGGCCGAGCTTGCGTATGTCCTCAATGTTGGGACGATAGGCGGTGTACTCAATCTGCAGAGGCTGTTACAGAGAAGGTATAGAATTGGTATTAATACCTCAATATTATAAAACACAATCAATTCCTAATAAATGTTTAAATAACAATAGACCTTATATGCAGATGACGTCACAAACTGAAGGGCGCCCTCATTCAGATGCAAAAGGTCACTTCATTGGTTCATGTATGCGCACTGCACATATATGTATACTGCGCCTTTGAGTGCGCAGCAAGCACATATAAACCAATGACAGAATGTCTTTTCCTTCTGAACAAAGGCACCCTTTAGTTTATGACGTTCAGTGGTGTGATCGAGTAGTTTTGAAAAATCCACGTAAATTTTGCTAGGGGTATTGGAGCCACTGTTGTGAACAGCTCTGGGGTGAAATCTATAGTTCTGAGCGTTTGCTTTCCTTTCTTTATTGCTTATATCTTTAATATCTGGAGGATCACAACATTGTGATTTGTAAAAATTCGAAAATCCAGACAAATCCGGACAAATCACACTTCTGGATGTTAATGCATATAGTCTATCAGTCTAATCGTAGGTCTACTGAAGCTGAATTTATACATAAACCAACGATTTCACTAGAAAATACTAAAACGGATTCTTCTTTATGAGGAGAGTAAAAATCTGGAACTCTCTCGTAAATACCTGAAGCTGTTGCATCTGTACACTGATTGTCTCTTGGTCGGTAGCGATCGGCTGGAGCTGGGTGACCTTGTCCTCCATGGTCCCCAGCCACACGTTGCCGCTCTTCACTTTGCCGTCAAAGTCCTTGAAGGCTGTGTTGCGTTGCTCCCATTGTTGCATTCTGACAAATAAAAAACAAAAAAATATCAAAATCAAGATGATCTGTGTGACTACAACAAAGAAGATGTAGGTGACATTACCCTGCTCTGACAGCACTCGACAGTCAGAAACTAGACCAATAAAGCTTTCTCCGTAGCCGGTCCTAAACTCTGGAACAAATTACCCTACTGCATAAGGTCACTAGACATTATTACATCACTCGAAAAGAACTTCAAAATTTACCATTCAATAATGTTATTGTTATCTCTTCTTTACCCCGTAGAAGTGACTCGATCTAGATGGAATTTGGCACTATATAAGAACTGTTTATTATTACTTTTGTTTTTGTAATACACTGTTGTTGTAGCTAATACGTTACATTGTGTCAAGTTGGTGAAGACATCAAACATTTTGATTTTTCTTTTTTCTAGCACTCATTTTAGAGAAAATAGGAAAACAAAATCCCATCAAAATTGTAAAAAATATTGATTGAATATGAAAATATTTATCGCCACTGAAGGTGTTAGAAATTGTATGAAGTTGTCCCAATTTTCTCAGAATTGTTGATTCCATATGATGTTGCATTATGTAAATTTGCTTTTATCAAAAGCACTGTTCACTATTTGGCGTCTCATTTCTAAACAAACAGATTGACCCGAGACAACTTTTGTGTATGTTATATTGGCAGAAGCAGTGTTGTTTGTGATCTTGTTTCAACCGTGCTATTTTGATACTGTGCTCAGTTAAATTACATATTATTTGATGGGAGAAGAAAATATCTGTACCTGCGACTGAAAGCAGTCTCCAGTGACTTCCAGTTGAGGCCGATGTTGTCTAGAATCTCGGAGACATAGCTAGTGTCCATGTTCTTGGACCCACGAAGGAGTTCCTGTCCAATCTTCTGGATCTTCTCGTATTGTGGGCGGTGATTGTCCACTTGACGCTGGTAGTCCTGTTTTAAATCAAATTTTATATATATATATATATATATATTATTAACAACTGGTAATTACCCGTAGGCTTGGGCGATGACATGATAATATCGAATATCGCGATATTTTTTTTATGCGATTATGATATCGAGAACTTTTTAAATCATCGAGATATCAGCAGATCGCGATGAAAAAAATATATCGCGATGAAAAAAAAATTATCGTGAAGAAAAAAATATATCACGATTAAACAAAATCCTCGATTGTCAGTTGGGCCAGAAATTCCATAGGAAAAAACTTGGGAAATCTTTTCAGCTTTCGTGAGAAACAAAATCGAACTACTTCTGTAGTAAACTGACTGTCGGATCACAGAGGAGCCGCCTGACAGGTTGTTGTTTAATAATAATCCACCGCCACTCAAAGAAATCTATTAAGACTGATTTAAGCGTTGGGATTCGATTGAATGGGGTATTTGATCCAACAATGTGGAGACAATGTTTACGTCTCACTGTCTATCCGTCTCACGGTCTGTGACTCTGGCTGGCGCACCACTGAGTATATTATATCATACATATTTAAATATATGCAGAATATGGGCGTTACCTTAAAAACATAGTCATGAATTAAATCAAAGCATGGATCGGCAGCGGCTCGTTCAAAGTTCAGGGATTAGGACACTATTCTGTTGTACCATACTGGGACTCTTGTCTCGTGTGACAAAACACATACACGTACTCTTGATAAACCATGTGACGTTTATTTAAAATAGCTTGACTACAATCCACATTTTCTGAATCACATGGTTTATTCTCCATGGTACTATATGCAGGAATAAACCTAGTCACGTGTTTATACTATGACCCAGTCACATGGAACGTGTGAATGACGTGAACTCGGGCTGATGATTTGATTGGGACGCACGACGCAGTAACCGTCCCACATAATTATGCAAATGATTTGCAAATGATTTGCCAATAGCGATGGGTGCATTTTTGCGACCGTAACCAGAAACATGTTTGGGCTTTGGGTTAAGCGTTTTCGCAAGTTCGGTTGTGCTGCGATGACATCATGGTTCTGACCAAACATACACCGAACTTTGTGTGATCGGTTAAACGCTTAGTTTCAAGATGGCGGATTGTAAAAAGTGTTAAAACATGATGAAGTGATTTTTCGTACACCAGTATATCTTTCAAGTTACTAGCACTCACGAGTAAGTTCTAATTTGAGAAACGTTGATGACTGAACATGTCACAAACTGAAAACAATTGTCTGGTTACGTTCGCATTTTCGCGTAGCTGTGCCGTTTTGTTTCTGGTTAGGGTAGCGAAAACCCGCCCCATATGTTGCACTCGTGAACGGTGCAATTGCACGTGTC
Source organism: Zoroaster sp. YZ-2022 (assembly GCA_029582265.1). Lineage (NCBI taxonomy): Eukaryota > Metazoa > Echinodermata > Asteroidea > Forcipulatida > Zoroasteridae > Zoroaster > Zoroaster sp. YZ-2022. Next base: position 6,185,963 of record CM055833.1, on the reverse strand, counting down.
TCTCAGGTAAGCACTGGCAATTTATTGTGACGCTTGTAGATGGGTACATCCCTGTCATTACCGGCTTTAAAGCACTCATGCGTGAAAAACAAAAATAATCGCGATATTATCGAATATCGCGATATATGTTTGACGATATATCGTGGATGAAAAAAAAAAAAATCGATATCGCCCAAGCCTAATTACCCGAGTATTTTTCATTTTCTTCCTCGTGGCTAGCTCTGGGCATTTCGGCAATTTAAGAGTTCTATTTCAAGGGAAAAAAAATCCTTTATTTCAGAGTAATGTTGCCAACCTGAAGCCTGCCTCCCATATCAGGCAGGTCAAGACGAACCAGCTCCCTGGACTCCAGGGAGTCGATCACCGGCAGCATCCAGTCCTCCAGATCTCCGACCTCCTCAAGTAGCTGGACGAGACGGTCCAGGAGAGAGCTCAGACTGTCCTTGCGTTCACGGGCGCGCACGATGACCTTCTCGAAGCGGGTGTTGAGGTCGTCCAGACGGCCCTGGATGTTGCGTGCCATCTTAGGATCGCAATCCTTGATCAGCTCGGCCGAGGATTGGTTGGCCGAGGCCACACTAGGTTTGTGACTATCGATGTCGGTTTGGAGAAGCTGAGGTGGTAAGGACAAAATTTTGGGGGTTGTTAGAAATCACTTCTTGAAATGTAGGATGGGAGTACTGGTTAGACGGAATATTATACATAATAGTGTATAATCAGATTTGTGATGGCCGAGTCAGCAGAATGTGGGTTCATATCCTGACCGTGACTGGTGCTTTGTGTCCGTGAGCAAGACACTTTACCACAATTCAGGTGTGATTTGATAAAAGTAAAATTTTAGCTGCAATTGGACATTGTTTCATAGGAAAAAAAAAAGATAATTAAAAATGCTGCTGCGCGGATCTGAGACGACGCACGCGGAGACCAGAAACTGGAGACTTTTTCTTTTGGCCTTATTATTAATACCTTGTGTTGCTGCAGCTGTTCCATGACGGCGTTGCGCTTCACCATGATCTTGGTGGTGTCCAGCTTATTGAATGTGTTCTCCTTCTCCTCTAGCCAGATCAGGAGACTGTGAAGGCTGTCCTGGAGACTCAGGCACTGCATACGGGTCATCTGGAGCGTGTTGCTACGCTCACCGATCTGGCGCTCCAGACGGCTGTAGCGCTCCTGCACATCGCCTATAGAACAAGACAAAGCGTATGCGAGGTTAACAGACCTGGAGCGCGTTTTCGCAACACTAACCAGAAACTTGTTTCAGAAACAAGACGGCATAGTTATGCGAAAATGTGAACGTTAACCAGAAAATTGTTTTCAGTTTGCGACGTGTTCAATCATCAACGTTTCTAAAAAATATACGGTATAATTCAAATTTTTGCAAAATAGAACTCGCGAGTGCTAGCTATAAACTGGTATATGAACAATCATTTCATCATGTTTTAACAAATAATTTAAAAAACTTTCGTTACTTTTTACAATCCGCCATCTTGAAACCAAGTGTACCCCGATCACAAACTTTGGTTCACATTTGGTCAGAACAATGACGTCATTGCAGCACAACTGAACTCGCGACAACGCTTAACCAATGACCGAAGCCCAAATATGTTTCTGGTTACAGTTGCAAAAACGTGCCCCTGTATCACAGTGCAGCCATTTTGTTTTCTTCAATACAAATACACAAGACCAAACCGAGGCCAGAAGGGTAAATAGTCTGGTCCCTTGCTATGCATCGATAGTGAGCCCTGCATACAGGGAACGTGACAAAGACTGCCACAGCATGAATGAAGGATTTGACAAAATGAAAAAAAGATCCTGAAAAAAGGCAAAACCCTCCTGGATGTTTAATTTTTGAGGAATTACCGACTCTCCACATCCCCCCCCCCCCCCACTCAATACTGGCTACATCTTGCCTTCCTTGGACGTGGCTAATTCTCTTCTTTCAAGAAAATGTGAGGCAAAGGGAGATTTGTAATAAAAAAAATTCTGAAATCAGGAAAAATCCCGACAAATCTCAATGTCACATTTATTTCCACACTTCTATGAGAAAAGATAACATAAATGACATGAAAACCGATGGTGGAATTGTGCTAAGAGGGACACCATTGGGGAAAATATTCACTGTAGGGATCCTTCATTATATGGACACAATGTTATCATTGGAAGCCAAGGTATATCAAATTTTTTTCTTTTAACGGTTTTAATCCCTTTTGAGATATTTTGCTTGTTTTTCTCAGGTACTCCTTCAGAGAGTCTCGAAAAAAAACTTAAGAAAAAATATTGAGTAAACTTACCGATGGCCTGTTGTACATCATTCTTGACTTCATCTTGGGCATCCGCCAGATCCTTGCCTGCCTCCTTCGCTTGCTCGACATCTCTGGAATGCCCGATGACTTCATCATTAAAGGTCTGTTACAAAAATTTATTAAAAATGTTCAAGATGTACAAAACAAAGACCATTTGTGTTTAACACGTTGACTGCCAACTACAGGTATATACAGTATCATGGAGTGCCATGGTCGAGCGGTTTAGTGCATCGGATTTGTGTTCTGGTAGCCGAGTCGTCAGAATGTGGGTTTGAATCCCAACCGCGACCATGGTGCTTGTGTCCTTGAGCAAGACACTACCATAATTGCTTCTCTCCACCCAGGGGTAAATGGGTACCTGTGAGGGCAGAGTTGGTTGTTGTGTTTCATTAGCCCTAATGGCAGCAATTGAGCTGTATACTCCCCAGGGCGCTGAGATGGTTTCAGGAATGATTTATGAGCCTGATGAGCAGGGGTAATAATATAATGTGCCTTGAGCACCAGTTTGGTGGATACGTGTGCTATATAAGTCGTCGTCGTCATCATACACAGTGACAGGTTTACCAGATTCTGCCACCAAGAATTTACTCAAAGTAAATGTCCACTCCATCTAAAGTATGCCTAAAGAGGAAACTATAACAATGCAAAAATAAATTATAACTGAAATAGGTTGATTCTTCATGACATAAAAGAACTTTTTGATCAGGTTTGGGATCCATTATAATCATTGATCAATACAAACAATTCAAAAATGTGTGATTTCGTCGTGTGCCTGGAAGGACGTCATGAAAGTGTGACCAGCAAAAGGTTGTAAGCAATTAATGTGCAAAATTGTGTTTCAATCAAACTGAGTGTGAAAGTTTGGTCATTTTTCTGCCATATATACATGTAAGTCATTGTGGGAAAGTTAAATTCCGCATGGGAATAGAAAAACATGTCTTGGAGTAATTCTAGCAACAACAGTTATGTCCTACTTTTTTTTGGTTTTTTTTCAAAGGAGTCATTTTACTGCTTACGACCTTCCGGGCACACGACGAATTATGAGTGTTACACATACCCTGAATTTGTCGATCTGTTGTTGTACAGCAAGGGGCTCGGCAGCGATGGGCTCCTGCAGGAGCTTGACCAGGGTCTGCTCAGCGCTCTGAAGCCAGGTACGGACCTTGCCCAGGCTGTCGTTGAACGTCTGGTGTTTGCCGATCAGCTCGTGGAGGTGGTCGTTAGTCTGCTCGTACTTGTTCTGCAGGAGAATAGAAGGACAGTTGCTTGAGAAGAAAACTAACTAAAACGGTTGGGGTTTTGCAAATGTGAATGCTGAACACTGCTATGTTTATACAAATCATTTAACTATAAAGATAAATTGAGGCACGGTTTCAGCATCTGGCTATAGATATATCAGATTAAAAAGTACCTGAAGTTTGTCAAAGTGGTCGTTGAGGCGAGTCAGCCTCTCGTGGATAATGTTGGATTCTGGCGCCTCACTGAACGTCTTGTTGAACTGACGGGTCAGGGTATTGGTGCGGAACTCAGACAGCATCTGCTTGTAAGCCTGGTTGAGGTAAACACAAAATGTGACATCAATACAAATTTTAAAATGTCCAGAAACATTTTCAAGACACATTGATAAATATTCCAACAAACTGCACATTTTCCAAAACAATTTCCAAAGTTTTAACCTCCAACAAGGTGGGTGGAGTTGAGACACTCCTCAATCAAATGATCAGATGAAAACCCACTTATTAAAGACTTAGTATAAAGTGGCGGGAAGAATCGAAGATAAATTACAGAGAGTGAATATCCATGCTTCTTACGGTGGATAATGTGTGACTGCATCAGCTTCAGACAATAAATGACCAGGATCTATTTGCGAGGTATTTAATCTGAAGCACTCAATATTTATATACTATCTTTTAGGCAAAAAAAATTTTTTTTAAAGCGTAACTGCACTGATTTTGAAGCCGACCTATGACCAGAAAACGTACTTTTGTTTTTGGCCTTAACTCTAGCATACATTCAAAGATTCAAAGATGTATTTGTCCTGCAATTCATCAAATTCATCTTCCTGGTGATTTACCTTAGCATTGTTCAGGAACCCTTGTCCGGCTAGGTTTGTCTTGTTCAGCAAGTCCTTGTGCGATCGGATGTCGGCGTCCAGTGACTGCAGCTGAGAGGACTGCTTCTTCAAGACATTGATGTCCCGTCCGGCGTCGCGTTCGAATCCGGCCACCGTGTCCTTGGTCTTGCTGAGCCAGTGCTCAAAGGTTACGATGTCCTTGTCCAAGTTGCGGAGGTAGTCCAGAGCGGCGGTGAGCTGCTGGACGCGGGAGTCCCCCTCGTTGTTGAGGCGCTCGTACCGCATGCGCAGCTCCGAGACATAGTCCTGGAGGTGGGCCGCATTCTCACGGGTCAGCTTGTCCCCTTGTTTCTTCAGGAACTGCATGACGCTGTCGATGTTCTGCTTGACAGGTCGGTCGTGGGAGACCACATCGTCACGCAGGGCCTTGACGGTAAATTTGTTGTGAAAACGGAAATTGGAAATTGGGCAGAGACTATGGATCGGTGTAATGCACTTATTTTTCTTAACAACATTGAAAGAAACTCAAAATGTCCGAGTATACTCGATGTAACCCTCCCCGGGGTTCAAGAGGTTTGTTCCAGTATTTCAGAATAAAATTACAAATAAAAATTATACTTTATACTGAATATTATCTTCATCTTGTTGAGCATGGGTCTCCCTTTGGTCTAGCCCCCTGAACTTCCTGGATGTTTAATTTTGGAGGATTTACAGACTCTCCACATCCCCACAAACAAGACAGGTTTGGACACAATACAGGCCACTTCTTTCTTTCAAGTGGGCGGGGACTATGGATCGGTGTATAAATAAACTTTTTTTTTCGTAAAGAAAATTAAAATGTCCGAGTATGCTCTCTAGTCATATCTCAATGTAACCCTTTCGGAATAAAATTACAAATACAAATTATAAATCTTTCTATTGACTGTCACCTTCATCTTGTTGAACTGTTCATTTAACGGCTGCACCTGTTCTGCCTCCGGCTGGGAGGAGCCCATGGCATGCTCTGCCTCTGATACCCACTGCAGCAGATCCTGCAGGTGACTCGTGTGGGTGTGGTACAGCTTCTCCAGGGAAGTCTGCAATGGACGACAACAAATATCAATGTTTGATTCACAGGGAAGGTACAACATTGGTAAATGTTGGCAACAGGCAGGGTTGTGATTTGACAAAAGTAAAAAATCCTGAAAAACGGTTAGTGGGCCTGGGTCTCCCTCTGGTGTAGAGGACAAAGCCCCCTGAACCTCCTGTGGGTAGCAAGCCTGGGTCTCCCTTTGGTCTAGAGGACAAAGCCACCCTGAACCTCCTGGATGTTTAATTCTGGAGGATTTACAGACTCTCCACATCCCCACAAACAAGAAACTAGAGGTTTGGACACAATGCAGGCTACTTCTTTCTTTCCTTGGTGGTTACTTTTCTTCTTTCAAGAACATTTTGAGACAAAGGGAGATTTTGTAAAAAAAAAATCCTGAAATCAGGAAAAATCCTGAGAAATCACAAGCCTGAAAAGTGGATGCATCCTCTCTTTGAATCAAGATATATATATTTGACGACCAAACTGTGGAGAGGAAAAAAAAAAAAAAAAAAAAAAAAAAAAAAAAAAAGATCAATGTGGAGTCATGAGAACGAAAAAGCAATCACAACTTTTACAGAATACACCTGTGTAAATGTGCCAAGTTTTTTTTTAAATGTTGGACAGAATTTTTTTTTTAGAATTCGTAACTTTACCAACTTCACATCAAAATAGTGAAAATGCATTCAGATTATTTGTATAAATTCTAATGGGGGAAAATGGATATATTTCAGATTTGGATTTTTATAAAGGTTTTCTCGGAAATGAAAACATGTCAGATGGAATAACATCTCAGGATGTTTGGAACCATTACCATCTTAAAACCAAGTAAGCTCTTAGGCAGGAGGGCCAAAGTCTTGGTACCGCCAAGCCTTTGAGAAGCCCGGCCAGGCCTGGGCTACCTGGCCTAATCTGTCTTTTGTTTTCTGTAACAATACAGTACCTGCCAATCAACATAACCTGGCTTCTGGAGGGCCTAGCCCAGCCAAGTAGAGCTCATTATAATGGCTGCAGTTGTGAACAAGACAGCTGAGGTGTCAGTCATGTCTGTTAACAGTAAGAACTATTTGAGATCTATTCATTAGTAAAGAGTCTTTTGTGCTCAGCTAGGGGATTATATAGGCCTCAAGGTCCTCAAGGCCTGGCTGTGGTTTTCAAAGGCTTGGTTGTACCATGACTTCGGCCTCCTCCCTTAGATAATTGACTCAGTTTCTTTTCAGGTATTACCATCAGTGTACACCCTCTTTGAGGTATAAATAAAAAGACTAAACATCAAAATAGAGTAGTCCCCCAAAAAACAACACCTATTAATTATTGAGCCCAGCTATGCCCCTATCATCTCCTTACCCAGGGGCAGTTTTGAATTTGGACCGCTGTTGTGAACAGCGATGGGGTGAAATTTATAGATCCGAACGTTTGCTTTGCTTTCCTTTATTGCTTAAATCTTTAAAATGGCGATTTGTAAAAATCCGAAAATCCGGGAAAATCCAGACAAACCACACCCCTGCTTACCATTTCTTCTTTCTCCTTGTTGCGATGGGTCAACGTAGACTTCAGGTCCTGAAGCCTGTCTTCGGCCAGGCGGACCACGTTGTCGTAGCCCTTGCGCAGGTCTCCCATCTTGCTGGTGATCTCCTGTTGCTGTTCGGCCTTCAGGTAATCATCCTTGTTGTTGTGGATGAAGCGGTCGGCTTTGTTCAGCGAGTCCAAGATCGGCTCCTTGTGGTGGATGATCTCCTCTAAGTAGTGCTAGGTGTGAAAATAAGGATTTAAGGTGACAATGTCTACTTTCTGATTGGTTCAATTCTGCATGGGGACATCCTTGTGACACCTTTTACCATACTATCTTGATTGGGATAAACCCAATTGAATCCCCATTCTCCTAATAAGACAGCAGACCCAAATCAGGAAACCCATTATTCGACAATGACACCATCTGCTTTACTATCCCAATTGGGATTGACAAACTTGTAACTCAATTGGAACCCCATTCTCCTAATAGGAACGGTGAACCCAAAATCGGGAAACCCTTTCTTTGATGACAATATCGACCATACTATCCCGATTGGGAGAGACTGTGAGATACTTATATCCCAATTGGAAACCTATACACCCAAGAAGGATAATAGGTGACCAATCGAGAGAACCTCTGGGTACCTTGTGCTTCTCCAGCTGAAAGGTCAACGTCGGGATGTCCTTGCTGACCGACTCCAAATTGGTCAGTTTCTGTTGAGTCATGTTGACCCAGTACACCAGGTCACTCACTATCTGGAAGATGTTGCGATACTCCTTGTCCAAGTCAGCCTGTAGGTAGAGGTTGAGAGGTCAATATTTGGTCAAAGGTCAACGGTATCAGTGCAACTTTGATAATAATGCAAATTTCAAATTAGGTGACGTGAACAAATTGATAAGTGTAATTAAAATTCAACAACTGAATTTATGTTGCGATTTGTTTGAAAAATGTTGATTTAAATTGTATGACTGGTTGTTATATATATGTTCAGTCCAGTATTTTGATGTGTCATGATGCAGTCTGGGTGCAAGACCAGAAAATAGATTCAAAATTACATAAATTTACGTTACCAATTTAGACGAGATCCAAGTAAGAACAGTCACGATCAATAAATAGATAATTAGTGAAAACAAAAGCCCAAATGAATCCACTGAAATGTTTACAAAAACAAAAAAAAGCAAAAATGTTATTTGTTCGAGTTATTCAACTACTGAAGTTGGCATTGAGAGGCATTGCTCCTAATGACGAAATGAATATAGTTTTGCAGTCCTTTGATGGCAGCATTTTTCATGTTTAAGGCAGCATTTACGCGCAATAATACTTTTGACAAAAGTAAAGTACAACAGAGGTAACAAAACCACACATGAAACAAACTCTTTTTATAAGCTTTGTTCTTTATGAGTGGGATTTCTTTTGGAAATGAGACAGAATATGATTTATGTATGAATTTGTGAATTAATTGATGGCATACAATGAAATGAAACACCATGTTACAAAGGGGAGAAAAATGTGTTATTTGGTCATTACTTTTGTGACAAAGATGTATGTTTTTTTTGGGGAAAAAAAATAAGACACAAGTGACACAAGTGGGTTAAAAACAATCGTTTTATTAGTTATCACACACACCAAACAAACATTGTGAGAAGGCATGACAAACGATTAAAAAGATTGAAATTTACACGTCAGTCGGTTCATACGAAGGGATAAATCCTTGTCAATCTCAAATTATTATTAATCATGTTTGATTAATTTCAGTGTGGAAAAAATGGAATATAAAGTAGTTGGAAATGGTGGAGGAATAGTTAACCAAATTTGTATGTGTTAGAGTGACAAAAAAACAAACAAAAAAAAACAAAAAACCAGTGCTGGACACATCAATATGAAATTCTCTAAACAACGCTCTCACAACATTCTCTAAGTTTTGGTTGTGTTGTAATCCTTGGTGAAACCGACGACAAAATTTGCAACTACATACAAATTTACAGTTTAGCTGCTAATAACCACGATTGGTTTTGGAAACTGCTCATATTAACACATTTTCCCTCCAGGTCTTTTAAATAGTCTAATTTCAAGAGAGACGAATATCAATGGTATGTCGATGATATACATGTACATGCATGAATTAAATCTGTTAGTGACATATCTGGTTACCACGGAAACTTCATGCCATTTTTGATATCGTGCATTTCTATAAGTAGTATTTGAACTTCTCGTATCAAACTAATTTGGCAAAATAACAGCATTTCAAAAATCCACTGCAATTTGCTCCAGTGGTTTCGAAAAAACAATTGAGAAAAATTACTCATTTTACCATACTTTTCTGACTAGTGGCCCCAATGAACAAAGATATTGACAGAGCAAGGACACTGCCAATACAGGGCTAGATGGCTCAGTTGGTAGAGCGCTGATGCATTAACCCGTAGGTTGCAGGTTCAAATCCAACTCCAGACAATTTTTCTTTGTTCACAAATATTGATGTATCTGGTCATCTTTTTAAAAAAAAATTTTATGCAAATCGCCCAACACAAGGCCAAAGGCCACTCCAAGGTAGGGGCTACTACAAGTCATTAAGTTGTTACAACGACTCCACACTGAAGAAACCAGCCCCTCGCACCGAAACAAGACAAGTTAATAACCATCCTCTTCACGGAGCGAATACAACTGGGAGGAGTAACTAGTCCAGAACAAGGCAGTTGTTGAACTGCCTCTGCCCCTAAAGCAATTATGGTTAAGTGTCTTGCTCAAGGACACAAGTGTCACGGCCGGGATTCGAACCCACATTCTGCTGCTAACACCAGAACTTGAGTCCGCTAAGCTAGACCGCTCGGCCACGACACTCCATTTTCCTTGTGGTTTATAATGATTATAATTTTCTGTTGTGCAACACATTCACAAAAAGTAAAATGATATAAGTGCGAGTATGATCACTAGTATGAGTGAAAACTAGGAATATGAGTAAAACAGTACAAAATCAGAAGTAAGTTTGAGTTCAAAATAAAAGTTAATTTAAAAAAAAGTTCACAAACGAGTTATCAGTTTTGGAGTACTAACCTCAAAGTATATCTACGGTTGCCACATCAACATGCACGGATAGAAAAAACATGAAAAGTACAGAGTTACATGAACAGATGCAAATGCATTTTGTATGAAGATGAAATCGTTTTAAAGTCTAATCTATAGTAAAAGTGACAATGACATTTCACTGAAAGGAAACATATAGGTGCAGGAATGTTAACTCACACTCAGATATGAAAAGGAAAGGATAACTACCGTTCACACAATATGGTATGCTCCATGAGAGGTTTTTTTTTATTGCAAAATGGATGATACATGATAATGTTAATCTACAATCTACAATCTACAATCTAATCTGACAACAAATGAACAGAATTCTGATAACAGGAAATTAACAAAAATAAATTTAAAAAAACATTTCTGTTGGAGACGGCAGCATTAAAAGTGGGAAATGTTTGGACAGCAATGATTATTTTGTAGAGCTAGCAAGGTAGATTGGTTTAGTGAAGTCATGAGTGCAGATAAACTACAAAATCTAGAAGCCATGCACACGTTAACCCTACCCCCTACACTGAAATGGTCCTTAAATCAATGATTTAAAAATCAAGATGAAACTCCACAGAGCTGTTAAATAAAAAAATTACGTTTTCTCCATATAAATATACCTTTGTATTAAGCATGTGTTCCTTGAATTGAAATGTTATGTATTAACCCTCCTACAATCAGTGCAATTTTTGAAACAACCCATTCAGGCCACTCCAAGCCATTAGCTGTTGCCAGTGGCCTCCTATGGTTACCCTTCTGTGCATTGATACATTGATACATTGCAGGCCATACTAATATGTTCAAACATTCACAGTGTCCTTGGATGGCACACAGTTGATTTTGTAAGACTACTTGGAAAGGACAGCAGGCTTGTACATGTATGTACTGAAGGTTGCTAAAGAACAGAATTCAGTGGATCGGAGTGGTCTCCATGTGTAAAAGGGTTAAGCAAAAAGGCCTACACGTAAAATCATTTGCTAACCTACAAATACTGCACTTTAGGGTTACACATGGCAGGTCGAGAATGTATATGGAAAATAACCACACACACAACACAAAAAAACAAGCAACAAAAAAGTATCTATTATACTTAGATAATATTTGGTGGATATATATTTTTCCTGAAGGCTTCAAAGTATAAGACGTCACTTTTGTTTTGACAAACGCACACAACTTTATTTGTGGTGTAAACCGAGGACCTCCCATTATTCCCTCTATTGTAATACCAACCGGGGACGTATTGTGCTTTGGTCCTCGGTCTGAATGCTTACACAAAACTCACCATAGGTGATGGTTTTTATGCACAATGAATAAATAAATTATATTTTATTTACTGGCAGGCATTTTACTAATACACTTGTGAGAGAACATCGTTACTGGAATACATACAAGCCATCAATACTAGCCAAGTGCTGCAGATGGTAGAATGTGCAAGGGTGTGGAAGACTGGGCAAAACTGGCCGATGTAACAATTGTATAAAAATATGAAACTTTCCATCGGAGGTTTAGGTTTCTACTTAATAGCTGAGCTGCTGACTGAAATCTAGTAACGAAGTTAAGTCAAAGACTGAAAGGTGCATAAACAAAATATGGGTGGTGCAAGGTTAGGGGGAGGGGGGTTGCAACAGAGGGGGGTTGCAACAGAGGGGGGATTGCAACAGAGGGGGATTGTGAAAAACAGGGCAATGCGACTATCAGATGTTTGTGTTCTGCTTAGCCGATGAACTACTTGCGAGGGTGACAGCATTAATAAGTAATGCATACTGTTAAAGCAAAAGACAGCTGACGGCAGAGGGTGCAAGGGGATTGATGCAGGGGATGGTGGCATCAAACCGGCTGATGAAGCAAGTTGTTCAAGGTAAATATTGGGATGCGATGCTGCATCTTTGGTGCTTCAGGTATTACTTTAGCTGAAGGGAGGGGGGGGGGGAACTGCTCTGGCGACTGGGATGCATTAGTGTCTAATAATCCCAGCTTACCCAAGTTAGTACGGAATCAGAGGGAGGAACGGGCAGGTCCGGAAAAACATAAGATCTAAAATGCTTTTCGCTCGGTGACATTTGGCTCACCGATGCTTCCGAGCTAAGGAGGCGCTCCACACGTCGCATCACAACCTCCCGACTTGCGATCGGTGGAGACTCGTAAGTCAGTGTTAGGGCTTCTTTTTCAGGAGGTACAAACTTGTATTTTTCGATTGTGTCTGGCGGCAGATTTGATGCTCTGAACGCATGTGGAACGTCTTCCTTTTGACTTCTTTCGAAAGATACTAATTTCCTTGTGGTTGTAACAGAATATTCCTTTGTGCTGGTGACCGGATCTTTAAAGACGGAATCTTCGTCGTCATCTTCTTCCCCTCCTTTGGGATTGCCAGGTTTTGGATTGGCAGGGTTTCGTGGATTTGGATTATCTGGATTTGGATTTCTGGGATGGGGATTTCCAGGTTCAGGCTTGGGATTTCCTGGATTTCCATGCCGATCTCCCACACCAGGATGGGGATTACCGGGTTTCGGATGGGGATTTCCATATGTAGGATTAGGATTTCCTGGATCTTCCTGCGGATCTCCCACACCAGGATGGGGATTACCGGGCTTTGGAGGGGGATTTCCATATTTAGGATTAGGATTTCCTGGATTTTCATGCGGATCTCCCACACCAGGATGGGTGTGAGGATTGACAGGATTAGTGAGTGGATTATCTAGATCTGGATGAGGATTTCCCGGTTTACTCAATGGATGTGCATGCGCATCTTCTACTTGATCTTTCTCCGTTGGATTCTTAAGTGAAAGTTGGTCATCGTTTGGCTCAGGATCGCTAAGTGCTTGGAGATTCCTCATCAATTCTGACGATACCTTTGAACTCTGACCTGACCTGACTTCTTCCAATTCTTTTTCTGGATCCTACAATGAAAAAAATGTATATAATCACCGTCTGTACAAAAAGGCTACCTCATATAAAACATTTATTTAAATATTTTTAATTTTTTTTCTTCTATTTTTCTAAGTAAATCATCATTTTAAGTAATACTAAGCCTAATCTACAAATAGGTTTTATTGAAACCATGCAGCAATGACCATGCACTAATATGACTCATGCTAATGAAAAAAAAAAACATCGAATAGATGGAGAAAATGCTGGAATGACAAAATGCATTACGTGCAAATGGTGAAAAAGTCCATGCAAAAACGTCTGAGCCAATGTGATTGGCAGTTCCTTGCTTTCAGAGACGAAAACAAACTTGGAACCATCTAAATAACGATTCAACAGCATTGTTTCTGCATGACAGCTTTATTTAATCGCTTACCAGTACCTTCATTTAACTTTTGAAAAGTGTCCACACTGAAATATCATTCACACAAGTAATTAACTTTCTGATAAAAATATTTAAAAATACTGCCAATTTAAAACTTCAGCACATAAAACAAAACACATACAGATACTCATATCCTTCTTTTATTAGTTACAGAAATCATATAACAATTCGATATTATACAATTAAATAAAGAAATACAGATTCTTAACATCTCAAAGATTCAATGGATTTTGTTAAATGTGTTTCTGATGAACAGTAACTAAGACATTGTTCCTGAATCCAGATATATGGCAAAAATGTCTCACAATAACAGATTATTACAGTTCATTTAATTGAAAAGATATTTAAGATTTAAATATAAATTTATACATTCTCTTTGATTTAATATGAGAATAAACCATTTTATCCTGAATAATGTTTTTGTAGTATGAAATGACGTAAATTTATACAGACCTTGGTGTACTCTGAAAGCAATAAGACTAAAGCAAACACAAATCAAATGAAGCAAACAAAATCAAATGATATGGAAAGATGGGCACAAGATGTTTGGTGAAGGTGACAGGTGAAGTAAATGCAGTTACAAAATGAAAATGAATGAAAATATATTTCCGAGCGAAAGTGATTGAAATTCACACACTTTTCACACAAGAAACATGATTCAAAGCACTTTGATTCAGTTGTCTTAGAGTCTGCTTGTAAAGAGAGTTGGGCAGACTACATTGAAGAACGAAAAAACCAAACTTTAGGCAAGCACAGAATAATCGACGACAAACCAAACTTTTAAAAAAATACACAACTTCAAATAAAAAAGAGAGAGACAGAGTTTAATGCCTGTATACAGTGTGGCAAACTTTTAGTAAAGTGCACTGGGATTAGCATGGAAAATTGACAGGGTTTTCACCAGAAACAATTTAATTTGTTTTGAAAATGTAAAACGGGGGAGGGCGGTGCACTCCCAAATGTATCACCAAGAATCAAACTGAATGATTTTTTTGTGTAAAAGTGTTTTTTTTTTTACACACTTCATGCAAAAACTTTATATTTTCACACGTTTGATTCACAGTGGGTACGTTCAATTTAATTCCAGATTAACAGATGGGGGGGGGGGAGGGATAAATTACGAGTAAATAATTCTGTCGAGGGTTAGTGCAAGAACAGTGAAAGCACTCACCTAGCCGACAGAGTGACAGTAGTGTAGTAGTCGTGATTTTGGGGCCGGACAAAGCCAATTGTCGTTAGAAAGGTGCAGTCGAAGTCTATAAGACCAGGGTTCAATACTTCATGCGAAACGCAAACAAAAAGGGGCGGCTTAAAACGTCAACAACCGAGATTCGAGTGAATGATTTGCAGAAATTTTACTGGGAATTATATGTAGTAAAAAATCCACTTTGCAATTTGCGTTGGCGTGAAGTATGAACCAGCGTGAAGAGCAAATTTAACACAGGTTTGATAACCTGAACACACACACAGACTGCATTTTTTTGTAAATTTGTTTTTGTAGTGCTGAGGTTGATGTTTGTGATGTGTTTGAGTAAAATGATGGTATTTCATTGCATCATTGCTATTGGGTTACATCAGCGACGGCGCATACATTTGCACAAATTAAAACAATGGGTTGCAACTGTGTTGAATCCACTATCCAGTGATAAGAATATTTGTCTTTGACAAAATTCCGGGTTTGCAACAAAGGTGTATTGAATGATACAATCTTTCTGAATGTAAATGTTGTGGATTTATTGCAAGCAAGAGTTTAATCTTTCAGAAGGTATACAAGCCAATTACTTGTAGCAGGTCAAAGGAACAGATCAAGTCAATTTGAAACTGTAGAACAATTTTATATGGTTGCTTTTCTTGTATAGTTCTTGATGAATGATGCTAACAGATAAACATTGAAATTAAACAAAAACCGTTTGGATAATTTCCTATTGAGATTGGGTTCATCTTTGGAAATGCTGGATGATAATATTAATGATAATAATAATAACTGGATTTATAGAGCGCCAAATTGCCAACGGATAACAATGCGCTTTTACATTATTAAAAAAAACAGTAAGAAAATAGATTTATTTCATTTGCAAATTTTGAAAACTTGCTGGCAAAGTTGTCTTGCGGTTAAAAGTGAAATTATGCACTGGCAATGCTTTGAAAGGTAAAATGGTTATATGAAAGTATCAAATGAATGTTAAGATGAAATATGTTTTGCTAACTCTTGGTGTCTTCCTTTAAATTGCAGTATCACCCATATCTTTCACTTTTAATTCCTATTGTAATATTTTTATTTCATTACTTATTTCACTACTTTCTATTGTTATTGATGAATTTTGATACTGTGGGAAAATAAATGAACCTTGAACTTTGAACCTTGAACCTTAAATAATTTGGAGGGGAAAAAACCCAAGTGAATCTTGGGGAAAATGTTCTGTGAAAGACTAAATATGCAGGCAAAATTGTCTTGTGCGCAAAACGCAAAAATGCTCAAATGCAGTGTGTATAGAGTATGTGTACGGTAACTCTACCAGTAAAATTCAAAACCTAAATCTAAATATCTGTGCATGAATGTCCTTGATCATAATTTCAGTGCAAAAATTCAGTAAAAAAATAAAGAGCCGGTACTTGGAGTAAAACAAACATTCTTACATTTGCAACATTTCCGGCCGAATTGATAGTGTCAACTCGTAGATTGACGCGTGCCACGAGGTCGTGGTAACGCTTGTTCAGTTGTTCCATGTCCTCCTGGACAATTTCGGCACCGGGCCGGTGGTGCTCTCTGCTCTTTAGGGCACCACGGGTGTGGATCCCTTTCAGTTTGGTTGAGTAACTTTCAACCACAGAATCATAGGACTGTAATGAAAAAAAAATTCAGAAAAAATTTGATTTAATACAGATAGTAAAAGTAAAGTTTCGAGAAAAAGCTCATAACCTGTGCTTATACAGAATCTATTTTAAATTATATTCCATTACTTTTTTTTCCAGGAATCAAATTCCATGACTTTTTTTTTTTTTAAATCCATGACTTTCCAGGGAAACATTTTTTTGTTGGAATCTTTGTTTTCTTGAAAAATGTATTTCTTTTTATTTTCCCATGATAAATCATTCAAATTCCAGAAAAAAATGTATTGGATTCTCATTAACCCTAACCATCCTAAATCCTTCAAAAATCAACCGGAGGATTTGAATGATTTTGTAGGATTGAGGTAGGATTTGAAATTCCATTGAAAAAAAAAAAAATAAATAAATAAATAAATAAAAATTCAATGATGTAACATGTATATCAGTTGATTTTTAAAGGACTGGAAATAGTACAGATCGTGCATAAACTCATATCGGTTGATTTTAAAGGATCGAGGTAGTAGGGATCCTCCATAAAACTCATATCGGTTGATTTTGAAGGATTTGAGGTAGCAGGGATCCTCCATAAAACTCATATCGGATGGTTTTGAAGGATTGAGGCCGTTACCAGTGATGAGTATCAAGGGGGTTAGGGTTAATGGTGACACGAATTGAATATGGATTGCAAACAGATGTGTTTTGAGTTCAAATAGTGACTCTGCAGGAACTCTTAAAATAACCCCAAGAAAATAAAGCAGTTTATCTGCCCAAGAACTAATACAAAACGTTACCCACCTGAGCTTGTCCGACGAAAGCCACCGCCCGCCCGTTCACCTCCATCATGTGGTGTTGGCGGCGCGCTACGTTGGTGTTGAACTCGCGCGCCGCCGTTATCTGCTGTTCAAGGTTGAGGGTGCCCTTTGCTATGCGGTCAAATTCCATGAGCGTGACCTCGGCCTGCGAGATCCAGTTGCTCTCGCGCGTGTGCAGATCGTTGAAGTCTTGGAGGATGTCGCTGGATTGGTTCAGCCTCTTTAACCTGTGATGGAGGGTAATGGGACTGCCATTGACATATCTTGAAATTTTGAAGTATTTACACATTCAAATGGTACACATTCAAATTGCTTCATTATTAACCAGTTCGCGTCGGGAATAAAAAAGTTTTTCTGGGCCCCTGTGCGGGTTTCTTTTCCCTACACAAGCACGTTAATGGAAGCTTCCACAGCGCGTGGCCACGTCTACCGAGCATGTCACTGTACACTCGGCTCGTTGCCACGTCAACCGAGCATGCATACAAATATTCCGGAGTTTCCTCTGGCGTGTATAGACGCTCTCCGATCCGTGGTGCAAAAAAAAATTGCGTGTATACACGGCCTCCGACGCGAACTGGTTAACTCTTTAAGTACCAGTATTTTTATATGAACACTAAAAATAAGATTTTACCAATTCAGGATTTGAAATATTTTCAAGGATGGACAGGGAGATATCAGTAATACTTTTTTTTTTAAATTTCTATGGCAGTTTTTCAGCACATGGTAGTATCTGGTGTCTTAAGAATCAACAAAATTTCTATTCTCTATTAAAAGTAAATTTTGTTTTTTAAGTTACCTTAAGTTACCTTGTTGACTTCGATGTTTTCATTAACTTTCAAATGAATAGGCCTATATTTGTTTCATTGGTAGTAATGAAGGATGACTCAAATGAGTGAAAAATAACCGCAAAACAATGGTTATTGGCCTTATGTTTCGAACCTCTACATTAAAAAAAAACCTCATTATTGAATTTTTACCATGGAGTTCCTGGGCATGATTTGGCAACGCACTAATGACATCGACCGGTCTTAACTGCTCAGTAACACAGCGAGGCAATAATTCAAATCCACAAAGAGACTGAGGAAACACTATGCCGCTAAGGTTAAGTTTCACGAAATCAACCCCAGTGTGTCACATAGTGCATTGGCTCTGCATTAACCCCGATGCTAGCTACTCGTTTCCTGAAAGTAAGGATTCTCACCGTTCGTGCGTTTGATTGCACACATCCTCCCATCTCTCTGTGATGTAATGCACTTCTCCCTCGAGCCTTTGTATGTCTTGATGCGTGGGCGTGGTCGCCGAGAGACTACGCACATGCACCATCTCATCGTTCAGTTTGTCAATGACAGGTTGGAATGGCGGAAGTGTTCTTTGTAAACCCTGCAAAGATGAAAGACAGAAACGTTTGCCTATTGGTTTCTCTGCATGTTTTTAAGGCTCCTGGTAAAATGTCTGTGAATGCATCCATACTTTGTAAGAATCAAAAGGTATACAAAATACACCTGTAACAGTTTCAGCCTATTTCATTATTATTATACATTTCTGGTAATGAAACCAAGGATCCCTCAAAAGCACACTTAAGCACTGTAGCTCGGAATCCCGAGGAAACCTGTGAACAAGGGCACTTGCTATGTGAACCAGAAACACAGGGGTAAACCCCTCCTCTTCTTCGATAAGTGTTTTGGGTTCTTTTACGTGCATTACTTAATCTAGTACACGGAACCTACGGCTTAACTTCCCATCAGAAAGACAAAGCAATCACGGTCTTGCTCAAGGACACAAGTGTCGTGACCAGCCATGCTGGGATTCGAACCCACATTCTGACAAAACCAGAACTCGAGTTCGATGCACTAGACCACTCGGCCACGACACTCCATTGTGTCATAAGAGAGAAAATAGTGAAAATGCCTTCAGATTTGTCCATGGCCATTCCAACACAGAACTTTCATCTTCAGTTTCGGAAATAATTTGCCAAGTTTTACTGGAACGATAGCACCTCAGACAGGGATGTTTGCTACCATCACCGGGTTCTTAACCGCCAATGATACAGTGCCGCCAACACACGTGAGAGCTCCCAGCCGAATGGGGTCGTTGGCCCCGTACAATGAATAAACGCTGCTCACCTGTAACTTGTCCAAGTGGTCCTGGTGTTTATCCATGTCACCAGGCATCTTGCCATGTAAGGTCAGCACCTTCTCACAGCTTGTTAAGACTTCGCGTGCTCTGTGTAGTGTATGTACAATGTCGGTTACCAAGGCAACTCTGTTGAAGAAAAAAAAAAACGTATCACACTTTATTTACAGTTCAATGAAGTTGCATACAGATCTGAAACTAAAACAACCAAATCGTAGTGTACATCTTTTGAGCCAAATTTTCATTAACAAAAAATAAGAGAGAAATTCCTATAACCGTAACCCCCTAATGGTTTTGGCTAGGAACCTTCCTGAATCCACCACAATCCAACATCATGCATGGGCTATACCCAGTACCGAGTCCATCAAAATGCAACACAGCCAGCTGTTGGAGTTTGATGGGTTTGGGGTGGTTAGGGTTAATGAATATGAAAATAATTTTTTCAAAACAGTTTAAGTGAGACAATTTGTAACAAAGTTTTCAGATTTTTGTTTACACTTGTTACAGTTAGTCTTTGTAATGTTTTATGTGTCAGGGCATGCCTGCCACAAGTTTGGCTTTTTTGGTTATGTCCGAGTGTCTGTGAAAAACTTCACAGGCTACTTGGGCGGGATTCGAACCAACAACCTCCTGCTTATTAGTGCAGACGTCTTAACCTCTCGACCACCGAGCTTGCCCGATGACGATTGGCCGGCTAGAATCCTGCGATGTTTATAGGTTGATGAAATTCTTTCACATACACTTGGGAACGCACCGAGTATGCAGTGCTATACACACGTCGGTAGAGGGCAAAACAAAATTAATCAATTGTTTATCACCCGACACAAGAATTTCATCAACCTATAACCAAGGTTACTTTTGAAATTCACATTTTGAACTAAAGAACTTTTCTTCTGTAAATGCAGTGTGATATTTCAAACTATACAATATAACAACAAAAATAACAGCAGCAATAAACAGAGTAAGAATGACATAAAACCAACCTTTCAGAGCAGGCGTTGGAATGTCTTACGAGGCTGTCCCATTTCTCGTTGAGAATGTGGAATTTTTCAGTCAGCTGTGGAAAGTCAGCTTCCCGTTGCTGCAGTACATAGGTGGCAGCATTGCTGATTCTATCATATACAGGCTGCAGATCAGCAAGATTGTAATGGAATGTCTATGGGGGATGGGAAGGGGGGGTTGGAGAGAAAAACACATTTGCATTGGTGACAAATTATTTATACACAATTGTGGTCAATCAATGAGAGACTGCTCCATTAAGCCCCACCCACCATATTAACTGTCTAGCAACGGCACACGTACGTACGTACGTACGTACGTACACACCCACACACCCACCCATTCTCAAATATGCATCCTTGTGGAGACATCTGTTCTTTCCTTTGTCCCTGTACATAACAATTTCCCATAGGGTTTGTACACAAATTTCCTTGCGGAGACCAGAGTCCTTTAGAATTTCTTGTGGAGACCAATTGTTCTTGCCTTTCCTTTCATTATAGGACTCCACAAGGTAGCCACACCCACACACACCCCGCACATACATCATGGTGGCTTCTTTACGTTTGTCATTGATGCAATACTGCTATTTTAACATGTGATTGGTCAATGCTTAATAGGGCGGGGCTTAATACTGGCAAGTTAATAACCTGGTGAGTTTCATATTATTCATATCACTTCACAAAAAAATATTTGTGAAATGTCCTTACCTGAAAGTCACTGTGGAGTGTTCTGGATTCCTCCATTGTGTGGGGGAGGGGTGTTTCAACCCTTGATTCTAATCTTTCTTGGTCTTCATACAGTCTCTTTATAAAGGCATCCATGTCTAGCATAAGGGTCTCAACCATTTGCAAATCTATCAATGAAACGAACATTAACCAACTTAAAAATGTGATGTCTCCAACATCACATTAATTTATTGTAATTTGTATGACACCAAAAAGCATACTGATTGATGTAGGAAATTGATACATGATAAAGGTGTGTAACTGAATTTTTTTTAAAGATTTTCAAGTAATACTTTCCCCAAAAAAAAGCTTAGAAGTGGTTGCTTAATTTTACTTTAGTACTTCGAAATGAACATTCCAAGAGTTAGTACCTACACTCCAAAATGGAACAAATATAATTTTTTCCCAAAATTTACAGTAATGTTACTGATTTATGATATATATTACATACCTTCACGAGTTACATTTCTCACTTCATTGAAAGATTGGTTGCTCCTTTCAACCTCTCTGTCCAACTGTCTGATTGCATAGACCTCATCTACCATCCGACTGTTAATATCAGCCACCACTTGAGGGCGCTGTTCATCGCGTCTCTGCGTGAACTGTGACGAGACTTGTTCAGACGTGACATATTGCTCCCTTGAATTAAGCTCCGACCGTCTGGGTGCTGTGCGGAGTTGATCCGTGAGATCCTCCAACTCCTCAAGCTGAGTTTGGATCCTGCGCGTGGACGAACGCACTTGCTGCACCGTGACGTTCTCGGCCACTTCAGGCTGTCTGGGTTGCTCTTGTCGTTGCTGTGCTACAACTGCAGATTGCTGTGCTACCGCGTACTCGTACTGCAACTCTTCAGCAGCCAACTGTTCCCCAAGCCTCTGTCTGGCAGCCACCTGGGCGACCTCGTCCATTTTGCGGCGCTTGGCCGCACTGTGCTCAGCGCTTTCCCTCTCCGCCTGCTCTGCTTGTTGAGCGACAATCATCTCAAATTCCAGTCGCTCCCTGGCCATCTGCTCGGCGAGGACCCTTTCCTCCTCTTGTTGTCGCTCCACGGCCAACTGCTCGGCTCGTCGCTGCTCATACGCCATCCTCTCCGCATGTTGTCTTTCAGCTTGCTCAGCCTGTTGGTGTCGCTCAAGCCGCGCCCGTTCTCCTGCTTGTCTCTCCAGCTCCATCTGCTCCTGCATCATCTTGATCTCAGCTCTCCTCTCCATCTCGAGGCGCTCCTGCTTACGGTGTTCCTCCTGTATCATCCTCCGTTCAACTTCCCTCTCTTCGGCTTGTTCCTGCTCTCTCCTCCGCCTCTCCATCTCGAGGTGCTCCTGCTTACGGTGTTCCTCCTGTATCATCCTCCGTTCAACTTCCCTCTCTTCGGCTTGTTCCTGCTCTCTCCTCCGCCTCTCCATCTCGAGGTGTTCCTGCTTACGGTGTTCCTCCTGTATCATCCTCCTTTCAACTTCCCTCTCTTTGGCTTGTTCCTGCTCTCTTCTCCACCTCTCCTCCTCGACCCTCATCTGCTCCGTGTTCTCCTGGAACTGCTGCAGCATGGCCTGGCGTTTCGACATCTGTGGGAACGTTCCACTCCTGTCCTGCACAAACTCAGGGCTCACAATGTGCTTCTTCAGGGTGACCGTCCGGTGTGTCTGAATCTCTGGTGTCGCCATTCTCTCATGAGAACCTCGCTGCAACATCTCACCGGGAAACACTTCTTCGGTTCGGATTTTTCTTGTGGTCACTGTTCGATGAGTCTCACCATCTGGCAATTGTTCCGTAACCTCTTCAGTTATTACTGTCCGACCGTCCTCCGTTGTTTCCCTTCGCGACGTGACCGTGCGATGAGACGAGGACGACCTCGTGTGTGTCTCTTGGCCATTTTGCGTTCTCTGGAGGACATGCTGCTGGCTTGGTGCAACTTCAGTGTGCTGTTGAACCGTCTTTCGTCTGACGGAGTCAAGATTCTGCATTGACTGGCTCTGCATTGACTGGCTCTGCATTGACTGGCTCTGTGAGGACAGCCTCTGGCTCCATTGCTGGAGTCTAACTTGTGTTGCATTCCACAAGTCCACCAGGTGCTTGAATTGTGTTTCGAGTCTGCACACAAGTAACCATAAAAAAAATTGAAAGGTTTTTTGCTGTGCAATTTCACCAGAACATCCACAAAAAAGAAATGTTACTTTAAAGGTTATTCTTAGGGCCGGTGACTTGTGCTGTGCAATTTCACCAGATCAGTGTGACTGACCAGAAATATATAAGCCGCAGAGTTAAATTGAGCTGGGGCTATAAACTTGATTGATTCCATACTTGGCAAATTTCAAAAATTCATCTTCTTGCTAATTTATACTACATTTTGCATTAAAGAGAAGGAATAACTTTAGTACTCGGTAACAAAGCTGTGAACATGCAGCGGCGTAGCCACGGGGTGGCATGTACTCCCCCCCCCCCCCACGAAAAATCCTGATAGTGCCCCAAAAAATGAAAAGAAAAAGAAACGGGTAAAACCCATACCTCCTGGCCCCCACTGAAAAGCAATGTCCCCCATGCCCCCCCCCCCCCACTGAAAATGTCCTGGCTACACAGCTGTGAACATGTCATCCCAATAAGTACCAATATTTTTTAGAACAAAAAACCTTTACATGTTTTCTCTAAGAATTCCCATTTTCAGATAAAATGAATTCACAGAATGATTGATAATGTAAACAACTTGACAACAAATCTGTTAATTTGATTATGTGCTAATTACCAATATTGTACCTTCCCTTTAAAGGGGCAGGTCACAATCAACAGGGCATGGAATCGGAGTGCTTGTTTTAGATTAACTCAATGACTGAAAATAATTTCCCACATGATAAGGTCATATTACTGTTGCTGCTGCATAAATGAGCCAGTAATTTCCAATCACTGTGTTCATCTTAAACCAGGTCATCGAAGAATAATAATATAAGTGTTTTGTTCTAATATTAAACCTTCTGTGACTGCAAAGGTCACAATCAGTCAAAATGTTGACTTTCCAAGGTATATCTAGCGCACTTAAAAGTCGGACACTGTCACACCTTACGTGTAGTAAGTACATTTACAGGTTAAAATGACTACCGTTTTTGACTGGTAAAAGCATTGTCTTGTATTGTTGGTCAAAATAACAGTAAAGACCAGTCAAAAATGCCCCCGTGTGCAAATTTGGGTCGACATTCAAAACAGGCAGTTGACTGCTTTTGACCACTAAAGCTACTTGCCACTAAAGGTCAGCTGTATATTTGGAGGGTTAATAGTAATAATATCTAGAGTTTTCATGTGAACTTACTGTGAGGTATAATCCATGGCCTCGATGTTGGGTGGTGGAATGAGGAAACACACCCCCGGGACATTGCCTTCCAGGCCGGCCCGGTTCACCACCCTCCATTTTGTCCGGTTGGAGTTATCCAGTAAGATATACTCCTCGCCTTTAACTACATTCAACTGTTGGAGAAAAACAGCATCAATAATTTTTATATAATTTATTAATTATATAGTGCCAAAGGATTTCAAAGCACTTTGCACCCTCAAGGTAACGTCTGTCCTCAGCTCATCAGGCCAGTGTTCATCTCCTGGGGAGCGTTTTCACGACCCTAACCAGAAACTTTTTTCGAACGTAACCAGAAAATTGTTTTCAGTTTGCGATGTGTTCAATCATCAACGTTTCGCAAAATATACGGTGTAATTAAATTTTTTGCAAAATAGAACTTACTCGTGAGTGCTAGTAATAAACTTGGAATATATGTCTGTAAACGAAGAATCATTCCATCATGTTTTAACAAATAATTAACCAAACTTCAGTTACTTTTTACAATCCGCCATCTTGAAACCAAGCATAACACAAACTTCGGTTCACATTAATTTGGTCAGAACAATGACGTCATCGCAGCACAACCGAAAACGCTTAACCAATGACCAAAGCCCAAACATGTTTCTGGTTACAGTCGCGAAAACGCGCACCTGTTTTGTTGGCATGAAACGAATATTTATATTTATGAATATTTATATGCCAGTCTGTGGCTATTCCTTGGTAATACTCCTGGGTTTGAGAGAAGCAATAACGATAAAGTGTCTTTCCCAAGGAAGAACACTAGCACCAATGTCGCCGGCCAAGATTTTAACCCACATTCTGGCGACTCGGCCAGAAGCCGCTCAACCATGGTACCCCATGTAACTACACCCTCAAGAAGACAACGAACACAATGTAAACTTACATCAATCCCAGGGAAGTCACACACAGCTATGATTGGGATCGGTTCGGTAAGGCGGTGACGTCTTTTCTTTAGAGGCACAATGTGTTTACTTCTTTGGATGAGATCACCAAGCACCACTTGGTACTCTTCAATCCTTCGTTTCATGGTCTGATAGAAAGAGAACAGTTTGTAATAGTCAGTTAATGGACATTTTTTTTTTTTTTTTTTTGTAGTTTGGAAGAAAGTAGTTCACATGCAATAAGTAAGGGGAGGGCCAAGAGGGCATGTGGCCCCATTTTTTTTATCGCCATGCATATCAATTAACCATACGCCTTATGTGCGCCCCCATCCCCTCACACCCACTTTTTTTGCAGTGTTCAATATGCATGTAGTTGCTGTCTTGTGTTGATCAATGTTTTGGGTTGTTTTTTTTGTTTGGGTGGGGTGTTGGGGTTGGTGTTGGGCTTGGATCCCCAATTCAATTGAAACCTCCATTTCTTATTTATGTTCTGTGGGGGAAACCTGTTATTGATGAGAACAGATTCTACCTACCATTATTTCTTGCAGGAGCTGTTGTGCCTCCACCGGCGACAAATCTTTCTTGTCAAATTTGGAGGCAAGAGTGTCTTCGTTTCGTGCCATCCACTGTTCAAACTCCCTGGCGTCGAAGAAGAACTGCAAGAGAAGAAAAAAAACGTCTTGTGCAAGGTACCCTCTAACAAAGAATTCTAATTTTGCATTTTTGGTATAAATTTTTATTTCCGGTTAATAACGGTAACTTATTTTAATTTGCTTTAATTTCAGAGTGGGGGGCGACGTTATCATTGGATGTGTTTTCATGATAATTTATGTTATTGGTATACAGATAAACATGCAGCGGTTTAACGTGTGTGTTATATCAACTATAACTACCGTAAGTAATTGTGCTATCATTAATCAAATCAAGTTATCCTGGATAAGTTTGTATATTTAATTTGAATTTGAATTGTTGAATTCAACCAAAACATACTTTGCATATAGCTACGACTAAGATAAATACGTTTGACAAGCTTCTACACTAAGGAACTACTTCAAAGATTTTGGCAAAAAAATACATATATATTCTAGCAATTTCATCTAAAAAAAACCAGAATAAATAAGAGGAAAGAATGCAAAAGTAAATCAAAATAAATCAAGAAATTAAAAGTAAAACTAGTCTATTTCTTTGGCTACATTGTTTTTCGCCGACATCTAAGCTCAGCTATGATTCCTGAACAGCATAAATTTGCCCTAATTGTCAAGTCACAATACATATCTGAATTCATGATGTGGTGATAAAAACCTCTTTTTTTTCAATGAAAACACACCCACGATAAGTGACAGAAGAGGGTAGGTAACCGGTCTCACTTTTACAAATGCTGCCATTTTTGAAAGTCAAGTTATACATTTCTCCGTTATCAAGGTTTTTTTTGTTTGTTTTTTTTGCCAACCCAAGATTAGAGGTAATTTTCAGTAAACAAAAGTAGATTTGTGATTTGAAAAAAAAAAAATTGTAGATGTGTAATTCAAGGATTAGTTTTCTTTTTGGAAGTGGGCTTTCACGATGATCCCAGAAATAGAATTTCAAACATGCTTGCAGACGAACGATTTCAAAGCGCTGTTCGAAAATAACACAAGAAATTGGAAAACATGGCAGTGTATGGACAGAACGGCAACATTCAAATGAGATCAATTAATGATAATGTGGGTTAATAGTGGGTCACAAAGAAGTAAATGATATGGACTCTCCTTAAAAATACACAACAGACACGATGCATGCCTTCACCATTGTGAAAATGTGTACAATTACAGAGAAATAAATTAATAAGGGAGGAGGGAACACCAAGTATACAAAAATGGAGCTAGGGACAAAAAAAACACAAAAAAAAACATGATATAACATTTAGCAGATTACGTGAACCACTTACCATGCAAAGACAACATGTTCTACCAGTTTTGATGGGTGTGTGCTGGGTCCACGAACAGGGTATTTTTATTTTATTTTAACGGTATGAAACGTTACGGAAACGAAGGTGAGGGTACAGATATACGACATCACATTTGGGCATGCTGAAATGTGACCATCTGAAATGACCGGATGACATGCCCACGTACTTTTTAGACCACGGTCCAGCGAGTGGTTTAATACAAACATTCGACGTTGTTTTTCCATGCGCACAAAAGATGCCGAAAAAATGCATGCTCTGAGAACATCGAGATACCCACGGAAGAAAGACATAATACATCTCATGTGTTGCTATGACAACATATTCATGCAATTAACCAAATAACCCTCATGCAACACTTAATATAAAACGTATCCCTAAATGCAACATGTACTGTATGCCAAATAATCTGTTGTTGGTTTTGTGCTAGTCGGTCGTCAAATCAAAGTCTCAACATTGTAGAAGAGATCAACATGATATCAGAGAATGTGTCGTTAAGTAGAAAAAACCGTCTTACTGTCATCAACTCAACAAGGTATTTTTTTTTTACTCAAAAACACGCTGCAAGAGTGCACATTCTAGGGAGAATATACCGCATCAAATCCACTTCACTAATACATGCCTGTGTTACCTACTAAAAACCTAAACATCACCCACATGAAAGGGAAATTCGATATCTGAATAACCCCAAAAATGAGTGGGACTTCCGGTGGATTTTAGACAAATCCTAGAATTCTCTGCGATGCCATCAAGCGCAATATACTATGTCACAGACCTTGTAATGCTAAAACCATTTTTTAATTAAAGTGATAACTGTTTTGAGTTTTTTTCTCTTTTTCTCTCCCCATTTTATAACAGTACTAGAAATGATGCTTTATGTGGAGCAATCAATTGTATGCCACAGTTTTTTTAAATTTGACTTATTGCTATGTGGATTTGAACTTTGAACCCAGGGTAGTTAATTAGACTGTTAATGCAGTGAACCGACACCACGTAAAAATCCTTTCGGCTCACAACCACCGACGATTAACGAGCCCAAAGCACAGGTGTTAATCCCTCTCAAGTTGGAACAATTAAGTCAGCTGCTGTTATTTGTTCAAATGTCATATAAATTATTGCCATTTAAATCAACATATTTACTTTTCTTATCGTTAGTTTTTTTTAAATTTTTTTTTTTAAATAATTGTATTAATATTTCATGCAACTTGTTAACACAGTAGAGCATTTTAATATTCATGAATGTTGCATATCATTAGCACAACTGAATAATTAATTTTGCATGGAGTGACCAGCGTCAATGGAGCAGTGTCGGGTATTGTCATACATGTAACAAATGATTACATTTTGTTATTCCGGGCGCATGATATTACTGGGGGACTACAGACTACATTTACATGAACTTAAGTTATTTTGACAATCAGAATATTAAAAAAAAATCAAATCAACTATGTACATGTATAGTGACTTAACAACTGGACATCTGCTCCAATCCCGACAATAAATTTTGGCGATTTAAATCCCCAAAATTTGTCCGTAATTTGTCAGAATCAGATTGCACTATGAAACAAGTACAATGTCCAAGTAGATGTTATAATACAAAAAGCTGGTGACTGGCCTTGGTATAAAACTATTGTGAATATGGAACTGCTGTATAAAGCATTAGAAAACTGAAAAAAAAAAAGAAAAAAAAAAAAAAGCTGATATTAACTTGCCGTAATGGTGGGACTATGATTATACATAGCATTAGTATTAAGCCATTCTGTGATGATGATAATGTACATGTAGATTGTGTGATATGAGTACATTGGTTATAATACAGTTTAGTTTTTGCTGCCTTGTATGTCCCATTCCAGTAAGCCTTTGGCGAGTTTCATTTGAATAGCGTCTGGTACACTGACTCGAGTCAGTGGCAAGTGCATAGCTAAATGTTAATTTCCTATTCTCGGCAGACCATTTGTTACACCGTGTGATTCGGGGCAAGCTCTTGCAAAGTGAATGTTGATATACATGTACTTGCCAAGGTATATCTAGTGCACTTAAAAGTCGAACACTGTCAAACCTTACGTTTAGTAAGTACATTTACAGGTCAAAATGAGTCAACCGTTTCTGACTGTAAAAGCATCGTCTTGTATTGTCGACAGTGGTCAAAATGACAGTCAAAACCTGTCAAAAAATGCCCCTGTGTGCAGTTGGCTCAACAGTCAAAAACAGGCAGTTGACTGATTCTGACCACTACAGCTACTTGCCACTAAAGTTCAGCTACAGTAGGAGCTAGTTTAAAGAAAGAAGTCCAATAGCTATACCAAGTTTACAGTACAATGTGTAAGACACCGAGGTACCATACTTTCCCAGGCTGGCTAGTGCATAGTATGTAATAACTTAGAGAAGTCCAGTACCCATACACATTTTACAATGAATGTGTATGGCACGAAAGTACCCGACTTTCTTTAGCGGGAAGTGAACACGCAAGAGTTTGCCCCTATCAAATGATATATCTGTAGTGCATAGCAACAGCGTGTCTATAGTCTGGGGAAATTCAAATACAAATTTGCACTTGCCGCTGACTTGAATCAGTGTACCAGACATCATTCAAATAGAACTCTCACAGGACTTTTATTCAGGGAAGACATAGTATTCATCAGGGAACCATTTAACTCGGAATTGGTACTGAGGTTGGAATTCTTGGGGTTGTGGATCAGAATCTATCCTTATTTCACACTAAAACACGTATGAGACACATGTATGTGTGTAACCAATGGTTCAACCCCGACAGCTTGCGTGTTTAGAGTGGTTAAATTTGGAATTAAGTTTTCTCTATTCTGTGACCTGGTGGAGGGTAAACATTTTATTTGGCTGATGATGAATGACCTCTACCTTGGGAGTGGAACCATGACGACACCATGAGTTTGACAATATTATGCGACTAATTAATGCCCTGGATTGAGGTCATTATCGTGGGGGCATTATAACAATATCAGTCCGACTGTATATATGTTGGTATGTTGTTGCCCTCAAAGTAATGATATCTGAATTTAATGGGATATTCTGAACATACATCTGTTGTCTGACCCCTTGGGGGTAAAGATGAGTATGTATGTGTGTGTGTGGGTGGGTGTTTGTTCAACCCCCCCTGGGAGGGTGGGGTGGTTTACCTGGTGGTACTCGGCAGCATACTTGAGGTGCGTCTCCAAGGAGTGAGCAAGTTGGGTCAGGATGTTCCACTGGGACTGCATGGCTGACAGGTGATCCTGAGAGAGGGCAGCATTGGGGGATAACAAAAAAATAGAGAATAGAAAAGATAGAGGGCGGGTACAGATAACAAGAATCCTGCGGCCAATTTCATAGACTTGCCAACCCAACATTTTCGCTTTATAGCAAATATTTTTGTGCAAAAAAAAAGCAGGCACCCAGTCTGTACAATTGGTATGGCAGTTTAGCTGGTGACCAATAAAACCTGCTCGGTGAATGTTTTTTACTTTCTTCTGGTTTAGCAAATCTTTGAAATTCGGTCTTAAAATCAAAACAACATTCTGCTGAATCACCGACCCCCTTCTCTGATGAGTTACAGCAAGCCATTCGGGATTCAGAAAATTCTGGACTCTAAGATGGTGATTATAAGCCCATCGTAATATCATCTTTCACCCTGTTAAATTGAAAATAACAGCTATCAATATGTTGCGTGAATGCCAATATCCCCCCACCCCATCTCCCAACCATCTGTCGAGTTCAGGAGTGGACATTAACACCCGCCGGCCTGCCAGAGACTGGCGGGGAACATTTTAGGTGAAAAGCCGTAACAGCTTGCAAAAAACCATGCACCAGGGCTGGTTAAATATGTGGGACTAGGAGATTCGTTTGATTTAGGCTCAGGTCTGGGAAAGTTACGGTTTGGTTTTGAACATTCCGACTTTGACCTTTCTGTGTGCTGATATTTTTTTACAATGTTCGATTGGTCAATTCCATAGCGAGATCGCATTCTTGTCTCATCTGTCACGTTATACGGCCACTGATCCAAAGACAGCCCCATTTTTGTGCTATATTCCACCCCAATTTTTACATTTAGGATTGATAATCTAGCAGATTTTTGCAATATTTTTTTCAATGGTTTTTGGTGCGTTTAGAGCACGACAGACGTGACAAGCACTATGGAAATCGGCCGAACTGTGTTCCTTACGACAATGCATGGCTTGGCCGGGTGATTGTCCCCGTGAAGTCTCTCCCCATGGTTCTGTACGGATGTGATCTGCCTCTCGCGTCCCTGGATCTCACGCATCAAGTTCTGATGGGTAAAAAAGTATTTACTTAGAAAAATTACAGACAACTGCATTTGAAGAGCACTTATTATTGCTAGTTAACAATATTTGTTTTTTTTTTAGTAAAGAATTAGATGTTGCAAACTGTGGGGCACGTTTTCGCGACCATAACCAGAAACATGTTTAGGCTTCGGTCATTGGTTAAGCGTTTTCGCGAGTACGGTTGTACTGCGATGACGTTATTGTTCTGACCAAATGTCAACTGAAGTTTGTGATCAGTTACGCTTGGTTTCAAGATGACGGATTGTAAAAAGCAACGGAAGTTTTGTTAACTATTTGTTAAAACATGATGGAATGATTAGGAAACATTGAAGAATGAACACGTTGCAAACTGAAAACAATTTTCTGGTTACGTTTGCGTTTTCGCGTAGCTACGCCGTCTTGTTTCTGGTCAAGAATATGACGTCAGAAACAAGTTTCTGGTTAGGGTCGCGAAAATGCGCCCCTGCTTACCGACCATGTAAAAGGATCTGTAGTATAAATGCAAAAAGTACCGGTAGTTAGTGGTTTCACATTTCATCTCACAAATACTCGTAGAAGACATTGTTTTTGTGTTTGTCCGCTAGCTTGTCATTACAACCTTTGAGAAAGTCTCCACTACGTTTCGCGGCCACTTACAACTAATTTGTTTTTACTCAATTTTTTTTTTTTTGCTTTTAAACTTACTTGACAAATGCACCCAAATGGATAATATAAAATAAGCTCAAGTTTAGAAAATTTTACAACCTCAAATCAAAATGTTTTTTTTACCCCAAAGCAAGAATTTCATCACTAAATTTTGCAGCCTGCTCCCCTCAAAGTCTTTTATAAAAAAAAATTGTTTTTAAATAAAAACTTGTCTAATACCTTGTAGTGTTTCTCCAGCTCGGCAATGTTGAGGTTCTTAGCACTCCAGTCACGGTTGGCGTGTTCCTCCTCCTTCTGGTTCATCCAGATCATCTCCTTGGTGGCAAGCTGGACAAACTCCAGGAGGAGCTCGATGTCGCGGACACGCTTGACGGCCATGTTCTGTTGGAAAAAGTAAATCAAGAAATCATCACAAGGGTGGCCGTCGACTTAATTTGCATATTCATGTTATTCCTTTCTCATGTAAATTTATGAATCGCCCTCTATGTTTCTTCTTGTATTTTGCGCGCTTCTTTATATTGTGTCATTCCGATATAGGCCTAACATAAGCGTATGTTTTTTTCTGAATCTTCGCAGTTATTTAAATGACCTATATCCTATTTCTCGTATTCTTTAGAAATAATTTAAATAGAGGAAAGATTGATGGTTAAATTCTCTATCTTGATATCATTTTTGTGTATAATTGTAAGGTTTTTCCTTAATTGTAAATTAAGTAATCGTTTTGATGTAGGATTTGAGGCTTTGTATGGTAGAGACAGATGTTATTGAGTTCTTTCGGGTACACCACGTAATGATCTCTTCTTGGAAAAAAGTGATGGCTCTGAGAAGAGCCGGTTGGTTTGTTCTCTCTTCTCGGAGCCATCGCTTTTTGCAAAGAGATCATTACATGGTGTACCCGAAAGAACTCAAGAACAAGTAATCGCTTTAATTTATATTAACTCATTCCGATATAGTCCAAAGATAACGACAGTGTGTTTTTGTGTACTCTTCGCAGATTCAATAATAAATCAGCAAAACTGTAACAAGTGTTTCCCTGTAGACTCCTGTCCTGTATAACAACTAATAACACACTTATAAATAACACACTTATAAATAACACACTAATAAAAGCAAAAGTTATTACATCGCCGGTTGTTTTGTAAGCTTCCTCTACTATTACTGACCTCTAGCCAAGAGGAAAACATCAACCTAACTACTCAAAACCTGAAGACGATCAGAGCATACTGTAACAATTTTTCTATTTTTGATATTTATATATATTTTGCAATTTATTTTTGTAATGCCTGTGGTTCTGAGTATGAAATCTCTAGGGCCACGGTTATTTAGTTAACTTTTTAATGCCCTGGCATGTACCACTGAGTAATGTTCCGTTCTGTATACTGTCTTATATTTCGTCCTGTCAGAACAGAAAAGGTCCTATCTAAAAAATGCAAAAAGGTTGTATGTGCAATAGTACATAAATTTGCATACATTAAAACATTTGAGTGCAACAATGTTGTATCTTCTTCCATAGGCTTTGCGCGTTCATCCTGGAACTTTGTAAAAAGATACTACGACCTTGTTGCACTGATGCAACGATTTGTGTTTTTTATGCCAAATAAGTAATAATCAAAACTAATTACTACTCAAAAGAGAATTTCTACATGGTGTCACCGCAAACAGCCTTTATTTAGTCAAAACCCAGCAGAGCAATAAACAGTCAGTCAGTCATTCATTCATTCATTCAACGACTTACCAGTAGATATTTGTAAGCCTCTTCTAGTATGGCCACCTGGTCGGAGTTTCTCTGGAGCTCCTCTCCAGTCATGTTGGACTGTCAAGAAGAAGAAGAAAAATTCTTAAAATGTTTCCAAGATAGAGATTTAAAACGTCGCTCAGATGTTTTTTAAGCAAGGTTTTACTTTTTCTGTTTTGTACAGATCAAATTTGCTTTAATACGAATGCCGTCTTGGCAGATGTCACTGCGGTCCAATGATGAATGTCACTTCTGTAAACGATGATATATCAATCACTTTCCAGAATGACATTTTTTACTGGCAAAAATCCTTGTAATTTGGCACTTTTTCATTTTTATTTTGTATTTTTTTAAATAATTTTTTTGTGGCATTGGCTTTGTATGCATCGAAAATGATTTTGAATGCAGGAAGTCATTTCTTAAAAAAATAAACCTAAAAGATTTTTTTTCTTTTTCTATGTTTTACATTAATTCATTCAATCTCAACTAAATCACGAGTTGATGAAAACCTGTACAGCTTGTGTTA
This sequence comes from Zoroaster sp. YZ-2022, assembly GCA_029582265.1. NCBI lineage: Eukaryota > Metazoa > Echinodermata > Asteroidea > Forcipulatida > Zoroasteridae > Zoroaster > Zoroaster sp. YZ-2022. The sequence continues at coordinate 6,151,772 of CM055833.1, read as the reverse complement.
TTTCTTCAAAGTCTCAAATGGATTTACCACTGATAAAGGAAGCAGGTAAAAAAACATACTACAGTTTGGTATTTCATAATCACCCTACCCCAACCCCACATCTTAATCTTTTAAACATAATCTCTTCCCTTATTCAAACCTACCAGGACGTTGCGGCACTTAGCGATGTTTCGTTCGTACTCTCGGATGGCGTGGAGGTCCGCCTTGCTCTGGTGTAGAGCCTTCTGAACTTTCTCTATGTCATCACCGTAGCTTGCCACTTTCAGGGAAGACTGCAAATCGAAAAAAAAAAACAAGGAAACAGTGGTATTCTTTTGTATGTAAGCACAGATGATTATAATTTTTAATACGCTATGAACATCTTTACCCAGGAATGTGATTGGGCAGCTTAAAAAAAAAAAAAAATTTTTTAAATAAAAAATGGACGTAAATTTTGCTAAGGGTATTGGGCCCACTGTTGTGAACAGTGCTGGGGTGAAATCTATAGTTTTGAGTGTTTGCTTTGCTTTCCTTTATTGGAGTGCCATGTTCGAGCGGTTTAGTGCATCGGATTTGTGTTCTGATGGCTGAGTCGTCAAAATGTGGGTTCAAATCCCAACCGCGACCATGGTGCTTGTGTCCTTGAGCAAGACACTACCATAATTGCTTCTCTCCACCCAGGGGTAAATGGGTACCTGTGAGGACAGAGATGGTGGTTGTGTTTGATTAGCCCTATATGTGCTGTAATAGCAGCAATTGAGCTGTATACTCCCCAGGGAGCTGAGATGGTTTCAGGAATGATTTATGAGCCTGATGAGCAGGGGTAATAGTATAATGCACCTTGAGCACCAGTTTGGTGGATACGTGCGCTATATAAGTCCACATTATTATTATTATTATTATTATTATTATTATTGCTTAAATCTTTAAAATCCGGAGGATCACAACATTGCGATTTGTAAAAGTCCAGAAATCACACACCTGTTTCACACCCCAATTCACACCACTGTTTACCAGGAAAAGTTCATGAGTAGTCACTTTGCCACGAAATTCACCTTACAATGTGGTCGACTGCAATTTTACAGTGACAGACCACTGTTGAAATCGCCCATGCTATTTCTCCGATTGGAGCAGGCAGTGTTTGCAATGGAAACTTTCTATGCATTCCCAGTTTTGCAGTTTAGCTGTACATACATGTACAAGATGAACAAGGTATACAATGCATCAGACGCACACACTTTGCAAATGTTTAGTCATTCTGAATTCTGCCATATGAATATATTCATACATCATCATAATAATGGACACTTATATTGCGCCGGTATCTGCCAAGTTTGACGCTCATGGCGCATGAACATTATTACCCCTGTCATCGGGCCAGTTATATCTTTCCTAGAACCATCTCAACTCCCTGGGGATTATGCAGCCCATGCTGCCAAATGTGTAGCGCAACGAGCTTAATCAAACACAATTAACCATCTCTGCCCTCAAAGGGTCCCCAATTATACTCCTGGGTGAAGAGAAGCAATTATAGTTAAGCGTCTTGCTCAGGGACACAAGCACCACGGTCGCGGCTAGGATTCGAAACCACAATTTTGACGACTCGGTCCGATGCAATAAACCGCTCACCCGCTTACGTGCTCAAGAAAAGAAATCGATTACCTCCATGGTATTAGCTGGCAACACCTCAGGGTGTCTTTTGGATGCCCTATTTGATAAATGGACACCTTGTTCTAAAAGTATTGTAAATGTAAAATTTAAACGCCCCGTTTTTCAAACTAATAACAAGCTTGGACACCCCTTTTTTTCCCGCAAATCCTGGCTTATACTCCACTTACCTCTTTGTTCTTCACCCACTTGTAGCACTCGGTGACAAACTGGTCCACGTTGCCATCCACGAAGCGGCGCTCGGTGCGCATCTCCACGCGGCGTTCCAGCTTGATCACATCGCCTTGCACCGTGGTGCGCGAGGTCACCTTCTGGGTCGTGCCGGCGATCTGGAAATTACGCAGGGTGGACAGACGCTGCTGGAGCTGGTCAAGTCTTGAAGGAAGAAAGAAATATTTTACGGAAAATTTTAAGAATTGTTTTGCTTTTTTTTGGGGAGGGGGGGGAGGGGGAGAGAAACGAGGGCAAATTTGCTGAAATTGGACTTGAACCTGCAATACTGCACTAATGTTTTCACTCACTAAGCTATTCAGCTCTTTCGTTGGCAGTCACCTGCTTCAGTAAATTTTTCATTTACTTCAAAAATGTATTCATGTACCTAGTCCGTTTCCCTCATGAACCATAATTTATAGAAAGTCTTATTTTTTTATTTGCAATTTTAAGCAAATCAAAATACTCAAGACTATTGTTTGCTATTTTCTTAATGACAGAATAAAACTAATTGTTATAGAATTCATTTGATACAATTAACCCAGATTAACCCTAACCACCCCAAATCCTGCAAAATCCTCCAAGGAGTACTTTTTGGAAAAAATTCAGCACTGTTGGAAACTGGTACCTTCACCTCTTCAAAATTACTACCTGGCGAAAAGTACAGGCCATAAGTGCTGAATATGAAAGATGAACGAAAATGCATGAGGGCATGTTTCCAAAAGTGCACTGATGGATTTTGGAGGATTCAGGAAGGTTCCTAGCCAGAATACCTAGGGAGGGGTTAGGGTTAAAGCAATATAAACCTGGTTACATCTGAACTAAAACCCTTTATACGGTGGTTAAGAAACACCTAAACCCGAGTATAAACCAAACATAACTCGGATTATACTTACTTCCTAGACAGCTCCGGTCCATTCGGGTGGTTATTCTGTCTCAGCTGAGCTACCTCACGCATCAGAATGGCAATATTTCTGTCACAAGTCTGCAGCGATGATATTGTGAGAAAATGAAAAGGTAAGAAAAATGTTTGCCATTATCATTAGCATATACTAGCCTATAGCAGCTTACCTCTATAGCCATGTATAGCAAGGAAACTGTTTTTTTTCTCTTGGTATTTACAATAAAATGATACACAAGGAAAGTTTCCATGGTCTGACATTAGTCGGAACCCAGTTTCATGGTAGGATTTTCAAAATCAAAAGGTAGGATCTCCTACAAAAGTAGGAAGAATATTATGCCTGGTCTGTGAGAAAGAGGAAAAAAACAAGATAAAATGGAGTGCATGGAATGTTAGATAAAATAATTACAACACATCAACTGAAAGATTTCTTTTAAGGCTTTGCATGGTGGAGTATCGTGATTGGTTTGACTTGCAGTGACACCATGTGGTTTGGATCTCAACTATCGCGAAGCGAGATTGTGGTTCTGATAAGAACCTTACACGTCTCCTCCTGCAAAACCGAACCAATAACTGAAAAGATAGTTCTCCGAGGTCGTAATGTAGAGCTCTTTACCTTGGAAGCCGATTCGATGTCGTCGATCATGGTGCGGACATCTGCAGCGGTCAGCTTATCGGCTTTGCCCTCCGCATCGTGGATTCGGGACTGAATCGTATCCAGGTCAGCCGACACCATGGGGATCTGTCGACTGATCTTGTCAGCGAGGACGTCCTGCTGTTCCATTCTGTGTTGGGAGAAAAACAATTTTTTTTTTATTATTCCAGTTTTGCTACTTAACTCAAGGTGGCATGCTAACCTACATCTGCAGGGATGATATTGTGAGAAAATGAAAAGGTAGGAAAAATGTTTGCCATTATCGTTAGGCATATACATGCCTATAGCGGTTTACCTCTATAGCCATGTATAGCAAGGAAACTGTTTTTTTTATCTTGGTATTTACAATAAAATGATACACAAGGAAAGTTTTCCATGGTCCGAAGTTAGTCGGAACCCGGTTTCATGGTAGGATTTTCAAAATCAAAAAGGCAGGATTTCCTACAACAGTAGGAAGACTATCATGCCTGATCTACGAGACCGATCTGCCCGCATTACTGGTTTTTGAAATGCCAAGGCATGCCTTGTACGATACCCAGTGAGTTAATATCAAAAGGTGGGACTCCTCCAGGCTTCTATAAGGAGATGGCGTCCAAGTGTGGTGTGTGTGACTGCAGTGCCCATGAAAAAACGGCACACTACATCTTATCCGACTTGCCGATATGGAATTATTACACCATTGAAATGTCTTTGTCTTCATATTTTCCACTTACCTGAGGAGTTCAGAGTTGAGGACATGTTCTCTCTGCTGAATGGAGAGGAGGCAACGATCAAACTGAGATTCCACGTCGTTGATGTGAAGGCCAGGTGGGGGACGGTACTGACCTGTTGACCTAGTGCTCCTCTGCGGGGTCAGAGGTCAACAAATATATTTAACACTGAGTACTTAATATTTGCGGATCATAGGTTAGATCATAACATTGTGGGAAAGAAGTGTGAATTTTGATGCTGAGATTATTCTCAGAAGTTGAGCACATTGTAACGCAGGCTTTTTCCTTAAGTTTATTTGGCTGTGCATTTTACCATGTTACACCAGAAAATCATGTGTGGGGTCAATATTCTTTGCCTCACCCTCGTGGGCTTAGTTTTTGGTGCGTATAAATAGGCATCGTTATGTGTGCATTTGGGTGGTCATACATGTGCTGTAAAATCCCATCTGTCAACGTTTTGGGGTAGAAATAAGCCTGAATATTTCCCTTTGTTTAATTACCAACATAAAGCGGTATTTTAGGCAGTTGACCTGACGTGATTTCTGCTAGTTTGTCGTCTTTTGGCCTATGCTCAGCAAAGTCGTGAGTTTCTTTAGTTTCATGACCGTTTATGTGTGCAAACATTTACAATAACGTTTGGGCTCATTTGAAGTTAATTATTTGTAGGGCATACATATGGTTCACGTATAAATTCATGCAGTGTAATTTGCTTTATGTAGGTCCTGACTGTTTGCCACGATTTCTGTTTGACCTCAAATAACTGGCGATTATACTTCTCATGTTGATTATTTCATATAATGTTTATTTAATCATGATAACAATGTATTTACATATATTATTTGATCTGTGGTTAATTTCAGATTAAACCTAGTTATATTCCACAAGTATACATCTCTGCGTGGAAAGTGTCAATGACATGAGAGTGAATGGGTTAATTACAAATAGGGCAGCAGAATCCGTTACACACATTTTTAACTCTTCTCATAGAATCTTAATAACATAAGATTGGCTTTACTTCTTCATTAACCCTTCTGTGACTGCAAGGGTCAAAATCTGTCAAAATATTGACATACTTGCCAAGTGTATATCGAGTGCATTTAGAAGTCGAACACTGTCAAACCTTACCTGTAATAAGTACATTTACAGGTTAAAATGAGTTGACCGTTTTTTGACTGGTAAAAGCATTGTCTGCAATTGTTCAGGGTGGTCAAAATGACAGTAAAAAAAACAGTCAAAAATGCACATTTGGGTCAACAGTCAAAACGGGCAAGTGACTGATTTTTACCTCTATAACAACTTCTCACTAAAGTGCAGCTATAGTTGGAGGGTTAAAATCCAATTAGCTATTATCTTAAGACTTGCTTGGTTTTTGACCCACAAAAGTGCCGCTATAGTAGGAGGGTTAAGTGACACATAAAACTGCTTTGGAGTGTCGTGGCCGAGCGGTCTAGCGCACCGAACTCAAGTTCTGGTGTTGCCAGCAGCAGGGTGTGGGTTCGAGCCCCGGTCGTGACACTTGTGTCCTTGAGCAAGGTACTTAACCATAATTGCTTCGTCCTTCGGATGGGACGTAAAGCCGTAGGTCCCGTGTGTTGTGTAATGCACGTAAAAAAGAATGCGCCTTGAGCACCACTTAGTTGGTGGATACGTGCGCTATATAAGTCCACACATTATTATTATTATTATTGGGACTCTCGGCAAACATTCTTTTAAGAATATATCCCCGTCTCATTGATTCCCAATTTGTCAGATTCAATTCAATTCAACAGCCAATTCAATAAAATAAAAAAACCATCAGGAAAAACAATTTCAGTTTGAAAGGCACCAAATATGTGAAAACTACAATGATCCAATGTTAAGATCAAAGAAGATCAATTTTCGGCTGACCTCGATTTCTCTGAATTTGCTGACGATGCGTTGTTTCTCGGCCTGTTTGGTGGGGATCTCCTCAGACTTCAAACGATTCAGCTCAGCTAGGGCTCTCTGTTTAATCAAAAACAAATTTATATAAACTTGAGGGAAGTTGTTTCATAGCTCATTAGCCTGTTACACCACGTGTAAAAAATAATGCCATTTCAATTTTAATGAGGCTGGGTGTAAACCTCTAGAGAGAGATAGACATTTTAGAAAGATCTGTCTAATATTGTAATAAGGAAATAAAAGTTTGCAACACATAATACATGTATATGCTGATTCTAATTAAATAATAATCTGTCTGTATCAGTGATGAATGTACCCTCGTATGATCACATCTCCTCCAATCAGATTGTCTCAACTTGTCTGGGAAATTTATTAACATCACTGATAAGGTCTATCACATTGGGTTCAGAGTTACCGTTTAATCTTGGTCAAACTTGTAACATTTGTAAAATCGCAATTGAACATTGACCTTCCTAAATCCACCAAAACCATCAGCATGCGGCAGGCCTGCAAGTGCCTAATCTACCAAATATAGGTTTTTAAATACGTTTTTTAAGCAAAATATAGCTTATAGGTTTACCAAATGCCAAAATACAGGCTTTTATAGGTTATTTCCTGTGATTATGCAGTGTGAAGTAACAAGTTTTTGGTAAATTCCCTACCTTTCGAGTACTTTCTGCAACAAAGTACATTACCCCATACCCTTGTCCGGCAGAAAATCTAACATGTTACAGTTTTGGCTTCATCTCTTTATACTTAGGAAGTAATTTTTCTTCAAAGCCATGAGGATTTTATGAGGAAGTTGAAAATGTGTTGCAGGAGATTAAAAATATAGGTTTTTATAGGTTAAAATAGTTTTTTTGGGGGGAAATAAAAGGTTCTCATTTTGAAATATAGGTTTTTACATGTTTTATAGGTTTCGCTGGGAGGCCTTCCATTTTTTTTGCTAAGCAAATTTGTGTACTTAGCAGCTCTAGGAAACTGGCCCTAGGCTTCTCCATGGGTGTTCAATAAATGCCGCCGTGACCCGTCAATCCTGGCCTCTCTTAGAGGCGTACATTCATTTGCTTAGGCCTCCCAGCGAAACCTATAAAAACCTGTATTTCAAAATGGGAACCTTTACTTCCCCCAAAAAAACCTATATTAACCCATACAAACCTATATTAACCCATACAAACCCATAAAATTTGTGTGCTCTATGAAACACAAAGATGACCGGTTAAGCTCTTAATGAATTTTACTCACCTTGATCTCGGCCGTAGTTTGGGGAACACTACGGTCTTCGACCTTGGTAGATGTGCGCTTGATCCAATCAATCATTTGACGCGCTGGTTGTGCATAAACCTCCCATTGGGGACTAGTGCCCTGCAGTAACACAAAACAAATACCATTGATCTCTATTAGACACAAAAAAAAAAAAAAGGTCTCCGGTTTCTAGTCCCCGTGCCCATCACCTCAGACTCACGCGTCGGCATTTTTATATTTTTTAAATTTTTATTTTTTTTGGCTAAGACACAATTGCAAGCTGAAATAGCTATATCGTTTGGAATTCTGCAACACTGTGTTGTAAACCACTTTTTCACATATTAGGGTGTGAACGTTTGCTCGATTTGTACCTGGCTCTCTTAGTCACCATACTTTGTGTATGGAAAATTTGGTCTGGTACTAATAACATTTTCAGTATACATTCAGTATACATGTGTGTCACTTAAAAACCTTTTTGCCTTATCTTTAAGGAACACGTACATCATTGAGAGGCACATGCCCCCTTTATTCCACTGGATTCACGTAATACTGATCAGCGTTTCACCACCCCCTCCCCTTCCCCTACCCCTACCCCCACCCCATCCCCATCCCCATCCCCTACCCCTTCCCCTAAACTCACATTGGTGACACTATTAGGGGCAGAGCTGGAGACTTGTTCGCTACGTGCTGATTGGATGTGACTCTCTGTGACGCTTGAAGACGAGGATGCAATGGGGACAGATTGCACGGACGTCTTGAGCGTCGTGGTGATGGACGATGTCTTGGACCGCTTTGGGGGGACCGCGGGGAAGACATCATACAATTGCGACACGTACGTCATGATGGATCTCTCGTCTGGCTCTGCGACATCAACATCTGGTGGAGTAACAAGCAATCATGATGAAAATGGTTCAAAAAATAACAATATTAAACCAAGAGTTTGACAGGATTCAGGGTTCTGCCCACGGTGGTCGACACCGGAAACCCCAATCGGCACTCAGAATCCAGTGACCACCACTGGCAACATTTTTTTTTTTTTCCGACCACCACTCATTTTCCAAGTTGCCTATTTCTTTTCACAGATTATCAATAAAAAGATGTCTCCAACAAAAATTTAAGCATATCTATACTGGACAGCTCGAAATAACGCCCCCATTCTGTGTTACAGGATTCCAGTCCTCGGCCTTTTCATATTTTTTCCAGCACTAAAAAATTCCTGGGCAGAAACCTGGGGGATTGTACATGTACGGCAATGTAAAGATACATGTATGTATAAGATCCAACCTGTGAAAGTTTCAGCTCATGTTGTTGCTAATCGTGAAAATTGCATTCAAGTTTGTTTGTATGCATTCTTTTGTGAAAATGGAACGCCGCTGTGGCACATTTTAAGTTTTAAAAATACGTTTCCTGTTTTCTCAAAAATGAAAGCATGTCAGACGAAATCATTTGTCTGGATGTTTGGTACCATTACTTGTTCCACTTGTTTGTCAGACGATATATCTTATCGAGAGTGGGAACTGTTTTTTTTGTGTGTTTTTTTTTCAATTATTGTCAGTCCAAAAACCATGCAGAGCTCAAATCACAGGTAAAAATCTACTTAACAACAGGGTTAGTAACTCGACCAGGAACTATGTTTACAAGACCAGTGCAAAAAAAATAAGAAAACGCAATTACAAACGTAATTTATCTGTGTAAGGAAATCCACCAGACCGAAGGGCTAGCTCGGTCATTACACTGAAACTTATGTCCAGTGGACTCAGTCCAGTGGGTATTTCAAGTCGCACCATGGTGTGACTGATCAGATTGCAAGAGGCATAGCCAGAGGAATGGAGAACATAAGCTGCCAGATGCAATGCAATGCAATGCAAAATGCATGACTGAAAGACACACCTTCAGGTTCCAGGAGACTCGGGACGCCCAAATGCCTCTCGGCAACCTCGAAGGCATTCCTCAGGTTCTTCTTGTGCTCCGAGGGTCTCAAGCTGCCAAAGTCCACCAGGTCTGGCCGGTTGCGGTAGATGATGGCGTTGAAGGCGAGCCCGTCTCTCCAGCTGCGGCCGAAGTTGTTGACGTTGACTCCGGGGACCCCATCGATGGTCTCCTTCGCCCAGTGGAGAAGGGCTTCCTTGGGTTGGAGGTGTTGACCTTCAACTTTGATGTCAGAAATCTGAAAATAGAGAGGCAGAGGAGAGAAGACCTAGGTGAGAAAGCTGCCTACAATTAAACACCAATTGGATTTGAGGTTGCCCCCAAATTCAATTTGGTTGCCCACGACAACGGAAATTATTTGTCACAATGCCTGCCTAATCTACTCTTGTTTTTTAAATTGGAAAATATAATAACTAACCCATTATTTAAAAAATGTTTTTGAAAATGCCTAAAGGATAACAGCTTGATTCTGAATCAAATAAATTACCATAACATTGAAATTTTAGTACTTTGCAAAAAAAAATCATAACACTGGCTTGGGAATCAGAAACCAGATTTGTTGGTTGCCTTAAGCCATTGGCAATCTGCCAATTTAATTACACTGTACATGTTAACAATATCACCCAAAAGTGCAAGTGGGTCATGACAGTGCTGCTTGAATGGATTCATTGAAAAAAAGTGGTGAAATCCATGATTTCCCAGAAAATGCAAGACTCCCTGTCTAAACATGTAACATGGTCTATATAGACGGCTCCCACAGCACCAATAATCAGGTCAAGATGTGTCTAGACTTTAGACTGATGTTTGTTTACTAGAAGCCTCTCCCCCCCCCTCCCCCACTTGTTGAAATTGCATGTGAAGTACACGTGAAGATGCACTGATTTGTTTGTTTCTGTAGTGGGTTATAGTGCAGAACCAGTGATAAGGGAGATTACACAGAGAGTGAGTGGGTGTATAATCGCTGTCAAAGGTTCTGAGGTGTGATTGGGCAGTTTTGAAAAATCCACGTAAATTTTGCTAGGGGTTATTGGGGCAGCCTGTTGTGAACAGCGCTGGGGTGAAATCTATAGTTCTGAGCGTTTGCTTTGCTTTCCTTTATTGCTTAAATCTTAAAATCCGGAGGATCACAACATTGCGATTTGTAAAAATCCGGACAAATCACACCACTGTAAAATGTATTAATCCTGAACCTTTGACAGCGATTATACACCCACTCACTCTGTGTAATCTCCCTTATCGCTGGTTCTGCACTATAACCCACTACAGAAACAAACAAATCAGTGCATCTTCAACAAGTGGAGTGGGGGGGGGGGAGGAGGCTTCTACACATCTTGACCTGATTATTGGTGCCGTGGGAGCTGTCTATATATATACCATGTTACATGTTTAGACTGGGAGAGTCAATACCAGGGCCATGGCAGGCAGTGTATACATGTATGTGCAGCCAGACTTAGGAGTATGCGAATACATGTAGAAGCAAGAGTACACCAACTCTTTACATGTACTTTGGTAGTACTTTTTCATCAGTACAAGATTTGATATTTTACACGTTTTGAATTTTCAGTCGGGGCAGCCTATACAGTACCACAGCATTCATTTGTACTTTTCTTTCCCCACCCCCAACCCCCCCCCACCACCCCCAACCCCCCCCCCCCCCCACCAACCCCCGTTTGACACATTCAAACGATTAACACTGTTCGACAATGACATCACACATTATGCAGGTCAGATTTGTACAACAGTTTTTGTTTTTGAAAGGAAATGTCATGTGAGCTTATGTGATGTGTCATCGCATCTGTCAAATGTAGAGGATTAACTGTTGATGTGCTGTAAGGAAACAATGCACGCATATAATCATTGCAATGTGGCAGGTCATGTTTTTTCTTTAAATTTTTTATGTTTTTTTTTACTTTTTTTTATTTTACGAAGGTCGCCCATCACAAGGTCCTAAAAAAATACTACTTCAAGGTGAGCATTAAACAGAGGGGAAGAAGGAAGCTAACAAAAAGAGGAATTTACAAAGTAGAAAGATAACGGTTGATATTGCGTTTGAACTGGGACAGATATTGTGGGGATAGGTATGCGGATGTCAATTTATATTTAGAATTAAAATGCAGCGGCAGACAGCCCTAGAATTAACATGTCACAGATCCACTATTCCACTTCGCATAGCCTGGACAAGAACGTACACCTAGACAAGAAAAAAAAATCAATGAATTATTCATGATAAAATGCTGCACATTTCTTCACGCTAATTCCTGGTTCAGGGTCACCAGGGGTCAGGCATGCAATGATCAGTAGATGATCACACGATACCGCGTGCGGGAGAAGCTGTGTACACAGGTGTACAGTTGTACAAAAACGGGGGGGTATGAGCTCACGGTAGCTAGGGAATACGGGACTGATTCCTTGTGTGAGTCATGGCCGCACAAATGAAAGATGTTTTCGTGAGCCCCAAAAACATACACGTACATGTACATGTATGAATTGTAAATGCTTGTTGAGTCGTCATGCTTTCATTTTTGACAATGTTGATGGTTTTCCTTAACATCCACCCTCCCTCCCCAGTAAGGCTGTGCGTTTTCGGTTATTTCGGGAACCGGATACCTGAAATTAAAAATCTTCGGATACCCAAGTACCCGTAAACAATTTGTAAAAACACATAAATACTCGGGCCGAATGTATAAAATAACCAATATGAACACAAGTTTCTCTTGTGTTCATAAAAATTTCTCTTGAGTCATAAAAAATGTGGATTTACTGTAATAATTTCCCACCTCTATATTAAAAACAACTCGTACACACTGTAGTATCCCCATTTCCTACATTTTAATTTTTACCAAAAAAAATTGGAGAGTTCCATTTGATTGGCTTATATAATGTTCAGTCACAATTTTTGAAAGTCGTTGACGGGTAATTATAACCAAAAAAATGGAACTGACAGTTTCGGTCGGGTATCCGGATACCCAGATACCCGGCCCAGCCTTACTCCCGGAATATAATAAGCCTAGATTCTAGACTCAGGGATGTGATTTGACAAACGTAAAAAATCCTGAAAAATTGGTAGCGGGCCTGGGTCTCCCTTTGGTCTAAGAGGACAAAGCCCCCCTGAATCTCCTGGATGTTTTAATTCGTGAGGATTTACAGAATCTCCACATCCCCACAAACTAGAGGTTTGGACACAATACATGCTACTTTTTTCCTTGGTGGATACTTCTCTTCTTTCGAAAAGATTTTGAGGTGAAGGGAAGATTTGTAAAAAAAATATATATATATATATATATGACACAAAACACAATAAAGGGGGCCACTTTGCATCCGTCACGTTAGCAGTTTTTCCAATGGTTGTTATTTATTTTTAAGTACCTGAAACCCACCAAAAAGTGTTTCAACATGTGAATGGACATGCAGGCTTATACTAGAACTAATTTGAGTTGATTTATTTAATTAATTAATTTATTATTATTTTTTTTTTACCCTCAAATTTCCATAAAAATTGGACGGAAAAAGTTACCGCACTTTTCCGTCCATTTGTTGATAGAAATTTTAGGGTAATTAAAAAAATAATAGTAATAATCAACTCAAATTATCTTTAGGATAAGCATGCATGTCTATTCAAATGTTGAAATTCTTTTTGGGTGGTTTCAGATATTAAAAAGAAAATTACAACCATTAGAAAAACTGCTAACGTGATGGTAGGAAAGTAGCCCCCTTTATTGTGTTTTATGTCATATATATATTTTTCTTTTTTTAAATCAGGAAAAATCCGGAGAATCACAGGCCTGATGATCATACTTAGTGGATTCACTTTTTACATATCATAATTATCACATTTGGGGGGAAAAAAAATAGTTCAATGCACATGTACATGAACATTCAAAATGTGGTCTCAATACAGATCCCTGTGGGACCTCTCAGTATGTCCCATGGGACATGTTCAGTTGACAAATTGTTGAACAGTATATTCAATCAGTGAGCAACTGCAGGATCTGCAGAGAGCTGCTGGGGTATGAGATGTACAGTTGTTCAAACAGAATGGGAGGAATTCCTCAGATGGGCTCATGTACCTAGGGAATTTCACTGATAGATGACAGTTGTGCGAGTCATTGGATGTGATACTAGCCATCCCCAAAACATAAATCATGCATTGTCAACTCGGCTGGAAGCAGTACACACTGGTAAAGATGTCTGTAAAAATTCACACTAATAATTATTGGATACAATAATAATAATAATAATAATAATAATAATGTGGACTTATATAGCACACGTATCCACCAAACTGGTGCTCAAGGAGCATTATATTATTACCCCTGCTCATCAGGCTCATAAATTATTCCTGAAATCATCTCAGCTCCCTGGGGGAGTATACAGCTGAATTGCTGCCATTACAGCGCATATAGGGCTAATCAAACACAACTACCAACTCTGCCCTCACAGGTACCCATTTACCCCTGGGTGGAGAGAAGCAATTATGGTAAAGTGTCTTGCTCAAGGACACAAGCACCGTTTTGGATTCGAACCCACATTCTGACGACTCAGCCATCAGATGATCTTCAATCAAATGCGGAAATAGATCAAGTCAGCTGATGATCCATTTAAGATCATGAAGTTTTCATCATATCTCGAGAATAGAAACATGTCGGACAGAATAACTTCTCGGGATGTTCGGTACCATTACCAACCAGCAGATGAAATATTAATCCAGTTATTATTATTAATAATTCACTCCATTTCTATTCAATGATGTTAACCCCAACCACCCATCAAAATCCTCCAAGGGGCACTTTTTTGGGGAAAATAATCAGCACTGGTGGAAACTGGTACCTCTTCAATTGGGGCAAAATTACTACCTGGCAAAGAAGTACAGGCCGTAAGTGCTGAACATGAATGATCAACGAAAATGCATGGTGCATTTTGAAGATAAGGGCATGTTTCCAAAAGTGCACTGACGGATTTTGGAGGATTCAGGAAGGTTCCTAGCCAGAATACCTAGGGGGTTAGTGTTAAAGAAGGTTCCTAGCCAAAATACCTAGGGGGTTAGGGTTAATTCTTATAATTTATGCATACATCATTGGGATATTTCAATGCTTAGTCTTAAAGAACCATGTCACATACAGAACCATGTCAAAACAGCAAAATATTAGAAAAAAGTCATGAATTTTGTTTGTTTATGAACAGCAATTTTTTCCTGTTTTTTTCCCCCTATTTTTTTAATGAATGAAATGCCTTCCAAGAGTTTAAACACTTCAAATTCACTCAACCTTAGCAAATCTAAATGGGTTAAGGCTTTGAGGCTTAATGTGAAAAACCACTTCAGGGGTTACGAGACCATCTCATGGTCATTGGCCTAATTGCTTTGTTCACTTCATTCACAATTGACTGTAACCAATATCGGATATTACTCTGGGACCGTTTTAATCAGCAGAGCAAACGATTTCCGTAATTGAAGTCCGTCTCCCGTTGCAAGACGTCGGCAAACACCAATTCGAGGAAACAAAAACATGACCTATTACAATGAAAAAAAACCTTATACGATTTTCCAGAATGCGAAAGTCACACATTAAAACCCTCCTACAATCAGTGTAATTTTTGAAACAACCCATTCAGGCCACTCCAAGCCATTAGCTGTTGCCAGTGGCCTCCTATGGTTACCCTTCTGTGTACTGTCACACCACTGAGACTACAGGGTAAAGTGGTCTCCCAACTATACATTGCAGGCCATACTAATAATGTTCAAACATTTACAGTGTCATTGGGTGGCACACAGTTGATTTTGTAAGATTACTTGGAAAGGACAGCAGGCTTGTACATGTATGTACTTAAGGTTGCTAAAGAACAGAATTTAGTGGATCGGAGTGGCCTCCATGTGTAGGAGGGTTAAATAATAATCTGAATGCATTTTCACTGTATTTCTCTTTGACAAAATCATGTAATAAACTGAAAGTTTCACAGGTTGGTGTGTGTTCAGTTTATCTCGATTCAAAAAAAAAAGAGTAAAATAGCCTTGCCAACAAGACTAGCATCTATAGTACATGTATGTACTAGTGCTCAATACCTACATGTAAGTTACTAAATGGACCACAGTGTTGGCCAGTAATACCTTTGGGTGTCTTTTGGACTCCCCGTTTGCTAAATGGACTCCCCGTTTTATGAGCAAAACACATGCAAATGTACTGTAAGTTAAACTTTTGGGCACCCTGTTTTTCAAAGATTAACAAATCTGGGCACCCTATATATCCAAATCCTAGCTAATACTCCGAAATGGACACCCTGTTTAATTTGTAATACATGTAAGTTGTAACATATGCAAAAGTATTGTCAAGTTAAATATATGGACTACCCATTTTTCAATGAATAACAAATATGAACGTCCTACGTTGTATTTCCAAATCCTGTCTTATCTGGGGACAAACACACCCGACGAACTACCCCCCCCCCACCCCCGCCCCCAACGTTCTTTCATGACACATGTCGTCATGACATCGTCCGCACATATGTTACGCTTGACATGAAGCAAAGAGGTCTAGGTTTGTCCGCACTCAACACAAGATCAGTCCAGATCACATCTCTGTACATGTAGCAGCACTGAAGCATGTACAATTTTGCCATGCAAATCATTTTGGGCACTTGTGGGGTGTCTATACTAAGCATTAAACATGCGCATGTTATGTCTCTATTACTGCGCCAGACATGTCGGTCACACACTCACTCCATGCAGATGCGCTGTGCAATTTGTGCATTAACATAAATGATGCGTCTTACATGTCTCATGACAAATGAACTAGGAATTTACAATTTGGCCGTCTTGTTTAAAATCAGGGTTAACACCTAGAATGCTTCCTTTTCGTTTTGTTGGCAATAAGTAGGCAAATCAATCTCTTTTCAGATCCCCCCCAAGGTATAAATTGCATGGCAACTCCATATTACCAAATATCTGCGACCAAATTGGTATGAGTAATGTAGAATCATGAATATATACACATTGTAAACATTATTGAACATTCGTTCAATAATTGTACACGTATGTCCAAAACACAATAACTAATCTTTGTCCAGCTGTTGCTGGGATTATTTTTTAGGCAAAGAATTATTTTTTTATTTTTTTTTATTTTTTTTTATTTTTTATTTTTTTAAATTCGCTTAAAAATTATCTGAATATATGGACGTTGCTGGATGCCTTTTTCTTAATATGTACAGCAATTTGGGATTGGTAATACATGATGTAAATCCTGTTTATATTTTGTTATTTTCTGTATTACTAAACCTGTAGAATGCAGCAAATTAAAAGGCATACTGTATGGGTGGAAGGCTGGCACTAATGTTATCAAGTTAGAAATATTAAGCTTTTTATACACTGCTCATATATTTTTTTTGCCAAGGAATATAACTTGTTCGGAAATAACATCTAAGAATGGTTAAAATAAATTCAACTCCCTGAATTTCTGACCTCAAGATGACTATTTGAGATGTGGATATTTTCTTTTGAATCAATATTTTTGAAACGCTACAATTTATGTTTTTTTAAAACTATACTTGGGCTGTGCCGGGGATCCGGGTACCCGACCAAAACTGTCATTACCCGGTTCCATTTTTCGGTTCCAATTACCCGTAAACGACTTCTTAAAATTTCGACTGAACATTTGCGTCACACAAATGGAAGTCTCTGATTATTTGTAAACAATAGGTGTGTGGGGAATGGGGATGCTACTAGTCATTTTTAATAGAGGGTGTGAAATTATTACAGTAAGTTCATATTTATTATCGCTATAATAAAATAAGAGAAACTTTTGATCATATCGGTTTATGGTTATATTATACATTCGGGAGTATTTATGTGTTTTTATAAAATTGTTTACAGGTACATGAATATCTGAAGATTTCCAATTTCAGGTATCCGGTTCCCAAAATAACCGAAAACGCAGCCTTAAGCTATACAATATTTCCTCTGGTTGATGTTATCTTCGGCTAGGTTGAATTCCTCTTTACATCTTCACTCACATACATGTATTTATGAGATACCAGTGGTTTCTTTTTTGCCAAATGAGTGGCTGTACAAAGCTGCAGATAAACGGTTTGAAGGATTTGAAGCTTTGCATGGTGGGAGTACAGTAGGAGTAAGGATCTGCAGGAGCACAAGTTTACAATCTCTCAAGAGTTGTTCGCTCTGAGAAGAACCAGTGGCGAGAAACTTTGACGTTTTGATCAGTTTACTATTATCATCTTCCGGATGAAATCCTGGTGAAAACAAGAATTCCCCCCCCCCCAAAAAAAAATAAATAAATAAAATAATTTTTTTTTAAAGTCCATGAAGTGATTTGGGGGGGGGGGGGGAAATGCTTTAATTTTAGTTTTCCTAACCACCCCAAATCCTGAAAAATCCTCCAAGGTGCACCAAGGGCCAGAATACCTTGGGGTTCAGGGTTATTGATTATATACACGCATTCTTATTCATAAAATGAATATATGAAAAAGTAATATCTCAGAAAACAGTATTACAATTTCATTTTTAAAATTTCAGACCTACAAAGTAAATCGAGAAGTAGAACAGCTATGATCTCATAATGACTCAACATTCCTTGACAGCCCACGGTTATACAAACACCGCAAGTCATTATCACTTTTGTCTATGTTCGCATTGTCATCATTTCTCATCAACAATATTCTCTTATTGCGGTCACGGCCATCACCGAAGCCCCTTTAAAAAAAACCTTCGGACTTTATTTACATAAAGCAAGCCAGACGGATATATTTACTCAATACAGTGCTGACTAAAGGAAGGGCAGACTGTTCTTGTCAATGGAAATGGACATACCCAGACAAACTTCTGTCAATACAGCAATTTGTCAGATAATGTAGGCTAAAGTTCCATAGTGCATCTATCACAATTGTCCATCTTGCTTGCAAGTTCCAGAATTTTTGCTGTTCGTCTGGCTTTGTTTTCTTTAATATACAAGCTACAATTTGCATATTTGTCAACAATTTGTCAGATACATGTAGATGTACTGTGGAACTTCATCAGTCCATTGTACATCTTGATTGTAACCTCTTAAATTTGTATTATTCAGTTTGCTTCCCCCCCCCCCTCCCAAGATACAAGCTATAATGTGCATACTCATTGTATGACATCATTTACTGTCACGAGTACATGTACATGTACACAGAGTGTAAGTGCACTGATGCCCAACCCATAATGTACACATGAAATGTACATGTACATTTAGTAACATTTTTGATGACTTTGCATCAACAATTTGTCTGCAAAGTTCATCTACAAAATTAAATAAAATCTAATAACTTCAGTTTCTGGTGTTACTGAGAAAGGGGGAAAAAAACAAAAAACAAAAACAGAAATTCGTTATTCCATTCGAAGTGCATTCCCGATCCAAGTATTCTGAAATGTCACATTATCTAACCACTCTTTCTCATCTACATTTGCAAGCCCATCCTATTCGCAATGTTATTTGCATGGTGTAGGCCAGGCTATGTCAGGTCTTATCTATCGTGCGTGCTCGCTGTATCACGTGGCGCAATTACAAATCGGCAGCCTTTGAATATCGAATATTCAATCAAAATCCTAATATCCGGTTATCAAATTATTTGATAACGCACAGCCCTAAATGTGTAGCTCTTTGGCAAACCCGGACACTAAGGTAAGAATGAATACCGGTACTTAGAACTGATACTGATAAAAAAAAGTGGTTTCACATTTACCAAATCTTTGCTATCATGTTCTCTGCCCTGACACAATGTCACTACAACTGTTGCATGATCAAGTTCAGGGGACCCTAGTTCCACACTATAGCAGGCTTCTTCATGTTTACATTGGCAGGCAGACAGTAAAAGTCAACATTGTCTTTACAATGGAAATGCACTTTCATACTGACCAAGTCTGCATGTATTTGCTCAGACACTCAATTTAACAACTCATTAATTTTGTCTCTCTCAACCCAACCACTCCCCGCATTTACAACAACAAAAACAAAAAACAAAAAACAAAAAAATTATAGGAAACTGATGTTAAAATGTAAAAGACAATTTGCGGAAATCTTTGTTTTCATTGGAATATTGATAACTTCCTTTTAGAAAGGAAAACAAAACAAAATGAGATATTTTCACAAAATAGTCGTCAGAAGCTTGGTTAACCCATATCCGCCGATTTACGTGATAACCCGTAGATATGTAAAATGCTACAAACGCCGACCTACGTGATTTTCCGTACCGTGTTTTTGTCCAATTCCAATTTACTACGTTTTTCCGATGACTGTATTTCATGATTATAGATATGAAATTAGACAAGTCTGACATCATAATAAAGTGCATGTTCTCCTCTTTCCATCAGTATATAATGTGTCTGTGTCAGTGATTGTAATATTCTCTAAATAAGGAATCTTTCTGATTGTGTGCAAAAATAATGTATCTCTGTGCGGGGGCTTAGGCACATAGTCTTTTGTGTGTTTACATGGTTAGGCGGACATGGGTAAAGTTGATGAAATTCTTATATTGGGCGATAAACAATTTATTTAATTTTGCCCTACACCTACATGTGTATAGTACTGTATACTCGGTGCTTTCAGACACTCGGAAAGCACTGAGTATACAGTGCTATACACAAGTCGGTGTAGGGCAAAATTAAATCAAGCTTGGTTAAGTTACAAAAACACTGTCAAAATGAATTTATGATGGGACCAACCCTAAATTCATTTCGGTACGTATTTACCGTAAAACCGTGCTTCTCACAATTAAAGATGTCATTAAAAAATAATAACTTGTCATGTTATCCAAGGTACATGTACGTGTAGATGATAACTCATTTGACAAAATAGTAAATACACACATGTAAATGAATTTAAATACCTCAAAATCGGCACTATCTTGGTCTGGTATTTTCGAATATTGCATACGTAGTCCCTGCGTTAGACTCTCACGCTTGGAGCCATTCTTTGGTTTCTTTTTACCATCCAAATCTTTTTTGCTTCTCTTCTTGAAGAACTTTGGTCTGTGGAACTTGGATTTCTTTGGCTCTTTGGCTTTGGCGGTGCGTGGCGGGTCGCGATAGAACGGCTGTGACAGGGACGACGGGATGTCGTCCATGGAGTCACGTAGGCAACCGCAGCCGCAACAGTTGAGCTTGCAGGATTTGCCGCCCATTTTGTTCAGTGGTCCGTCTCTTACGAGTTCACCTTAAAAAATTTGAGTGATGGATTGTACTGGTAACATAGTTTGTTTCCGTACAAACCGTTTCGCAGAAAGTGTAGTTACCCGTCTCGGATGCAGAGAGCCTACAACGCTCTCAAGTATTTCTCCATATTGGAAATCCGTTTAAAACATGTCCAGCTTCATCTGCCAGATGAGTGCACATATACTCATCACGGTGAAGACCTCAAAACCAGATGGATGTCAGACATATGTTATTCCACTTACCGGTAGATGTAAACAGGGAAACATGTTCCTATGGTAACGACAACTCGAGTTTAACACAAGAAATTCTGCTGTTGTAATAACAAGATGAATACACTTCGCTAGCTTAAGGGTGACTTTCGTTGGCACATTAGTTATGTGTAGGAAACCGATTCTCAAATGGCCGAGTTACTCATACTCAGATGTTATGTATTACTGATGCATTCAGTGAAACTGGGACGAGAGGATGATGCCAAACCACAGCCAAGTGAGACACGGATGTCTCATTACTCGGAGGATGAGCTTCGGCTGAAAAGAAAAATTTGATCACTCGGGTGGCTTGACTGAGGCGGCCGGCCACGTTGCACTTCTCTTCTGTTGCATACAGTATGTGTGTATGTGTACAACAAGATGAAGATTGACAGGGGATGCAATCACCGGTTACATGTAATATGAGCAGTTGCATTCATCCATCACATGCACACTGGCAAGAGATTAAAAAAAATAAGAAACCCACAATCTTTCAAGAATTATGGATCCAGCAGTAAATTTTACGATTTTATAAGACCCCCGCATTTGCAGACTAAAACATTAGACTATCTACACTTTATGATGTCATAAGGACTGTGATGTCATCCAAGTAAAGATGGGCTGGTCTGTCAATGATAGCAATATAAGATACCCCATGCGGCATGTCCACCATCTGACATCTACAGTGAACGGGATTGACATTCAAGATTGACAAAACAAAACCAGGAGTCATCTGAAAAAATATCTGGGATTCTCCACCGGATGGATGTCCACAACAGCAACGGTTCGGAAGATCTTTTAAAGAATCTACGCCGATCATTCGTTATCACGCATGGCGGCTGCCATCTTGAGCTACAATGTAATATGACTCAGCCCTCCTCTCCTGAAAGCACGTTTCTCCCTCTTGGCTCTAGAGACAGACACAGGGCCTCTCCTTTCATGAGCATAATTTATGCCCCTGAATACTACCTCGACAGCCCGCTGGCCGGCTGGGGTTGCGATATTAATGAAGGCTGGGTATCCCCCCTCCAGGGTTTATCACACATTGGAGGTGGCCTCTATAACTCACAGGCATTCAATCACGCAAGGAACCATTAGGGACACTGGTTGTACACAATGCATAATTCCAAGTCCCATTCTTGTTAGCTGTGGTCAATTACTTATGGTTCATTAGCTATTTAAGTAAATACATTACTGCGTGAATTATCAATAATCTCACTTTTGTTTTAATCACAGACGGCAGACAGAGGGATCAGAATTCATCAAAAGGTTTATTGGGATTTCTACTAGGTGGTAAAAAACATAACATTACTGTGTGAACTTTAATATAAAGGAAAATAACATTTGGTGTAAAAGTGATTTGGATATATATAAAAAAAAATAGCTTTATATAAAAATGTTGGGTAATAATTTTTCACAAATAATTTGTTTTCTCAGAATTTTAGGGAAAGATTTTTTTTTATTTCCATAATTTAAATGTTCATAGTTATTCAAATATCTACACACAAGTACCCATGTTTTTGCATAAAAAGGTTGTACATGTACCGTACAGGTAATTAGTTGGTCAAATTTAGATGGAAAATTACCGTACCTTAATTTGTTCTTGAGCAATTAAATAAATTGTATTATAAATGTTTTATTTTTATTTTTTTAATTTTTTTTTACAAATTGGTCTGAAGTGCTTTATTTCTAAGAAAAAACAAGATTTCTAACCAAGTGATCAAAGGGATTACATGTATGTACATTATATAAATTTGTATTTTGATTCATAATTTATAAATTACATCATTTTTATCAGAAAAGTGAACACTCATTAATTAATCAAGTTCAAATACTTTCACATGATGGTTTCTACAGTATAGTATGTAAGTATATATGTCATCAACTAAACCACAAGAAGAAATTTACAAGGTACATATACATCATGGATGTTTAGGATTTAAAAAAAAAATAAAATAAAAAAAAAGGCAAATTTACTGAAGTGGGACTCAAACCAGCAACCTCCGGATTACCATACTGGTGATCCACCAACTGAGCTATATCCAGCCCATCAAATGGCAGTCTCCCCAAATGCCAATAACTTTGTGCATAAAATGATGTACCCTATGTTACGTAGAGATTGCACGATTGGAAATTACGCCTGCACGAACACGTACTGTTATGAATTTCTTTCCAATTTAGAAGATGACCTTATAACAGTGGCGAGACTAACACCTTCTGTGGAACTGACAATAGTGAAAGCTTTAAAGGGTAGTAGATGACACATTTGTATTTGGTAGGGTACATTCATTTCAAACCTCTTTCTTTCAAGAATCATAAAACTAGCTCATGAAAGTTTCATCCAAAAGAAGTTCCTCACATTTTTAAGAAAAATTAAATAGGGCTGTGCATTTCCAGTTACTTCGGGAACCGGATACCCAAAATTTGAAATCTTTGGATACCCGGGTACCCGTAAACAATTTAGTAAAAACACAAATTCTCCTGAATGTATAAAGTAATCAATACGAACACAAGTTTCAAACAAAAGCCGGCAAGTATATGTGAAAGGTTGTCAGCAAATGTTACCTCTGAAGCATTCATCCAAATTTTCTTCCTTTTGTTAGCAAAACAATCAGAGACTTCCATTATTTTGTGTGGTTTAAAATGTTCAGTCGGAATTTTTTTTTTAAAGTCGTTTACGGGTAATCAGAACCGAAAAATGGAACTGGGTAATGACATTTTCGGTCGGGTATCGGGATACCCGACACAGCCTTGAAATTAAAACATGTTACATGATTTTTATATTTTTTTATGTTTTGCAAAACTTGCCATCCTTTATCTTTTTGTAAATTCTACATAGGCCTAACAATTCACGTTTTCTCTAAGATGAAAGCAAATCCGAAGAAATAATTTCTCAGGATGACCGACACATGTACATGTACATACCAACTTGACACCAGGTAAGTTCTTTTAGATAATTTAGTGTTAATTTGATAATCTAGTCATTTCCAATGTTCCTTCCCTTTAAAAAGGCATACACTGGGAAGTGTGTTTTTCTTCAGCAAGATATTCAACAACATGAAACACCATGGGATGGGATCGATGTACAGACCCCATGTATGGCACATCCAGCCTCAAGGCCTACTGGTGTGCTCATAAACTCAATTTCCAGCATGTAGCCTAATGTTTCTGCAATTATTATGATCTTCCTTCACTGCCAGCCTGAACAAACTAGCGGGGTCATGTGACCGAAAGGGACTGCACACATGGTCATGTGAAGCAGGTGACAGCCTAATTGCATGGTGGGATGATTTGCGGTGGTGGCGCTTCTCCTTCCTGTGAAATCCCATCATTAGACAGCTGGGGAGGATTTATTGAAGTCGCCAAGAGAGGTGCATACAATCTGTACATGTTCCAGAACATGTACATTGTATGTTGATTGAGGTATGTTTTCACAATACCAAAAAAAAAAAAAACGCTCTACTTTGAGAATGGTGATAAATTATGTAATAACCCCCTAGCTATTTTGGCCTAGAACGAGTAATGCTACCACCCAATTGTTGTACTTAGATGGAACTGGGACACCTGGCCCCACACGAAGTATCCCTGGATGGGCTATATATATATATATATATATATATATAGTACAGTACCCAGTCCATCAAATTACAGTTAGAGTTGTTAGGGTTAAGAGGAAAATACCTACATGTAAATCTGGTTTTCACAACAAAAAATCAAACAAAAAAAACACTCTTCTATAGACACCTCACACAAAATTATTTCAAGGGAAGATTGATCCTATCGTCAGCTTCACACTAAGTGCGTTACACAAAATATTACAATTCAACCCCGTGTTGTTTTCAAATTTAACCACTTCTAAACAATAAAAGTGTGTAATTCATCAAATGTTTTGCTCATTTGTGAGTACTTTCCCAAACAATTCCTCTCACTTTTAAAACATGAAGCAAGGAGAAGTAAAAGAAAGGGGGGGGAAAATAAATACACACGTGTAAACTAAGAATTTGGATTGGACGAAATGCATATTATCATACAATGTCCTCTGTCAAATGCAACCTGAAGGCAAAAAAGCCATACAGCTATGTACATAGTCTTTGCCTGCTTTTAGCAATGCTGGGAAAACTCGTACATGCACTTGTATTAAAAAGCAAACCATGTGACCACCATGGAGTGCCATGGTCGAGCGGTTTAGAGCATCGGATTTGTATTCTGATGGCCGAGTCGTCAGAATGTGGCTTTCAATCCCAGCCACGACTCTATCCCTTGCCCCACCCCTTAAAAAGATATATTCTATTTCAGAGGTGTACATGTACAAACAGACACATCTATCAAAATCAATGACTCCTTCCCACTATTAGGGGTGAACTTGATATCAAAAGTACCTGTATGTAATATATAGCAAATTACATTGGACATGAGAGGCGGGGTTAACTGACAAATGTCAATGCAATTATGGTGCAATCGATTGGAACTCGCTGGTTATACCGACAGATCAAATGTCAACAGTACAATTTGCCAATTTCTACAAAATTTTTTCAATCTGGCTAGAGGAGCCAATTCTGTGCATTTTTTTTTTTCCAATCTGGCTATGATTACAGTTTCTGGAGATATTTAAACATTATCAATAAGGATAATGTAGATGAGGGCTATTTGTCTAGCAGTGAAATACATGTTATCACATGTACACAGGTTATTTTATTATCCAGGAGATGACTCCCCCCATAGACCCAAATGCATATAATGTCAAATGTCTTTAGAAACTAAAGATTTAAGGCTGGGTGGAATATTGACACCGTTTCGGTTTGCAAACCTCTTCATTCTCCTGACGAATATTAGAGCATGCTAATTGCAGCATAGAGAAGACCCCACGGTTCTCCCTGAATCACTTAGCGCCAGTTGAGAAACGAGTTGCCCGATATTGGTTCTCCCCCGAACCATAATCTCACTTAGCGACGGTTGAGATGCGAGTCGTGCAATAAAGGTTCTTTTCAGAACCCTGTACTTCACACATGGTGTTACCGCAAACCGAAACAATATCTTTAGAAACTCATTAAAAAGGCAGTGTACTCCATTGGTAAAATATTGTTAAAGTCATCCATACTTCATTTAAGAATCAAAAGAGACGTACAGAAACCAATAAGTTTCAGCTCATTTCATTTGTGCCATTTAATATCAATAAATTAGTCTGATGAAGAAAGTACGTCTCAGGCGTGACTCATTTCAGAATTTGTAATGCATTTCACACTTTCTCAAAAAATTACAGCATGTCAGACAGAATAATTTCTTACTATCACCGACTTCACATCAAGTAAAGTTTTAGATAGCAAGTCAGTTATTTTGTATATCGGGTAATTACAAAAAGTGTACTGTGGTACAGGGTTCCCTCTCTTTCAGAGAGCAAAAGGTGGTAATAATAATAATGTGGACTTATATAGCACACGTATCCACCAAACTGGTGCTCAAGGCGCATTATATTATTACCCCTGCTCATCAGGTGCATAAACCATTCCTGAAACCATCTCAGCTCCCTGGGGAGTATACAGCTCAATTGCTGCCATTACAGCGCATACAGGGCTAATCAAACACAACAGCCAACTCTGCCCTCACAGGTACCCATTTACCCCTGGGTGGAGAGAAGCAATTATGGTAAAGTGTCTTGCTCAAGGACACAAGTACCATGGTCGCGGTTGGGATTCGAACCCACATTCTGACGACTCAGCCATCAGAACACAAATCCGATGCACTAAACCGCTCGACCATGGCACTCTATAACTGTACGTAACTCATTAATTCATGTACAGTGTATACAGTTTACACAATGCATATTTTTCTGCAAACTTGGTTCAAAACTTGGTAACGTCAACACAGAAGGAACCAATCATGAAAGTGACAGACGTAATCATAAACTTAATCCCAAACCTTGAGTAGCGGAAATTACAATTTTGAGATTAACACATGGTGTTACCGCAAACCAAGCCAATATCTTTAGAAACTTATTAAAAAGGCAGTGCACTCCAGTGTATACAGTTTACACACTGGATGTTTTTCTGCAAACTTGGTTCAACAGTCGGTAACGTCAACACAGAAGGAACTAATCTTGACAGATGCAATCATAAACTTATCCAAAACCTTGAGTAGCCAGAAATTTACATTTTGACTGTCTGTGTACGTACCGAGGTATGTGCTTTATACGTCCAGCAGCTAGCCCAGTCCATGACCAAGTCTTGCTACAACTCCAACATAAAGACCAATCATGTGCAAATAAAAAACAACTGCTTGCGATCAAATGTGATGCTGTAAACGCTATCAACCATGTCATGCTACCATGGCATTGATATCAGAACTGACCTTGGTAATCACACGAGATGGAGTCTGTACACCATCGACCTTGTATCGAGTTTCATCGAACTCGGTGAGCAGATAGATTTTGCTAAGCGAAAAAGGACTCCGTTCTTAGCATGCATTCGGTGCTGGCAACCAGTTGGAAGCACATGGGAATGTTGGATTTTTAGCTGGTGACAAATTCCTTTTTTGTGTTTACAGAGAGGTTAGTTCTCTGCTTGGAAATATGTTTGGAATGACGGGCCGGATATGCATGGGCTCGGAGGACAAGACTGTGTACTGGTGGAGGAGCACATGTACTGTACGTGCTTGGACCAGTGACAGCTTTGCTTATTAATGCAGTGTTGATGAACGACAATCTAGTCTGTTGACTGTTTCCAGGATATGCTCAGGATGATGGTGAGATGGGCTGTGGGGGGCCTTGACAATTGCGCTGTCTGAAAGTCATGGGTATGTTTGGTCAGATGCCGTTTTCACTAGGAGAGGGCATCTTATATTACTGACCATTGAACTTGTGTTGGTATTTCATGTAGGCCCCCTATGTAAGCATAAAGCAAGACTCTTCGTTAAAGCAAAAAAAAACAGTCTCTGGTTTCTGGTCTTTTTCACATAGGGGTATATGAATGTTTGCCCCATTTTTTAGGCCTCTCTTAGCCACCATACTTTGTATAAAGTCCCACGTATACATGTATCACGTATTTCCCTGTTGGCAAAAAAAAAAAATTACCCCCCCAAAAAAAGTGCGTCACCGCACTGATTTTGAAGCAGACCGATGACCAGAAACTGGAGACTTTTTGGGGGGCCTAATCCGGCGAAAACATTGTGAATGTACTGAAAAATTTACCACAAACTAAATTTCAAGTGAATTACTTCGGATACATGTATTTTTCACTATTCAACCTGAAAACATTTGAAGAATGTTGCCCTGATCACTCAAATGTTTTGAGAAAAAAGGTGTGTTTATAAAAAAAACTATTTTGTAATTAACCCTTGTAAGACTGCAAAATGTTGATATATACTTGCCAAGGTATAAAAGTCTGACTTTTAAAAAGTCGTTTACGGGTAATTGGAACCGAAAAATGGAACCAGGTAATGACTGTTTCGGTCAGGTATCCGGATACCCGGCACAGCCCTAAAACATAATTTCAGATGACCCATTTCGTAAATGGGCCATACAACCATGCCAAACTATTGTGATGTTTAAAAATATGGATGCCCTGTTTTTTTTTTCAAAGAACAATAAATTTAAACACCATTATATACCCAAATCCCTGCTAGTACACTACAGTGTGCAATAACTAGATTAATCAAATTTTCCAGTCCACATACCCATTCGATTCCCCTCATGCCACAAATGAACCGAAACTTTGGTACACACACACACCCTTTTTCATCCCCGCTTGATTTCCACCAAAATTGGTTTACCCCGGTCAATTACCCCGGGTGCCTTATAAAAAAAAAACACTTGTATTCCCACCCGAGCACAAAGCTCAACAAAATGGAGGTCTTAAACATGTAGACTAAAGATTATTGATACATCACCCCAGGGAGTCGTTTCCCCAGTATAACTCCCCGACTGATCAATTGTACCTAAAGATTTCACAGGAAAGAAGGCAATAATGAGCTTAGCCGACTCCAAATGTACATACATGTTCATGTATCTTAAAACTATTGTCAGTCCTAGGGTTTTTGAGGGATCAAAGTATACAAGGGTTGGTATACAAGTATGTATGTACAATTTTTACAAGTATGTGTACAATTTAAGGAAAGTCTATTGCCAAACCATTATTTTGTAGCCAAAATTTAAAAAAATGTCTGTGCTGTAGACACTGTTGTCAGTAGTGTAACCAGGTTGGTTCAGTAGGAAAGTACTTATGGGGTGAGGGGAGAATTTTCAGGGGGAGATTCGAGGCACCTTTTAAGGCCCCTATGTTTGCTTAGGGATCCAAATTCTGGGCGGGGTCACCAGGGAGAGGGGGTGCACAGCCCTGTGTAGAGTACAGAATTAGTAATGCTATTTAAATTTAAAAAAAAAAAAAAAAATTCTGTACTTTCATTCCACATTTAAATATGTCGACAGAGTTAATGCTTCTTCATCATTTTGAAGCCGACCAACATACATATGACCAGAAATCGGAGACTTTTTGGGCCGAACAAACTGAACCGAAACTTTTTTGGCAAAAAGGACAGTTTTTGCTTAATGTTACCAGTGAGGTAGGCTGGCTTTTAAGGCATACGTGTTCATTTGCATGTGTACACAAAGCCAGAATGCATAATGGGGCCAACTTGACAGCAGCACCGAAAGATCAATATTTAGCCAACTCAACATTCTTCTATTCGCGGTAACTCAACTGAAAGAGAAGCCCGTTTATACAAGCCAAACCGTATCACTATACTTAGCAAACAAGTGCGGGGAACAATGCAAATTCCGCCGCAGACGCCTACGCTCTCTGGCTGATTTTCCCATGGCTGACCGGTAAAACACTAAACTTACTAATGTCTGCAGTACCAAACTCTTCACACTACTACACCCCCATGGCTCAAAATTGGCTCAAAATTGGCTCAAACAAGAAGTGGTGCTGGGAAGCTTAGCTGACCTCCCTTGGAGGTTTTTTGTTTTGCACTGGAATTTGCTCACCAATTCTCCATGAGAATCTGTGGGGTCCCCCTACAGCTTTTGAAAAGACCCATCTCTGCGCTCCTCTTCAACCAAAACGCCTCACTGAAAGAGTGACCCACTAACACACACAAAAAATGCAACAAAGTATCAATTCAATAATATATTTATATGTTGGCTCAAGCTACAGGTTTCGTACTCAAAACACCGCATCCTGAATGGGCAAGAGGGGTGCAATGTGCCGAGCGACACCTCCGGCAAAAATTATTAAACTTCAAAGAAAAGTTTGCGCAAGGACTTAGCCTACTTTGCCCAAACCCAGGAAACTTGGGGCCTGGATGCTATCTCATCGGTGGAGAATTCACAAAAGGGTCTGATCCCAGCTTTAGGTAATTCTACCCAGACACATGGGGGAATGCCTAATGTTACAGACACGTGACTGTGAAAGTGCATGTACATACACACATGTACATGTATACATACATGTATGCACCCTGAATTTACCTGTGCTGTTATTCCTAATGTTACATACATTGTATGCTTCAATGTGAAAGAGCATGTGACTGGGGCGAACATTACGCATGTATATTTATGTACTCTACATTCACACAATATGTTTATCTACCCTACCTAGTCTAGACACCATAAGAAAAGCACTATTGAACTTCCAACAAACAAAACTTCAGGTTGTGAGGGGGTACAATGTACCCATAATAGGGTGTGCAGAGTGAAGTACAAACAAGTGAATGTTATTCCATGAAGAAACTATTGGGAGTGTCGGCCGAAGTTCACAACGGGTCTCCTTCCCTCGACAATGACAAAATTTTTTTTTTTTTGGGGGGGGGGGAATAATTTCTGAATAGGGACCCTGGTGTTGTGAAGAAAGCCGTGACTATTGTGGCCCAGCGGTGAATGCAAGAACCGTGGGAAGAAAAGAATTGTGTCTGCCGGGCTGGATTAAACACCTGTAAAGGTGTGGTGTGGGTTCCACTGTAGCAAACTGCTTGGAACTACAACGCCGAAAACTTTATGCACAGGAATGCCAAGATTCAAAAAAAAAAATTATTTAAGGTGGGCGCGGAAGGTGCATCAAGACCATAATATTTTGCAAGTTTAAAAAAAAAAAAAAATTTTTAACTTAAATTAGTCCGTGACTTTAACTATATTAAAGTTTGAAATGTTTTGCAGAATGCCTAAACTTTTTTTCTCTCAAAATGCAAGAGATTTGTGCAGAATGCGAAATAGTTATAACTCAAATGAGTGTGAGTGCAAGATTCAGTCTTAATGTTCAATTTCAGTACCATACCCATGACGTGTGACACTTAGAACAGGGGTGTGATTTGACAAAAGTAAAAAAAAATCCTGAAAAATTGGTAGCGGGGCTGTGTCTCCCTTTGGTCTAGAGGACAAAGCACCCCTGAACCTCCTGGATGTTTTGGAGGATTTACAGATTCTCCACATCCCCACAAACAAGAAACTGGAGGTTTGAACACACTAAAGGCTACTTCTTTCTTTCGTTTTGTGGCTACTTCACTTCTTTCAGGAACATTTTCAGGCAAGGGGACATTTGTAAAAAAATCCTGATAAATCACACGCCTGTTAGTAATAATAACAATAATAATGGAGGCATTTTTAAAGCGCTCTTATACGAGGTATCACAGCGCTGTACATTATTACCCCTGCTCATCAGGCTCATAAATAATTCCTGAAACCATCTCAGCTCCCTGGGAAGTAATACAGCTCAACTGCTGCCATTTCAGCGCATATACATGTAGGGCTAATTAAACACAACAACCAGCTCTGCCCTCACAGGTACCCATTTACTCCTGGGTGGAGAGAAGCATTTACGGTAAAGTGTCTTGCCCGAGGACACAGGCACCACGGTCGCGGTTGGGATTCGAACCCACATTCTGACGACTCGGCCATCAGAACACAAATCCGATGCACTGAACCGCTCAGCCATGGCACTTTACATGTACATGCTCATTAGCATGCCGTGTACGGCTCAACTGAATGTACACTACTGCTGCTTTTTACAAAAGTAGGCCTAAGCAACAAGTGCACCTCAACCAATCATGTGATGAGTGTGATGCGATTGTTAAGGGTTATTTAATAATAGCTTTGTATTGTGTGAGCATGTCTGTGGCCTTGCATTAATCTGGTGGAATGGTTGGGCAGTTTGGACTGAAGTTAATGAGAGGCGATTTGGTGTCATGTTCTAATAGAGTCCAGGAAAGTTGTAGCCTGGAGGAATAAAACAGAAATCCCTTACAGTTACTATAGCCGTGTTCGCACTGGACTTTTTTTGGGAAGGTTTTACCGAGACGATGGTAAAATGAAAAATGGTCAAATGTGACCTCTGTCTGCACTTGGACTTTCGACATGGGAAAATTTTACCAAGACCGTGGTAGAAGTAACCGAGCTGTCAGTATAATGACTCATGAGGGCGCTTTGCGTGACCTTTCTACGTTGACCCGATTGACCCAAAGCCGACACATCCGTTGTCGTGCTTTCTTTCATCGTAAGACACGACGTTGACGTCCTTCATTATCATCTGGAAATGATGCACTGGTAGCACCAATCAAACTTCCGACTGTATCAATGATAATATCTGCCATGATTGCGACCAAAAGAGGAACGACCAAAAGAGGAACAACAACAACGCACAGAAAACTTGCTACACATGCACATGCATTAAATGCGCCCGGCCCGCCCCCACCACGCAGTGAAACAATGCAAAGCGCACGCGTGGTGTCCCTGTGTAGCACGACCTTGCGCTCGGGCCGGATGTACGCTTTCCTGAGCCGCTTTTACCGACTCGCACTGTCCGCACTGGACTTATCGTCTCAGGAAAAGTTACCTGGTCAGTTTTCCTGGGCAGCAGTTGGCCAGTAGAAATAACCGCTGGACTCAGGAAAAGTAACTGAGAGGAAAATGTCCCAGGCTGTCCGCACTGGACTTAAAATGGGAAAGTACCCATCGTCTCGGTAAGTTTACCAAAAAAAGTCCAGTGCGAACATGCCTAGTCTACACATACATTCGTAACTCCTCTAGTATTTACAGCTAAATGTTGTGCCTCTGTGCAACATACATGTAGCAGAAGATCTTTATATACATTAAATTAACCCTTGCAGGGAAGGTACAACATTGGTAATGTTGGCCAAACTGCTTCTATGAGTATGCTTACTCTCTTTGAATCAAGATATACATTGAAGGGAAGGTACAACATTGGTAATGTTGGCAAAACTGCTTCTATGAGTATGCTTACTCTCTTTGAATCAAGATATACATTGAAGGGAAGGTACAACATTGGTAATGTTGGCAAAACTGCTTCTATGAGTATGCTTACTCTCTTTGAATCAAGATATACATTGAAGGGAAGGTACAACATTGGTAATGTTGGCAAAACTGCTTCTATGAGTATGCTTACTCTCTTTGAATTAAGATATACATTGAAGGGAAGGTACAACATTGGTAATGTTGGCAAAACTGCTTCTATGAGTATGCTTACTATCTTTGAATCAAGATACATTGAAGGGAAGGTACAACATTGGTAATGTTGGCAAAACTGCTTCTATGAGTATGCTTACTATCTTTGAATCAAGATATACATTGAACGGAAGGTACAACATTGGTAATGTTGGCAAAACTGCTTCTATGAGTATGCTTACTCTCTTTGAATCAAGATATACATTGAAGGGAAGGTACAACATTGGTAATGTTGGCAAAACTGCTTCTATGAGTATGCTTACTCTCTTTGAATCAAGATATACATTGAAGGGAAGGTACAACATTGGTAATGTTGGCAAAACTGCTTCTATGAGTATGCTTACTCTCTTTGAATCAAGATATACATTGAAGGGAAGGTACAACATTGGTAATGTTGGCAAAACTGCTTCTATGAGTATGCTTACTCTCTTTGAATTAAGATATACATTGAAGGGAAGGTACAACATTGGTAATGTTGGCAAAACTGCTTCTATGAGTATGCTTACTATCTTTGAATCAAGATACATTGAAGGGAAGGTACAACATTGGTAATGTTGGCAAAACTGCTTCTATGAGTATGCTTACTATCTTTGAATTAAGATATACATTGAAGGGAAGGTACAACATTGGTAATGTTGGCAAAACTGCTTCTATGAGTATGCTTACTCTCTTTGAATCAAGATATACATTGAAGGGAAGGTACAGCATTGGTAATGTTGGCAAAACTGCTTCTATGAGTATGCTTACTCTCTTTGAATCAAGATATACATTGAAGGGAAGGTACAACATTGGTAATGTTGGCAAAACTGCTTCTATGAGTATGCTTACTCTCTTTGAAATGAGATATACATTGAAGGAAGGTACAGCATTGGTAATGTTGGCAAAACTGCTTCTATGAGTATGCTTACTCTCTTTGAATCAAGATATACATTGAAGGGAAGGTACAGCATTGGTAATGTTGGCTAAACTGCTTCTATGAGTATGCTTACTATCTTTGAATTAAGATATACATTGAAGGGAAGGTACAACATTGGTAATGTTGGCAAAACTGCTTCTATGAGTATGCTTACTCTCTTTGAATCAAGATATACATTGAAGGGAAGGTACAGCATTGGTAATGTTGGCTAAACTGCTTCTATGAGTATGCTTACTATCTTTGAATTAAGATATACATTGAAGGGAAGGTACAACATTGGTAATGTTGGCAAAACTGCTTCTATGAGTATGCTTACTCTCTTTGAATTAAGATATACATTGAAGGGAAGGTACAACATTGGTAATGTTGGCAAAACTGCTTCTATGAGTATGCTTACTATCTTTGAATCAAGATACATTGAAGGGAAGGTACAACATTGGTAATGTTGGCAAAACTGCTTCTATGAGTATGCTTACTATCTTTGAATTAAGATATACATTGAAGGGAAGGTACAACATTGGTAATGTTGGCAAAACTGCTTCTATGAGTATGCTTACTCTCTTTGAATCAAGATATACATTGAAGGGAAGGTACAGCATTGGTAATGTTGGCAAAACTGCTTCTATGAGTATGCTTACTCTCTTTGAATCAAGATATACATTGAAGGGAAGGTACAACATTGGTAATGTTGGCAAAACTGCTTCTATGAGTATGCTTACTCTCTTTGAATCAAGATATACATTGAAGGGAAGGTACAGCATTGGTAATGTTGGCAAAACTGCTTCTATGAGTATGCTTACTCTCTTTGAATCAAGATATACATTGAAGGGAAGGTACAGCATTGGTAATGTTGGCTAAACTGCTTCTATGAGTATGCTTACTATCTTTGAATTAAGATATACATTGAAGGGAAGGTACAACATTGGTAATGTTGGCAAAACTGCTTCTATGAGTATGCTTACTCTCTTTGAATCAAGATATACATTGAAGGGAAGGTACAGCATTGGTAATGTTGGCTAAACTGCTTCTATGAGTATGCTTACTATCTTTGAATTAAGATATACATTGAAGGGAAGGTACAACATTGGTAATGTTGGCAAAGCTGCTTCTATGAGTATGCTTACTCTCTTTGAATCAAGATATACATTGAAGGGAAGGTACAACATTGGTAATGTTGGCAAAACTGCTTCTATGAGTATGCTTACTATCTTTAAATTAATATATACATTGAAGGGAAGGTACAACATTGGTAATGTTAGCTAAACTGCTTCTATGAGTATGCTTACTCTTTGAATCAAACCCAACCAACCTGTGAAAGTTGCAGCTCAATGCGGATTCTTAGCCGAGAGAAAAGTGTGAAGAAAAAAAAAAAATCATAAGCTTTTGACAGAAACCATGTGCATATTTTGTTTGCGTTTTCTCTGAAATGAGTTCATTTCAGGATGACTGGTACCTTTACAAATTTCACATCAAGTAAGCTTGCAGCTAATTTTTCGCTAATTATGCATTCAAGGAACTTCCAATGGTGTACATTTCCTTTAACCCTCCTACTATAGCTGCACTTTAGTGGGAAGCTGCTATAGGTCAAAATCAGTCAACTGCCCGTTTTTGACTGTTGAACCAACTGTGCACACAGGGGCATTTTTGGCTGGTTTTTACTGTCATTTTGACCACCCCGAACAATACCAGACAATGCTTTTACCAGTCAAAAATCAGTCAACTCATTTTGACCTGTAAATGTACTCACTACACGTAAGGTTTGACAGTGTTCGACTTTTAAGTGCACTAGATATACCTTGGCAAGTATATCAACATTTTGACTGTTTTTGACCCTTGTGGTAGTAGGAGGGTTAATGAAGATCAAAAACAGGCCAACCTGAAATTTTTGACACGGTCTTTTTCAAAGAATTACACATAATTTGTACTCCCTATTTCCAAATCCGGCATTTTTACATTGCCGCAGACAGAAATATTCGGAGGGATGTTTGATATGTGCACCATCATCAATTTTACATCAAGTAAGTTTGACGTAAAACTGTGACCAATTACATGAGATTACCAATAGTGCACACACACTGTATCCGACGGTACGCAAACTTTCAGTCACAAGGACAGCCACTCAAATGTGACACTCTAGGAAAGTTTACAATGACGGCAAATCCTCGCTCACTGAAGTGACACAATCAATAAAACCCAGCACAAAAAGGTGGTGCTGTGAGTCATTGATCAATCAAACATTCTTGTCTCGGCATTCATGATGTTACTCACCAGCTTTTTGAAAAAGCCCCCTAAAAAATAAGTCTCCGGGTTCTGGTCTCCGTGTACCAAAGCCAAATGTCCATGTTATCCCTACTCATTTTACAGATCTATAGAACTGACATTCATTTAATAGACACCACCATATTCATTGCAGTTGGTGGTCCTGTCTAGACTTGTGGGGTAGGGCTACAGAACTTGATTGAAAAATGCAACTCCCATACAAAACGAAACAAAAAGTAGGGGGAAAAAATCAATGTTTACTATCAGCATTGTATTGTCTCAAGGACATGCAGAGAAGAGCTCAATCACGGCCAAAGGTAAAGATTTATCCTGACTTACTGTATGTAAGTTTCCAGGCTTCAAATTAAAGCCACTATAACACTACTGGTATTCGAGGGGAAAAAATTTAAATGCTCACTGATTTACATGAAACCATGGAGGAAGAAAACATTGCGTGCATTGCTGACGCGTTGTCCTATTGCACTACACGGAAGGCTGGCTCCCGATCCAACTCGACCTACGAATCCAACACTGCAATATCTTCAGTGCACAGCATCGCACAAATATGAGGATTGAAATGATAAAAAGCTAAACACCACGTCTTTGAATTTGACAGTTGGTGGTCCTGTCTAGACTTGTGGGGTAGGGCTACAGAACTTGATTGAAAAATGCAACTCCCATACAAAACTAAACAAAAAGTAGGGGGAAAAAAATCAATGTTTACTATCAGCATTGTATTGTCTCAAGGACATGCAGAGAAGAGCTCAATCACGGCCAAAGGTAAAGATTTATCCTGACTTACTGTATGTAAGTTTCCAGGCTTCAAATTAAAGCCACTATAACACTACTGGTATTCGAGGGGAAAAAATTTAAATGCTCACTGATTTACATGAAATCCGGAGATCATCGGAAATATCCTTAAAATAAGTTGCTAAAAAGACACTTTATTGTAACATCTGAATGTTATATTTACCGTAAGTCAGCTTCGGATTCGCCAAATTCGACGATCAAAACACCAAAATACTCGGTGGAAAAAAATCGCTATTGAAGACAATGAACTGCGCAATATAAAAAGCCCGCAAATAGTAGTGCGCATGCGTTTTGTGTTTATTCGTTTGCTACAGATTTCTACCCTCCAATTATGTATGCTGGTCGCGAGCAGGCCGAGCGGCAAAAGACATTGTACACAAGGGGATTATCGCGGTCGTAAAACTGGTAAGCGCAGCGGGCGGCCGTAACGTATTTCCAATGGGCCACTCCGAAGTGCTAATTGGTTATGAGATAAGAGGCTGGGCGATGTGACTCCTGTTTTCTTCCTCCATGATGAAACTAACCATTCATTTACAATTTTCATTCAGCTCAATATAGACTTTGGATCTGCCCCTAAATTTTAATTCAGTTTTGAAAGATTTTTTTTCTAAAAACGGTAGCACTATAAACTGAAACCCCCTAGCTATTTTGGCTAAGAACATTCCTGAATCCGCCAAAATCCAACACCATGCAGTAACACTACCACCCAACTGTTGGACTTAGCTGGAATTGGGACACCCGGCCCCATGCAAAGTATCCCTGTCTGGGCTATACAGTACTGAGTCCATCAAAATCCAACAAACCCAGCTGTTGGAGTTTGAATGGTTTCGGGTGGTTAGGGTTAATGTTGAACAGGTTTTTTTTTTTTTTTTTTTTTAATTAGACATGTACATTGTATATCCATAATACAAGATTTAGAAGACGGATAATAACCATTTTTTTTTTTTCGGTAGTTGATGCTTTATGTACATTTAGTTGGCCAATCATCACTGGGCAAGCTTGGTGGTCAAGTTAAGATGTCTACACTATAAGATGTAGTAAGAAAGTGGTCCCGGGTTCGATTCCTGCCACGGATGTCAGTGGATGTCTCCAAAGACACGAGCAATCACACAGATGAGCCGTATCAAACAAACATGGCCAAAACAAGATGACACCAATTCGTTTCTTGAAGGGTACTTACTCGTTTGACTGGTCCACCAGTCCGGGTGATGGTCGTGGGCCCATGAATGGTTCTGGTGGTGACGATCCTCTTCGTCGCCAAATTGGACGATCGCTGTGTCGATGAGCTGGATTTCTGATTGTTGTACATGGTTGCAGTACAGTGAGGCACTCACAACTCAACCGCAAATAAAACTCCACTAAACAATCTTTGGGAGTACTGCTGGGTGTTTTCTTTTTTCAAGTTGATAAAAAAAAAAAAAAAAAACTCCACTCCAAAAAACAACTTTCCCCGTGACTGACAAAAAAAAGTCCAGGCGCCAGACAGCGCTCGGGCCAAGTTGAAGTTGAGCTCCTGCCTGACCGGTTGTCAGACATAGAGTGGGGTCTACCGAATGACAGACTGGTCTTTAAAAATGTCGACCCATTGTTACCCGCTGTCATGTGAAGAAATAAAAGAGAGGTGTGTTTCAAGGTCTGCTGTGGCAAGGGACAAATAAAAGGCCTACCTGTGGTGAGAGAAACTCGTCCATGCTCCGATGACTCCCAGGTCCTATGGGGTCTCTACCTCTACCTCTACCACCACACGTTGCCAGTTTTCTTTTTACAAACAATTAACTAAATGCAGCCCTAAAGGTGTCCCAAACTCCCAGTTCACTTTATTTGTTGCAAACAAAAAGCCCTGGACTCCAGAGACTGTTTTCATTCACAGTTTGGGGGGGTTGACCTTCGCTTTTGTTGACTTGACCTGGGGTATTGTAATGCTGAACACCTAACATTGCCGACTCTCAGACATTGCTATGGTAGTTTGTACCACCGAACAAACAATATTCATGGGAAATTCTGTCCAGGGTATGCCTTCCCATGGTATTTAAACATCGAGTTGTGTTTAACATTGCGATATATATTCCAGCTGATAACATTCTTGAATGTGTAATCTGAGTTATGAAGTATTCGTAAATATTATGAATTATTTCCAGTCACAATCAACAAGTTTACTCAGAGGAAATTTGTAGACAATGAATTTAGCAAAATCATATTTCAAGCTGCTGAAAATAACTTAATATAATGTATCAATAATGTGCAAGTATTTAAGATATCTATGGTGGATTTTACACTTGCCTCCAAGTTATGCTGGTCTCCAAATTCTAAAAAATATATATAAAAAAAGAATCCCTTAAAATGTATAAAAAAAATCCTTCAAAAATTTATCAGAAATAAAACAAAATGTATCTCCAATGTTTTTCTTTATTTTAACCCTAACCACCCCAAATCCATCAAAATCCTCCAAGGGACACTTTTTGGAAAAAATTCAGCCCTGTTTGTACAGGCCTCCAAGTGCCACTGTTAAATTTTTTGAGGATTATCAATCTGTTCTTGAAAATATATTGGCATTTTCCCAACAGTACATTTCCATTGCTATACTTGGTGATTTCAACATAGATTTTAAGGTGTCAACAAATAACTCCCATATACAATCATCCTCAGTACAACGTCTCCATAATATTTCCGATATTCTCAATTTACAGCAGTTAGTTACATGTACATTCACCACTCGTGATGGAAATTCACCTACCAATTCTGGCTCAGTTATTGATTTGTTATTTACCAACAGACCTGACTTATTTTCAATCGTTACCCAACATTCTGGTCTTGGTAACAGTGATCATAATGGTGTTTATTTTAACTTGTTAACCTCTCATGATCAAAAAACTATGAATAGGTCTTTTTATCAATATAATAAAGCTGATATCAATACTTTATGTGACACTCTTTGCATGGTGCCTTGGGACACCTGTTTTTCTTCAGACAACATTGATGTGGTATGGGATTATTTTAAAGACCTATTGTTTGCAGCTGTGAAAGATATTGTTCCTATTGCCAAATGTAAAGGTAGAAAGAAACATCCTTGGATTTCTGCAGATATCATTATTTTGTCTAAAAAGAAAAACAAAGCTTACAAAGCAGCTATCCATAACAAGGATAATCATAATTTATGGAACAAATTCAAAAAGCTTCGGAATGAGGTCAAATATTTAGTTAGACAATCATATTGTAGTTATATCAAGGACATGGCCATGAATTCTCCATCTAATCCTAAAAGGTTCTGGTCGTTTGTTAGTACCCAGCGTCGAAAGAGTACAATTACAAGTTTTCAAACTGAAAATGGCATTATTAATGATCCGGTCAATATTGCTCAGAATTTCAACCTTATTTTCCAGAGAAACTTTAGTAGTGACTCTAACAATATCATTGATATCTCATGTGATCACACTTTTACTGGTTTTCGTCTTTGTAACATTTCAACTACTCCGGCTGAAGTTAAACAACTCCTTTCTGAACTTATCGTGTATAAATCTTGTGGTCCTGATGACATATCTCCAATGTTGCTTAAAATAACTTGTGATAGTTTAGCCCAGCCATTAGCTAAACTTTTTAACTTATCGCTTGCCTCTGGTGTAGTTCCTCATGAATGGAAGCTAGCGAATGTTGTTCCATTATTTAAAACTGGTGATGCTCATGTTATGTCAAACTATAGACCCATCTCACTCTGTTCTGTTGTTGGTAAGATTCTTGAAAGGGTTGTATGTAAACATCTCATTAATCATATGTATAGAGGGGGGATAATCTCACCTACTCAACATGGGTTTTTGCCAAAGCGCTCCTGTGTTACTCAATTGACAACTCTTTATCATAGCTGGGCCAATGCACTTGATGTTCCGAAACCCTCCCGCATTGATGCCATATTTTTAGATTGGTCCAAAGCATTTGATCGTGTGAGTCATCAAGTTCTTTTGAACAAATTACATAAATATGGCGTTTGTGGTTCAATGTTGGACTGGTTCAAGTCTTATCTTACAAATAGGTCTCAACGGGTTCAGTTTATGGGATCATCATCAGACTGGGCTGCAGTTCATTCTGGTGTGCCACAGGGATCTATTCTTGGACCTTTACTTTTTAACATTTTTGCTTTTGATCTGCCATTTTGTGTTCAGTCGAATCTTCGTCAATATGCAGATGACACTGTTTTGTATAGAGTCATTAAAACCCCAGATGATGAAGTGACACTCCAGAATGATCTGCAGCACATAAACACCTGGTGTAATTTAAACTGTATGGCTTTAAACCCAAATAAATGTAAGCTAATGACTGACCCATTCTAGAAATCCTGCTAAACCACTGTATAATATTGGTAATTACACTTTGGAAAATGTTGATAACTACAAATACCTTGGTGTTATTATTTCTAGGGACTTAAGCTGGAAAACCCATATTAGCAATGTTGCTTCAAAAGCCACTAGGCTAAATGGATTTATTGGTAGAGTAGTTAAAACTAGGGACCCTAAAATTCTTATTTCACTTTATCGCTCAATTAGCAGACCCATACTTGAGTATGCATCCCCCGTCTGGTGCCCTGTCCTTACTACCCAGCAAGAAATGCTTGAGAAGGTACAAAGACGTTTCACCCGTTTTTGTTTAGGCCTGCCGAGAAAGGCTTTAATTAATTCCAATAGTGAAATTGTGTATTCCGACAGGTGTGTCAAGTTGGGTCTTCCCTTTTTAAACAATAGAATTCATTTCCTTTCAATTGTGTTTGTTATTAAATGTTTATATAATAAATTTGACATTCCTATTGATCTAATCCCTGTTAATCGTAGACACACTGAAGTTATTAAGTTTACTCATCAAATGGCTAGGTCCAATGCTGCTCATCATTCTCTTTTTTATAGATTCCCTAGATTATGGGAGGTGCTTCCAACAGATGTTAAAGAAACAGTTATTTATAGTTTATCTTTATTTGTTAATTCCCTTAGAAAACATTTATTAATCCCTGGCCTAGGAGATGCCCTAACTCAAACTGTGTAGTATAAAGTTTTTATATTTTTATTTTAGTATTGTTTTTATATCTCAAAGTGTGCCTAAAGGCATGTTGTTTATTGTTCTTTGTGTGACTCAATGTTTGTTTACTTCCTAAGTGGTAGCATCAGGAGATCAACTCGACAGTAATTTAGTTTACTTTTTTGTAATCCTACAGGGGTGATACCTTTGTTTCTGTTTGTTAATTTAATGTAAATTTGTGTTTATTTGTTTTTTCTACCTGTGAAATCAATAAATGAAATGAAATGAAAATTAAACCTCTTCAAATGGGGCAAAATTACTACCTGGCAAGAAGTACAGGCCATAAGTGCTGAATATGAAAGATCAACTAAAATGCATGGTGCATTTTGAAGATATGTAAGGGCATGTTTCCAAAAGTACACTGATGGATTTTGGAGGATTCAGGAAAGGTTCTTAAGGTGTTAGGGTTAATGGCAATTTCCAGCAGTTTTTTTTATAAACAGATGAATTTCATTTTAAAGAGTCAGAAGCTTGAGTTAACAGTAATATGGTGCCCAAATGAAATATAACAGGACCCACCTTGAATTAATTTCGGTACAAATATTAAATTTGTATTTTTTTATATCTATTCCTCAAGGTAAAAAAACGAAATGTCCTGATGAAAAAGAAGATTGCCGGGATTTAACAGTAAAACTACCAACAAAAAAAATGATTGGAATATCTTCTCATTCAAGTAGTTTATACAGATAACATGTTTCCATGACAATGCTGGCTCTGAACAATGGCCAATGACATGCTGAATGTTATCACTGATGGTACGAGTTGCAGTCAAGACCCATAGACAATCAGAGGACCTGATCAAATATTTGGTAATGCAGTGGTCTGTACCGCAGACCACAGATGGGGGTCATGGAAAAACTGACAGGGACATAAAGGTGTGGTTACTTGAGTAAATATTTGGTAAAGCAGCATACTTATATGGACTACAACAAAACTGACGCTATATATTTATAGCAAGCAAACTTTGGTCAGTGGTGGACTTAAGTAACAACTATGGGCCAATTTCACCGAGCTGCAAACGAAAATTTGCTTACCAGAAAAATTTGTTTAGCCTGCACATTTCTTTGGTTACCAGCCAAACTTGCATACAAAATGTATGCATTTTGGCTGGTAGTCCGTTTTATAACACT
Source organism: Zoroaster sp. YZ-2022 (assembly GCA_029582265.1). Lineage (NCBI taxonomy): Eukaryota > Metazoa > Echinodermata > Asteroidea > Forcipulatida > Zoroasteridae > Zoroaster > Zoroaster sp. YZ-2022. The sequence continues at coordinate 6,108,507 of CM055833.1, read as the reverse complement.
TAGCAAAATTTTCTGCTTAGCAGCTCTACAAAAAAAGGCCCAGATCATTGATCTTGTGATTTTTCAACTATTATAGTGGGGATCCCGCCGCTGCCACCACGTCGACTCGGTTGTGATACAAAACAAAACGCCCACAAGAGGGCACTAAAACAGCCAAACTGTCGATGGGCAGTGTTGAATTGCAGCCAACAGAATAAGGGAACAAAAGTGTCCTGCGCAGAATTTACTGCACAGATGTTCCAAAGCGCGGAATACACAAATGCAATAATATAGCATCAATGGCAACCATGACAGACCGCATTGTAGAAAACCAATAGATTCTGGCGACGCTTAGAGCTTCTTGGGACAATGAAGAAGCAGAACTTCAACAATTGCTACATTTTCAAAAAGGCACTTAACAATGTAATAAATAAAGTGCAACTTTACCGACACGAGACGTCTTTTCCACTTGTGTGCTTTTTGTTCAGTCTGTTGCGTATCCGATGCACATTGTTTGGGAATTATGTTTAAAATAAAAATGCTATACACAGAAAAAAAAGAAGAAAAAAAAACCATATCCCTTTCCATTGTTGGGTGTTTTTTTTTGTTTCGTCTATTGCGCATCCATTGCGCATTGTTTAGGTATTAAGAAAAATACCAGATCCGTGTCCACCGTGGGGATGCAACATAGCATTACGGGCAACCATGACCGACCATATTAATTTGCAGAGACTGATGGGTTCCAGTGAGTTCAGAGCTTGTATGGACATGCACTAGTTGGAGTCGGCCATGTATGGAGATATGCATTGTTCGGGAATACAGAAATGCATACAACCTGTATATTTTTTTTCAAATTGGTCTTGTCTAGGATACAAAAGGAACATGTGCATGTATTTGAATGCCATGGGCTATTTTTCACACACATTACGCTTGTGGCCTTTTTGGCTTGTTTAAATAAAGAAGGTCCCTTGGGCATGTTTTCAAGAATGTCAACAATGAAAAAAATTGAAAATTTCTTAACAATTTTCAAAAAGGCACTTAACCGCTTAATAGTAAAGTGCAACTGTACTGACTTTTCCCATAAGTTTTTCCAGTCTGTTGCATATCCACTGTGCATTGTTCGTCAGTTCCAAGTCCACATAGATGTTTGCAACAGTGTTACAGGCAACAATGAATGACCTGATTTGTACAGTAGTAAGTTTTGTCAATTCAACATAAGCTTGGGCGATAACACGATAATATCGACTATCGCGATACCTTTTTTATTCGATTACGATATCGAGAACCCTTTTTTAAGTTATTGAGATATCAGCAAATTGCGAGGGAAAAAAATAAAAATTAAATTAAAACAAATTAAAAATCACCATTGTGAGTCAAGTCAGAAGTTCCATGGAAACAAAATTATAAGTCTTTTCAGCTTTTGGAATTGAGAAACAAAAGCGAACTACTTCAGAAGTACATACACGCTCTGCAAACGAATGTGGGATTTATTGTGATACTTGTAGAGGGGTACATACCTGTGGTTATCGGCTCTAAAGCAATCATGCATGAATGAAAAAAATTAAAAATATCGAAAATCGCGATGTTTTCCAATATATCGTGGATGAAAACAAATCAATATCACCCAAGCTTAATTCAACATTTGATTCTAGTTCTCTATAAAAAAAAAAAATTTTAATTAAAAAATGATAGCACTTCAGATGAAATAATTTTTCAAGATGATTGATACATGTACCAACTTGAAACCAATACAGATTTCAATTTGCTGATTTGATAATCTGGTAATTACCAGTGTTGTACCTCTCCTTTAACCCTAACCCCCCTATAGGTATTCTGGCTAGGAACCTTCCTGAATCCTCCAAAATCCAATCAGTGCACTTTTGGGAAGCATGCCCTTATTTTCAAAATGCACCACGCATTTTCGTTGGTCTTTCATATTCAGCACTTATGGCCTGTACTTCTTGCCAGGTAGTCATTTTGCCCCATTTGAAGAGGTGAAAGTACCAGTTTCCAACAGTGCTGTATTTTCCCCAAAAAAGTGCCCCTTGGAGAATTTTGATGGATTTGGGTTAAGTAAGGGTTAAAAATAATGACAATAAACAAAACAAATAAAACACAAAAAATCACAAATAAAAATCTCAAAAACATCTCTGCTCTCGAAAGAAATCCCTTTTCTCTCTCTCACTTACAGAATCTTAGCAACTAGCAACTTCCAAGGCCACATTTCTGGAATAATATCTGTGGTTGCCATGCCCACATCTCATTCAGAAATGAAATAAAACCATCTGTTACCATAGCAGCAACCACAGCAAAACAACAAATGCCAAGCTGAAAAAAAAAGGTTTCTATGGCAGGTAGCTGTGCCTATGCTTTATAAACTCACATGTAGGTTTCAGCTACTGATACAAATACTATACACTTCAAATTGAGGAGAATGGAGGCTCTTAATTTTCCGCTTGGAACGATTGAATAAACGTGAACAATTGAAGTTGATTCTTTTAGACTGGTGAAAAGAAACAAAAATTCCTGAAACTTCAGCCTCATTAAGCATGACGGAGTACCATGAAAGGCTCCAGTGTCGTGTTTTTGGTGGTTTTGTTTTGTGGTTTTGTGCGTGTTTTTTTTTAATAGGAGGGAACGGCCGAGCCATGATGTGTGGAGAGAAAACACAGTCTGGCCCGGGTTGTTCTTCGTTGGGACAGTTTTACAAGTGACTAATGAGGTTCCAATGAGCTAGGCATGGCGTGGGAATGAGGTGGGCTGTGGTATGATCAACAGAACTGAGAAATATTGGCTTGAGGATCCTTTTATTGTGGCTGCATTAAGGTCACCAAAACAAAAACAATACCCGAGGCCAATTTCATAGAACAGGTAAACGTGCTCAGCTAAAAAAAATTTTTTTTGTTAGCAGGTTTTTTTTGGTACCAGTAATTTTTTTGTTTTCGAAAAAAAATAAGTAGAAAAACATGTTAATAAATCTACCCAACTAAAAAAATGATTTTTCGACCACACACACACACGCATGACTCATGTTTACGTGTCCGTATCTCAATACAGGCATTTGCGACTTCCGACTCATTTCGTACAGTCGGGTCATAAATTTGCAGACTTTGGTTGGATGTCCATTTCAAATGGCTTTAAAAAATAAAAATTGCTCAGCACAATTTACAGCCTAGCATCTATATGGAATTAGCACCAGAGTTCCCTTTTGAAGTCACTCTCATACAAATGCTAAGCGAAACTCCATTCTGTCCTACAGCACAACGCAGCCTTAACGACCATCATGGAATATAACATGTACAAAAACCAATTCACTATAGTGACTGTTCGCTACAGTGAATCATGGCTGCAATGCTTGTACAGTACAAATGCTAAAAATGTATTTTAAAAAATGTATTAAAAAAAATTAAAAAAATTAAAAAAATTAAAAAAAGGGAATGTTTGGTAAATGTTTATTACAGCGACCCTACTACTGAAGGATCACCCTTCCCCGCTGAGGATAGACAAGACCTTGTGGGGACACCAGGCCTGGAATATCAGGGAGGCCACAGAGGCCCATGGCTTCCATTGCCCTGGTCTTGGCCTTGATGCCGCTTTACAAATGTTCCCCTAGGCATTCTGATAATCTAATGGAAGGGCCCTTTACTCAAGAAAAGTGGCCTTGCCCCTACAAGAATGAAATTCCTGGACTGCCATAATATGGGACCCGCTCTGGCAAAACCCAAAACTTCTCGGCATGTACCATAATGCGTAACAGCCATGAAAAGGTCAAAAACTGACCCCAGGGACCAGTTTGAGGGACCAGTTTTCATTTCACCATATAGAGCATTTTCTCTAGATTTTGAAGGAAAAAGAAAAAACCTGAAACGTTGTTGGGAACATTGTTAATTTATATGATAAATTTGGGAGGTCACTTTTAAAAATTTGGTCAAAGTTTAGGGTTTTGCCAGAGCCAGTCACATATAGCATTAAATACAGATTTGAGTATTTTGGAACATTCTTTTTGGGGAAACTTACTGTTCCCGTCTGGAACGCATGCTGTTTTTACCCACTGGGTGCAGGCTGTGATCCATTTAAGAAACATTCTATTAGGATTTTCTTGATTTAGAAGTAGGCGTATTTGCCAGCGGGGAACAGCTGCTGTACCCGATAAGAACACGGAATGTGTTCCTCTGAGAACCCACTATGTATCTGAAAAGGAATGTTCTGGGTGGAACAGGAATGTGTCTGTGAACATAACATTTGGTGGTTTCTTGCCTTAAAGGGAAAGTACAACATTGGAATGACCTGATATACAAATTTACTGAATTATTTTCCAAAAGCTAACTCAATGTGAAGTTGGTTACCGATCATCCTGAAAAAAGTACTCCGTCTTCAAGTGATTACCGTAAAAATTATCTGATTAACCCTCCTACTGCACATTTGCTGAACTTTTGTGGCAAGTAGCTACAGTGGTCAAAACCAGTCAACTGCCCGTTTTGACTGTTGACCCAAATGTGCACACAGGGGCATTTTTGACTGGTTTTTACTGTCATTTTGACTACCCTCAACAATACAAAACAATGCTTTTACCAGTCAAAAACGGTCGACTTATTTTGACCTGTAAATGTACTTACTACACGTAAGGTTTGACAGTGTTTGACTTTTAAGTGCACTCGATATACCGGTACCTTGGCAAATATATCAACATTTTGACTGATTTTGACCCTTGCAGTCATAGAATGGTTAACCCTAACTCCCTAGACAACAAAGGCAGTTGGAGGATTTCGAAGGATTTTTATTGTTCACTAACAATGCTTAGGGAGTATTAATGATCAGAAAGCTAACTTAATTTGATGTTACAGCTGAAGATTCCAATCATCTTGACAAATTGACCAATGCTGTACCTTCATTCCCTTCAATGTATATCTTGATTCAAAGAGAGTAAGCATACTCATAGAAGCAGTTTGACCAACGTTGTACCTTCCCTTCAATGTATATCTTGATTCAAAGAGAGTAAGCATACTCATAGAAGCAGTTTGGCCAACATGACCAATGTTGTACATTCCCTTCAATGTATATCTTGATTCAAAGAGAGTAAGCATACTCATAGAAGCAGTTTGGCCAACATGACCAATGTTGTACATTCCCTTCAATGTATATCTTGATTCAAAGAGAGTAAGCATACTCATAGAAGCAGTTTTGCCAACATAACCAATGCTGTACCTTCCCTTCAATGCATATCATGATTCAAAGAGAGTAAGCATATACTCATAGAAGCAGTTTTGCAAACATTACCAATGCTGTACCTTCCCTTCAATGTATATCTTGATTCAAAGAGAGTAAGCATACTCATAGAAGCAGTTTTGCCAACATAACCAATGCTGTACCTTCCCTTCAATGCATATCATGATTCAAAGAGAGTAAGCATACTCATAGAAGCAGTTTGGCCAACATTACCAATGCTGTACCTTCCCTTCAATGTATCTTGATTCAAAGAGAGTAAGCATACTCATAGAAGCAGTTTAGCCAACATTACCAATGTTGTACCTTCCCTTCAATGTATATCTTGATTCAAAGAGAGTAAGCATACTCATAGAAGCAGTTTTGCCAACATTACCAATGCTGTACCTTCCCTTCAATGTATATCTTGATTCAAAGAGAGTAAGCATACTCATAGAAGCAGTTTGGCCAACATTACCAATGCTGTACCTTCCCTCCAATGTATATCTTGATTCAAAGAGAGTAAGCATACTCATAGAAGCAGTCTTGCCAACTTGTGTTGTACCTTCCCTTTAACCGTCATGACTCGGCATACTTAGTGCTCGCATGCCTTTGCGCAAAATATTTATTTTTGTGAAAAAGCTCGTGAATGTTTTTTCTCTTGGCGTAAGACTCCGCATTGAATTGCAACTTTCATCGATTGGTTGCTTAATATGTATCTTGATGAAAAGCAAGTAAGCATACTCGTTGAAGCTATTCTAACCAGCATGACTAATGTTGTACCTTCTAATTAACCATCATGGCTCTGCATACAAAGTTATTGTGCGTCTTTGCAGCAAAATATTGTATATTAATTTCATTGAAAGTGAGACTTACCTGGAAGTGGAGAATGATCGTCCAGACGAGGCCAAGGGTTAGCTTGACGTTGCCATCGACGATGTCGACATTCCCAATGTTCACCACATAGACCTACAAATGATAAGAACACGAAAAAACAAATGAGTTTCTTGTCAATGAAAGAGAATGAATATTAAAGGGGGCAGTATCGTCACGACCAGAGCAGACTTCCAACAGGGCATGCAATCTGTGTCCTAGTTTAAGATGAACACAGTGACTGAAAACTACTGGTTCATTTATGCAGCAGCAACGGTAACATAACCTTACCATGTGGACTATTACTTTCAGTCAGAGTTAATCTAAAGCTAGCACTCCGATTCCATGCCCTGTTGATCGTGATGATATTTGTCCCTATAAGGGGTTCATGCATTCCAACATTTTAAATCATTCTTGCAACCCAAGTTCTTAATCCGGAAAATGTTTTTCCCTCCACCTATGGTTAACCAAACACTTTGTTTCCTCAAATAATGTTTATCCGAATATTTAAATCTTTTTAAATTTCATTCGCATTTGTCTTGAATTTAACAATTGTATTAAGGATTTTTTTTTTAACTGGGCTCATTAATCCTAACACCGTAGCTATTTTGGATAAGAACCTTCCAGAATCTGCCAAAATACAACACCATGCATTAACACTACCACCCAACTGTTGGACTTAGATGGGACACCCGGCCCCATGTAAAGTATCCTTGTCTGGGCTATACAGTACTGAGTCCATCAAAACACAACACCATGCAGTAACACTACCACCCAACTGTTGGACTTAGCTGGAATTGGGACACCCAGCCCCATGCCAAGTATCCCTGTCTGGGCTATACAGTACTGAGTCCATCAAAATACAACACCATGCAGTAACACTACCACCCAACTGTTGGACTTAGCTGGAATTGGGACACCCAGCCCCATGCCAAGTATCCCTGTCTGGGCTATACAGTACTGAGTCCATCAAAATCCAACAAACCCAGCTGTTGGACTTTTGAATGGTTTCGGTTGGTTAGGGTTAAAGAATTCGTCTTTATTAATTTCTGTAAACAAAAGTTGCTATTTGTAAACCTTTCCTCTGTAAACAAATAACAAAAGAAGGTCAAATTCTTAATATCAATCTTGGCAAATAAACACAAACAATTACCTGCCGACCACTATAAACTGCCAATTACTGTGTTAGTACAACACTGCCAGAACGCATCGCACGCATACGTAAATGAGCGAAACAGTTGTTTCATTAAATTGTGTACACAGCCCAAATTGCACAAAGAAGTGCTGGACTTTGTATAAACACAAATGCTTGAAGCAGCGTAGTTATACATGTATATACCACTGCAGTAATTGTGGCAAACAGTGAAATCGTCGGCTGATTTATAGTCTTTAATACAGATTTGCTTCGTCTTACCTTTCTCTTCTTCAGCACAGCGAGGGCGCTTTCCACATTTTGCAGACGGTGTAGTCGCAACTTGCCACGTTCCTGAGGCTGTCATTGAAAAGTTTGAATCATTATTTGACTGAATTATTTTTTTAATTTAATTTAATCTGTGAAAATCTACCTAAAAGTACAGTAAACTCAAATGATTCATGAATTTAAAAAACATTTAACCAAGGTTTTGTTTAACAATTGGTACAAGAACTTTTTACATGTTTAAAAAAAGACAAAGCATGGTGTTTAAAAGATTGATACTGTAAACAAAAAGCTTTTCCCACCAAAGTGATATCAGGAATTTGTTTTGCTTCACTGCGATTTGTTTTTACCATGTTAATGTTAAAGAAGTATACATGTAGCCCGTGTGTTTCGCTGGGTGGATTCCATCATAAAGTCACTTGTGACCCGCTCTGGCAAAACCCGAATGCGTAACAGCCATGAAAGGTCAAAACTGACCCCCAGGGACCAGTTTGAGGGACCAGTTCTCATGTCACCGTATTGAGCATTTTCTCTAGATTTTGATGGAAAAAGAAAAAACCTTAATCTTTGTTGGGAAAATTTTTATTTTTCACGATAAATTTGGGAAGTCACTTTTGAAAATTGGGTGTAAGTTTCGGGTTTTGCCAGTGCGTGTTCACATTTTGGCACTTTTTTTGTACAGTTCAACCATGTTCCTGACCATTATTTTGAAATATCTACTTTCAAAATATATATTTGTTTTCCTTTCTAAAAGGAAAGTATCAATGCTCCAATGAAAACAAAATGTCCAGAAATTCCTGGTAAAAACACAGTGATATGTCTTTCGGAAGATTGAAGGTGTGTTCCTAGACTTACAATAGTCTCTCCAGTCAGAACCTCCAGCAAAGCAATGAGACGATTGCCATCTCTGAGATCCTTGAAGAGATCATGGACTGGTGTGATAGACTTGGACTTGTACTGAAATGAAAGCAGAATTAAGGAGATCAGTAAGGTTAGTTAGATGTAAGTTATACATGTACGGGGTTTTCTAAACTGATCTTATGTTATAATTACAGCAATATTGATATGACTTTTGAATATGAAATTGATATTGTTATATTAATAAGATGATAAACCTTTGCAAAATATGATATTGACATCGATGATAATACAGCGTACATATTTTGGAGCAATATTTATTTTCATCAAATATCCACAAATTTTCAAAAGATTACAAATAAAGAAAAACTAAATATATTAACCGAACCCCTTAGGCCTACACTACAGGCTTTTCACAGGCACCCTGCTGATTGCAACAAAAGGCAACCAACAAGATACAATTAACAGCTAGAACAATGGTTCATTTGTTCTCTGCAGAGGGCAACAAGGCGCAACAACTTTTGTTTCATCTTGTTGCATTGAGCAACATTTATGATTTCCTTCCAAATGATAACAATCTATACAACATTGGGATTTAACTACATGTAGATTAACCCTTCTACTACTACAAGGGTCAAAACCAGTCAAAATGTTGATATACATTGTACTTGCCAAGGTATATCTCGTGCACTTAAAAGTCAAACACTGTCAAACCTTAAACCTCCTACACATGGAGGCCACTGATCCACAAAATTCTGCTCTTTAGCAACCTTCAGTACATACATGTACAAGCCTGATGTCCTTTCCAAGTAATCTTACAAAATCAACTGTGTGCCACCCAAGGCCACTGTAAATGTTTGAACATATTAGTATGGCCTACAATGTATCGATGGGAGACCACTTTACCCTGCAATCTCAGTGGTGTGACAGTGCACAGAAGGGTAACCATAGGAGGCCACTGGCAACAGCTAATGGCTTGGAGTGGCCTGAATGGGTTGTTTCAAAAATTGCACTGATTGTAGGAGGGTTAACTAGTTCGCGTCGGAGGCCGTGTATACACACAATTTTTTTTGCACCACGGATCGGAGAGCATCTAAACACGCCATGAGGAAACTCCGGAATATTTGTATGCATGCTCAGTTGAGCCACGTGTGTACGGTTACATGCTTGGAAGTGCCGGCCACCCACTGTGGAAGCTTCCATTAACGCGTGTGTGGGAAAAATAAACCCGTCACAGGGGCCCAGAAAAACTTTTTTATTCCCGACGCGAACTGGTTTTAAGTGTAGTACAAAGTACATTTACAGGTCAAAATGAGTTGTCCGTTTTTGACTGGTAAAAGCATTGTCTTGTATTGTTGAGGGTGGTCAAAATGACAGTAAAAACCAGTGCACAATTGGGTCAAAACAGTCAAAACAGGCAAGTGACTGAATTTGAACGAACAACTTCCCACTAAAGTGCAGCTGTAGTAGGGGGGTTAAAATCCAATAGACCTTATGCATATGATGTCACAAACTGAATATCGCCCTCTATCAGAGGCTAGAGAAGGTCACTCATTGGTTCATGTATGCGCACTGTGCGTGCGTATATGCATAATATTAGCTATTATCTGGTGTAAAGTTGGTACAATCATCCCGAGAAATGACTTTCTCTTACCAGGGGTGTTGATTTGACAAAAGTAAAACATCCTGTAAAAATGGGTAGCAGGACTGGGTCTCCCTTTGGTCTAGGGGACAAAGCTTCCTGAAACCCCCGGATGATTATTTTTTTTAAGGATTTACAGACTCTCCACATCCCCACAAACAAGAAACTAGAGGTTTGGACACAATACAGGCTACTTTTTTCTTTCCTTAGTGGCTACTTCTCTTCTTTCAAGATTGAGGCAAATGGAGATTTGTATAAAAAAAATAAATAAATAAATAAAAAATAAAAAAATCCTGAAATCAGGAAAAATCCTGAGAAATCACAGGCCCATCTTACAATGTACAAATGTGTGCTGTTATCTTAGAGTAAACAGGAATTGTTATTTTAAGTACAAAAAGGTTGCTGGCCAGCACATTTTTTTGCAAAACCAAAAAAAAAAAAAAATATGAGTCAGTTTTTTTTATTGTTTTCTCAAAAACAACTTGTGAAACTTTCAAAGGTTGTTTTTATGACACATTTTCTTGAAAACTTGTGGGTTGGACAGCTTGAAATAAATGTACAAGTACATGTACGTACATTACCAAATACTAATGTTCTACTAATTCCCTTTAACAATAGGTTTAACTTCTAGTTGCAAAAGGAAATCATTTCTTGCCCCCGCAAGATTAAAATTCAAGGTTTGGCTGAATGCTGATTAACTCAACCGAATGTTCCGATACATGATACATCACATTGTTAACATTAACCACCTGTGAAAACATTTCTGCCCCAGGATCCTTGGAACACTTTCACTTTCAGCAGTGGATTTCCAGAGACTAGGTGGCCATTTATGGTCTCAAAGGAGTTGAGTTTTGTTTTGTAAACACTGGCACAAGATTGAACACTTGACCACTGCAGAAGGCCTGGCAGTGGCAAGTGATAGGGGGTTGAGAGGTACCTGTAAGGCTAAAAAAAAAAAGTCTCCGGTTCCTGGTCATCGGTCGTCTTCAAAATCAGTGTGGTGACACGCTTTTTTTTTGGTAATTTTTTTTTTTTTTTTTTTTTTTTTACCAACAGGGAAATATGTTAAACATTTGAACATGTACGCGGGGACCAAATTTCCCATACAAAGTATGATGGCTAAGAGAGGCCTCACAAATTGGGCAAACATTCATACCCGGTGTGAAAAAAATCAGCATGGCAGAAATCCAATCGATCCAGCAATTTTGGCTGCAATTGGACATCGTTTCATAGCAACAACAAACAAACAAAAATTAAAAATGCCGACGCGTGGATCTGCGGCGATGCGCACGGAGACCAGAAACTATAGATACTTTCTTTAGCCCAACAGGAGGAGACTGTTCTTACTACATGTATACCAGTGGCCTTGGCCCTACAAGATTGAACATTTGACCAAAACAGTAGGCATGCAAGTGCCTGAGAGGTATGTAACAGGGGAAGACTGTTCTTAAATGCCAGTGGCCTCCTAGAAACTTGACAAGTAAACAATCTAAAATGTAAAAAAAATTACCAGACACAAAAAAGCAGGACAATGTTCAGAATTCCCAAAACATTTCAAAAGTAGAACATTATTTTGTTTTCTCTATAAGTTGTTTACTTTTTGGAAGTAAGCTGTACGATATTTCACTGGGCATGAAAAGGCTGAATTTCAAAAACCCTTTTCAAACCCGAAAATCCTTGGAAAAACAAGTCCCAGGGACTTTCTGTGAGAGAGAGAGTCTATGGATTGCTAGACAATGTTTATTTCCTTCCTGTACATGTGTACATGTACCTGATCAGTGGGGACCCAAGGTCACTGCCAGAGGCTTGATCCAAGTAGGTTCTAGGGGATAATAAGTTTTTTCCCCAGGGTGATGGTATATGTAGCAATGAGGCCTCATTAAAGTGAAGGTACATCACTGGTTTTCACAACCCCCCCCCCCCATCCCAAAAAAAACAAAAAACATGGTTACAGGTACATGTACCTGTCAGTACATGACATAATTTGTTAACAAAGGGTTTGAATTTTGTCAGTGATCAGCTGGCCAAATGCCTGTTAAAATGGTGGCAGACTAGTCAAAATTCCAAAGACTGCACTGAATCCTAGTTCATTTTATTTTAATTTGAATCTGCTGGGGCATATTTTCCCTCATTTTCAAAAATGCTAGCATCATGAAATACAGTTGTGTATTTGACAATTGTGGACCATCCTGCAGAACCTTATACTAAAAGTACATTAACCCTCCGACTACTACAAGGGTGAAAATCAGTCAAAATGTTTATATAATTCCCAAGGTACATGTATATCTTACTTAAAAGTCAAACACTGTCAAACCTTACATGTACCGGTAGTATGTGTAACAGGTCAAAATGAATTGACCATTTTTACTGGTAAAACTAAAAGCATTGTCTGGTATTGTTCTGGAAAAAATCTGGAAAAAATCTGGACAAATCACACCCTTGAAAATTAGCTGGTTACCAATAAAATCCACTCGGCGAATATACAGGCAATTTTGTCTGCGTAGCAACCCTGTGGAATTGAGTACTGCTCATAACACATTCTCACAAAGGTCTAAGTCCAAGCAGTATGCCCGACGTGATTTTTTTTTTTTTAATAATAATTGCCATTGAACAATTTAATAAATAAATTGAATAATTTACAAAACATAGAAAATCATAATCATAAAGGGCACATTCTTTTTGACAGCAGTTTTAACAATTGTTGCTTTGCCCTGGACGGTCCCTGCTCACAAATATATTGTAAGATTTAAAACAAATACATGTAAAAAAAAATCTAGAGCCTTTACTGGCATGTGTACAACATACTTTCTAATTGTAGCTTTAAGTGCACGTGCAAGGTACTTGGCTTTTTATGACTTCCTTCCAATATGATAACAATCTATTGATTATTTCCTCCTTAATGTACAGCCAAAAATAATAGGCACACCACCAGTACATTCTCTGTGTAAACAGACCCACCCCCTCAAGTTTAAAAGGACCATCGAGAACCAATTAGCCATGAATCATTATAACTTTAGTCTATTCAAACCCAAGGATACAGGGCCCACCAGCATCTTTCCATATTGAATTTACGAAGAAAAACAGGAGGTTAAAAAATTTTTTTTTTTTAAATGTCTACGTGTACCGAGCCTTAACCGTCTTTACAGACGGTGCAGTTAACTGGAAGAGTCAATGAAAAAGAAAACATGAATTTTGTTTTCGCCTCAGTTGATGAGGGGCTCGTGTTTTCCTTTCTGATTCAACAGGTTGGATCTTTTATCTGGGGACACGTCCCTGGATGCCCAGACTGTGGACCTCTTGGTGTCAACCTGTTGGAACACCCGTTGGGGGGGGGAGCTCTTGGAGGGCTGGGTGCTACGGGGGAGTAGTGATTGTGCCAGGCCAGCTTGATGTAAATGAGTGCTTCTGACTTGTGGGGATTGCTTTGCCACTGGTTAGAATACACTTTCCCTAGGTATGAATTCTGCCTACACAGTGATTTTTCAAGGGTGTTAAAATGTAAAAATCCTTGACTTGGTAAAGTTGGCAAATTTAGTTGGGGGGGAGAGAATCAAATGTGTGTGGGTAAGGTCAGTTTTACTATGATAAAGGCCGAGAAAACAAGCCATTCACTGGAAAGAAAATACTTTTTTTTTTAAATAATAAAAAAATATTTACATACAACTGTATGAACTCTTTAAGTCAATGGGAGTCTAAAACAACATGGTTTGATTTGCAATCTCTCAGAGACAGTGCATGGACAATTATTGCACATCTCACTTTGCTGCAAACCCCAATCTCTCTCACTGGGCTCATTTCAAAATTGTTAAAAATCATGTCAAACGGAATTTGACAGAAAAGTGTCCTGTACATTTTGATTAATTAAAACCCTCCAACTGGTGCAATTTTTGAAACAACCCATTCAGGCCACTCCAAGCCATTAGCTGTTGCCAGTGGACTCATATGGTTACCATTCTGTGCACTGTCACACCACTGAGATTACAGGGTAAAGTGGTCTCCCATCGATACATTGTAGGCCATACTAATATGTTCAAACATTTACAGTGACTTTGGGTGGCACACAGTTGATTTTGTAAAATTACTTGGAAAGGACAGCAGGCTTGTACATGTATGTACTGAAGGTTGCTAAAGAACAGAATTTAGTGGATCAGAGTGGCCTCCATGTGTAGGAGGGTTTTAAGAATTGAATGTTATAAATTTTGTTTTATTCAGTGTACAGCACAGACTGTCAGTAACAGCACGCAGGACATTATTTTTTCACTCAATTTTATTTAGTTTTGTTTTACTGCTGAAAATGTCATCATGTCGGCCGGAATCGATAGTAATGAGTTCTTCCACAAATCTGAAGAAAACATTTTATTTTTATCAACACTTGAAGGAGTGAAAAGGTAACAAATCAACAATTGAAAAACAATTCTTCATGTTAATTTTGGGTATAAGCTTTGAATATCTAACACATGTAATTTACGACTTTCTTACTCTTACCCCTAGGGTGACCAAACAGGACCTACATGTACTACTAAGTCTATTAACCCTCCTACACATGGAGGCCACTCCCAACCACTAAATGTCCAATATGTTGTACACATACATGTACCATTTGTGCATATAAGCCACACTAACCCTTTTAAGTAATCTTGTATGAAAAACTGAGGCCACTGGAGACCACTGTAAAAAAAAACACTATCTTTAGGATTTTCAGCAGTTATTTTGTAAACACAGACTCTCAAGAGTAAGCCACCATCAGCCACTGAGACTGGAACATTAATAGTATGCCTTGCAATATGTCAATCACAAACCACTAAAACCAACAGACATATGAGGTATTATGTTACTATGCAGTATAGCCATTAGGAGCCACTGCCTTCCATAGCAGTTTTAGAGGGGAAAAAGGAATCGTGTCAGATTAACCCTAACTCTCTAGACAACAAAGCCAGTTGGAGGATTTTGAAGGATTTTTATTGTTTTAATACAATGCCTAGGGAGTTGGGGTTAATGAAAAGTTACCGTCTGGCAACTTATTGAAATACATAAAACATTGCAAAAAAAAAAAAAATCATACATTAAACCCCCACCCCCCAAGGCTTTTTACTAGAAACCTTCCTCAATCCTCCAAAAATCAACTAATTTCTGTCCATGTAGGATACCCACTGCCTCAGTCCTTAAAAATCAACCGATGAGAATTTAACAGTGGTACCTACTGCTTCAATCCTTCAAAATCAACCGATGGGAATTTATGAGTGGTGCCTACTGCCTCAATCTTTCAAAATCAACCGATGGGAATTTATGAGTGGTGCCTACTGCCTCAATCTTTCAAAATCAACCGATGGGAATTTATGAGTGGTGCCTACTGCCTCGATCCTAAAAAAAACAAAAAAACGGTATGATTTTGTGTAGGGTCTTATTATACCTGAAGTGATGTATCTTTGGAAGGCTTGGACAAGAATTACTGCCAAGGCATTTTCATGTAGTCTGTCATGCTGCACTGCCATTATACCTCAATCTAACAATCCTCTGCAATTAAATAGTTAGATAACTCTGACCTGCCTCAATCCTTCAAAATCAACCGATGGGAATTTATGAGTGGTGCCTACTGCCTCAATCCTCCAAAACCAACCGGTATGATTTTGGGTAGGGTCTCCTTTACCTGAAGTGATATATCATATCTTGGGAAGGCTTGGTCAAGAATTACTGCCAAGGCAGTTTCATGTAGTCTGTCATGCTGCACTGCCATTGTAACTCAATCTAACATAATCCTCCGCAATTAAATAGTTAGATACTCTTGATCTGCCTCAATCCTTCAAAATCCTCCAAACCCTGCGGCTGATTGTGGAGGATTCAGGAGGGTTAGGGTTAAGAGTTTTTTTTAAGCATTTTTCTCTAAGACAAGATCATCTACATGTATTGTGATTAAACTTTCCTAGACTTGTTTGTTTTTAATTATGATTTTTGTTTTGCCTTTACACTGAAGGGTTGAAATAATTGTTTCTAAATATAACCCTAACCTTCCCAAATCCTCCAAAATCCTCTTTGCTAAAGTGAAGGATTTTGAAGGATTGATGTTACATGTTCTTTGCTAAAGTGAAGGATTTTGGAGGATTGAGGTTATTAGGCATACTTGCCTTTCCATGGTACATGTACATCCATGTTTGTTGTAGTGATTGCAAGCTCAGTGCTTGGGTCAATGGACAATGTTTATTGCTCCATGCATGCAGGGAGGGTCTCTGGCCATGTTCATGTATCACAGATTAGTAACACATGTGTGCATACATGTACATGTCATGTGCTTGCTTTACTTCTTAAGGATTTTGGAGGATTCTGGTTATGTGTACAAGCAAATGGGCCCAGGGAGTTAGGGTTAATTGGTGAAAGGGGGCTAAAAGATCTGTGGCAAGCCAATCTCAATTTTTTTTCTATATAATTTTTACTGCTTTTTGTGCCAAATACTTCTCAGTTGGACTCAAATAAGAAACTGCTGGAGAAAGATACCAACCAGGCTCAGGTTACAATCATATTTGTTTTTATAGCATGTCGGGCAGATAATATAAACGAGACTTATTTTTTTGCAAAACCAGTCGACCCAATAAAAAAAAAATCCCAGTACCCAGACAGCCTGATTATCAGATTAGACAGACAAATAGAATAACACACCCCCCCCCCATGATACTGAAATAGGAGAGGACGAGTAGCAAAAAGGTCTTTTATAAACAAAATTTAAAAGTGCAAATCGAGTCGACCAAACTTAATTTCCAGGGTACCTCTATTACAGAAATAACACGGCCTGACTCAATCGTCCAACCCTGCGACTCCACGGTGTGACCAATCACAGGCCATTACTTATTTTTATCTTCCTCACCGGCCAATCACGATTGGCCAAGTTATGCCCCTCAAAGACTATTCATTGGTTGAGGTTCACTGACACAGAAAATCAGTGTTACAAAGTGACTCCAACGTCGGCGAGCGTCAGCGAGGACTTGCAAACACGCACAGGGTTCCCCCGGGGGTGTATGTTCATTGTCAGCAGTCTGAATGGAGCGTGGAGTTGTAGTGAAATCTATTATTAAACCACAGTTACCATGCTCACAAAGAGATGCTTTTGTATACGCCTCTAGAAATGATATAATAATGATGGATAGTACACTCGATATGCCGTACCTTCATGCGGCAGTATGCATTTAAATAACACCATTGCTGGGATTCAACATGTTATGTGTAATGTGTCTATGAGCACGTAATACACGTACCAACAAAACCTTAAGTAGCCATTTTGTCATGCACTGCGGCATCTTTACAAAAGTGCACAATCACAGAGTACTCATACTCTATAATTCCGAAATCACATACATAAAACACATGTACATATGAGTAGAACATGTGTATCTGCATGTCATGTCACATCTATGGGTCATCCCGTACCAATTCACCAGATCCAGATTTTTGCAACATTTGACCCACCCTCAGAAAAACGCTGATTCATCCATAGTCTTGCACCAAGACTTCACAAAACATGTGGGGCTCAAGGATAAAACAATATGAGCAGTCGAGTTCAACTTCATTCTCAATGTTACCACAGACTCGCCATTAAGCAAACACCAAAATGGCTTTCAGCTCCAAACTCGATGTGGACACAAACTGAACATGCCGTGCCCGATGTACATTGTACGTGTACGTGTACAACTGCAAGATCAGTATTTTACAATGAAGGAAGGGTTTCATGTATACTGGCATACTGTACATATAGTTTGTTCACACCAAAAGTCGATAAGATCATATACAAATGTAACTCTGTAAACCCTCCTACAATCAGTGCAATTTTTGAAACAACCCATTCAGGCCACTCCAAGCCATTAGCTGTTGCCAGTGGCCTCCTATGGTTACCCTTCTGTGCACTGTCACACCACTGAGATTGCAGGGCAAGGTGGTCTCCCATTGATACATTGCAGGCCATACTAATATGTTCAAACATTTACAGTGTCCTTGGGTGGCACTCAGTTGATGTAAGATTACTTGGCAAGGACAGCAGGCTTGAACATGTATGTACTGAAGGTTGCTTAAGAGCAGAATTTTGTGGATCGGAGTGGCCTCCATGTGTAGGAGGGTTAAGTTTAACTGGGGTTAATGGCTAATGGTGTCGTGGCCAAGCAGTCTAGTGCATCGGATTCAAGTTCTGGTGCTGTCAGAATGTGGTTTCTAATCCCGGCCTGGCCGGTCTCGACTCTTGTGTCCCTAAGCAAGACACATAACCATAATTGCTTCGTCCTTCGGATGGGACGTTAAACTGTAGGTCCAGTGTCCCTAGATTATTCAAGTGATGCACGTAAAAGAATCCAGAACACTT
This sequence comes from Zoroaster sp. YZ-2022, assembly GCA_029582265.1. Lineage (NCBI taxonomy): Eukaryota > Metazoa > Echinodermata > Asteroidea > Forcipulatida > Zoroasteridae > Zoroaster > Zoroaster sp. YZ-2022. Next base: position 6,090,198 of record CM055833.1, on the reverse strand, counting down.
ATCGTGGAAGAGGAGGGGGTTTACCCTGGTGTTTCTGGTTCACATAGCAAGCGCCCTTTGTTTACAGGTTTCCCTGGCACCTTTGAAAAACGGTGCTTCACTGAAAAGGTCTCCCCAGGTTAAATAAGAAATAAAAACAATCTGTGCTGTCTGACTGACAGGCTTCAGTGTATTGGGATCCTCAGTCTACATGTACATGTAGTCTACAAGCCTCTTCCACCAGGGCCTAATTTCACTGAGCTGCTTTGCAGAAAATATTGCTTAATGAATTTATCTGCTTAGCAGCAATATATACTACTCAAAACAATTTAGAGAACACCGGAATAATCGCAGTTAAAGCAAGATCATTTATTTCAGATAAACACAATGTTTCACAGAATTGATGAGAAACAACTGCACAATGAAACAGATGATAAAGGATGCATGTAGTGATTACACATTTCATGACATGACTACTGAAAGAGAGAGGGGGTTGAAAATGAAAATCCTGGTTCATGGAACATTTCAAACCTATTTGATGTTAAAAATCCAGTGTTCCCTAAATTGTTTTGAGTAGTATACTTTGAGACAAATTGGCTGATAACCCGTTTTTGTGGCAAATTTGTATGCTTAGTATCTCTTTAAAACGCTAACCACCCCCCAATCCTGCGAACTCCTCCAAAATGGCACTTTCTGGAAAAATTCAGCACTGTTGGAAAGCAGTACATGTACTTTCACCTCTTCAAAATGGGACAAAATTACTACCTGGCAAAGAAGTACAGGCCATAAGTGCTGAATATGAAAGATCCAACGAAAATGCATGGTGCATTTTGAAGATACAGTGTAAGGGCATTTTTCCCAAAAGTGCACTGATGGATTTGAGAGGATTCAGGAAGGTTCCTGGCCAGAATACCTATAGGGGGTTAGGGTTAAAGAAGGTTCCTGGCCAGAATACCTATATGGGGGTTAGGGTTAAAGAAGGTTCCTGGCCAGAATACCTATATGGGGGTTAGGGTTAAAGAAGGTTCCTAGCCAGAATACCTATATGGGGGTTAGGGTTAAGATCTGGGCCCTATTTCATAGAGCTGCTAATTGTAGAAAATATTGCCGAGCAAAATTATCTGCTTGGCAAAATCTAGCGTAAAACCTGCCACAAGCGATGTACACTACGTGGCAATTTGGCTGGTAACCTAATTTTGCTTCTTAGCACAAATTTTCTGTGCTCGGAAAATTTGTGGGACTTGGAGCTCTATGAAATGGGCCATCGTTCCCCTTTGCTGGGTGCGTGAGTGCATTTTTTTCACATACATGTACATACATTTGTACATGTAGTTTTGTACCTGTAAATGCATCATCAATAACCTTCTAAAGACAACTACTGTACATCCTTAATTTATTACACCTTCAGTATGTTGGCTTTGTCCATGTGCACGAGGCAGACTATTTTAAGAGTCTCATAAAGTTGGCAACAGGGTAACAAATGTTCATTTAGTTTTTATGTGACTAACAATATAAGGCACTGCAATTTAAAAAGGACTTTTGTGATACCGAAAGTAAAATTTGATACGCAACAGGTTGCCAGTTTGAACTGGTTTTGCATGCGTACGTGCACAGCCAGTGTCTGGGTGAACAATGTCTTGGTGAATACTTTCAATGCCCTTGACTTGATTGACATTTATGGGGATGAATATAAATGACTTCTATATCACACAATTGTTGGAAATGAGTGCTTCTCGATCACAAAAAAAAAATTTAAATGCAGGATGAAAAATTGTCAGGTTCTATTGTCAAGTTATTGCATGAGGGGATCCTAAATACATACTTTTGTGGTCAATGATCTTGTACACAACTAAAAGTATATTTGAAAGGATATGGGATACACATGCAAAGAATATGAACACAAATCTGTATTAACCCTCCTATAGATTTAACACTCAAAGACTCTCTCTTAACCCATTGACTTTGTGCAGTGCACTCAAATAAATCAGTACATACACAGCTCTGTGTGACTCTGTGGTTTGACCTACAGTTGTACATGTACATGTACCAATTGACAATGCAACCAAAAATACTCATGTGACTGTCTGAGTGCCGTGCTGACTGGGCCAAATTTCAGCCTGGGCATAGGAGGGTTAAAGTATGGTGAAAATACTACAATACATCTGCTTCACGCAGTCAAAGACTCAAAATGATTCAAAATGCTTTTTTTTTTGTACAGTACCTCAACAATTGACCAGAACAACTCATGAATCTTCTTTTTGACTTTTTCAGACTTCCAAAGACTTTAAATTTTAAAAGGTAAAATTACCTAAATTGGTCAAATGTTCTGGAACAAATGTCCTTCATGACATATACATGTATACTACTCAAAACAATTTAGGGAACACCGGAATAATCTCAGTTAAAGCAAGATCATTTATTTCAGATAAACACAATGTTTCACAGAATTAATGAGAAACAACTGCACAATGAAACAGATGATAAAGGATGCATGTAGTGATTACACATTTCATGACATGACTACTGAAAGAGATAGGGGGTTGCAAATGAAAATCCCGGTTCATGGAACATTTCAACCTATTTGATGTTAAAAATCCGGTGTTCCCTAAATTGTTTTGAGTAGTATATATCAGATTTATGAAATCGCAAAAAAATTAAATATAAAAAAAAATTTAAAAAATTTAAAATCAACTGATATTACAAAGCCGTCGAGTTGTTTGCAGAAATTTCTTCACCCATTTTAGTAGGAGGTGGGGGTCAAGGGTGCCATAGTGTCCCCCGTTCTATCACCAAGGCAGAAAAACTTAAAAACTCGAGTGCATCAATGCATGTGTATACCCACCATGGTAATTTGTTTTAATTTATCACCCCCCATCCCACCGTGTTTTAACATTTCTGGGTACTTCAGGCTATGCCTGCGGTACTAGTTTTCTAAATGCACTACACGGAGTTACATGTAACTCATGGGGCATGGAGACAAACGGCGCCCTCTATGGCAAGAATCATGCACACGGGCAAAGCTCAGGTTGTGCCATGGGAGATGTTCACGCCCATTAAAACCTGAAGCCTTGAATGCTGTACAATGCAAAGATAGCTGAGACGCCAAATGAACAACTATTGAATAGTGCTATTGTGTCCCTGGCAGCCGAAAACTTATCTTTATACAAATATCCGGCCTTGTGAAATTTATGAATGGATTTCTGGAAAACAAAATGGGAAAATAAGGCTCTTCAACAGTCCCGCAACCCAGGGTGACATGGGTCACCTGATAAACCCTATTGTATGCGGAATAAAGAAATGGTTCCAAAGAAATGGGTCTGTCTGGGTTTGCCTTTCCAGGTATGCATGCGTGGGAAGGTGTGTTTATCAATGTCACCGGGGATCACGCAGTGACTGAATTGGCTTGTTTGCCGACTGTGACGGGGATAGGCGACTGATATAGGTGTTATGGATTGTGTTGAAAGGGAGGTGGATGTTTTGAAACATGAATCTTAAGAGTTTATTTTAGAAGGGTTTTATACCTCATTGGTATAGTGGTGGTGGTGAGCCAAGGGGACACTTTGGTGGCATGTTACAGTGAGTTTTCAGATCTAGAAATTTGGATTTTCACTAGCAGTTTGATACTGCAGGGGGGCACATCAAAAATACCTTGGTCCCATACAAACACTATACAGTAATTTTAGGTAGCAGGAATTTTTGGGCTTATTATTTCTTAAATACGAGTATACATTAGCATTCACCAACAGGCACAGGGACGACAATAAAATGGACCACACAAAAAAATGTATGGAAAAATTTGTTAACCCTCCTAATACTACAAGGGTCAAAATCAGTCAAAATATTGATATAGGTATACATGTATCAGATATCTAGTGCACTTAAAACTCAAACACTGTCAAACCTTACGTGTAGTAAGTACATTTACAGGTCAAAATGAGTCTACTGTTTTTGACTGGTAAAAGTATTGTCTGGTGGTGTTCAGGGTGGTCAAAATGACAGTAAAAACCAGTCAAAAATTCCCCTGTGTGCACATTTGGGTCAACAGTCAAAACAGGCAGTTGACTGGTTTTGACCTCTACAGCAACTTCCCACTAAAGTGCAGCTAGAGTAGGAGGGTTAAAGGGAAAAATAACCCTCCTGCCCATGATCCGCCAATGACAATATTCATCATCTATATCCATTATCCAACTTACTGTAACCGTTTGTTGATTGATCATTCAATATCATTTTAATGGTTTTGAATAATAAAGGTACATGTACAATGTATGCCAGCGTGTGTAATGCTTGCCAAATGGTACTGTGTGGTGAATGCATCTAAACTGTACACGTTACTGTTATCACAGTTGTCAAATGGTACTGTGGTGAATGCATCTAAACTGTACACGGTACTGTTATCTACAAAGCTAATCCACCATTCATAAACAGACAGTTGTCAAATCGTACTGTGTGGTGAATGCATCTAAACTGTACACGGTACTGTTATCTACACAGCTAATCCACCATTCATAAACAGACAGTTGCCAAATCGTACTGTGTGGTGAATGCATCTAAACTGTACACGGTAGTTATCTACACAGTTTATCTACCATTCATAGACAGATTCTCAGTTTGAAGGGGTTTTTTTTCTGTTAGAATTTAAATTTCAAAAAGACAATTTGTCATACTTTTTTCTTTCGTGCCTATTTTTCTTTCTACCCTTTGACATAATGTTGACTTTTGCCCAACTGTTCGTTACTTGATAAAAATCAACAGCGACAGGAAATATAAATATATTAGTTTTACCTACAAGTACAGTGTACACGCATAAACTTCTGCACAGAATGTAAACATGAGTAATATCTAGGCAAAAGCCACAGAGAATGAACAGGATAAAGAAAAGAAAACAATTACAAGGAACATGTAAAAGACTATCAACCTAAAACCATTTTAGAAAATATTACCTAAATAATACGAAATGCCTCCTATAAGGCCAAAAAAAAAAGAAAAAAAAAAGAAAAAAAGTCTCCGGTTTCTGGTCCCCGTGCGCGTCGCCTCAGACCCGCGTAGCCTCAGACCCGCGCATCGACATTTTTAATTTTCTTTTTTTTGCTGGATTGATAGGAATTCTGCCGTGCTGTGCTTTAAACGACTTTTTCACATAAGGGTATGAGCGTTTGCCCGATTTGTGAGGCCTCAGTTGGCCACTATACTTTGTATATGGAAAATTTGGTCCCCGCGTATAGAAATGTATTATGTATTTCCCTGTTGGAAAAAAAAGATGGCTGAAAAAAAATTTAAAAAATAAAAATTGCGTCACCGCACCAATTTTGAAACCGACCGATGACCAGAAACCGGAGACTTTCTTTTTGGACTAATGCTTCATCATGCTCAAATTCAAAAGAAGTGATTCTCTTTCAATATTCAAACATCAAACAAGCTCTCTGTACATGTATACATGTAATTATTTAACAGATGAGGTTAACAGATGAGGTTATCAGACAAATAATTTGATAAAGTATGTAAATTCATGTACAAAGCATCACTGCCTACATGTTCTACATGGGCTGTAATGATCCACTGCCTACAGTGTACACAATGCAATATATTTTTATGCAATCAGGGCCACCTTGGAAAGCAGTGTTTTTCACTGAATGGTGCTACCCTGAATAAAGAAAGCTGAAATAAAATAAATAAATAAATAAATCCAGAAGTGCCATTATGTTATATAAGCCGTTTTTTTTAAAAAGGTACTTGTTTTAATTAATTTTTCAAAGTTTACAAATGACTTGCTAGCACAGTAGTTTTGTGTGTCCCCAAAATTGTTTCGCATTTCTATTTGGATTTTTTCAACAACGATTACGCAATTTTGTATAAAAAATATTTAAAAAATTTTAAACGCAGTAAAGACAAAAAAACTTATATTCCGTTATACTGACTGTCGCACGTGAGGCATCTGTGCCAGACACAGCGCCTTTGATTGCAATACATAACAAATGGATAATCCAGTGGGTTTTTTTTACCCCCCAATCGAGTCATGTTTGAGCAAGGGAAGATGGACGGTACCAATAAAGTCGATTACCTTTTTGAGATGTTGGTTGACCCACTTTGTGAAAGTTCTTTTTTGCACATCATCTCTCGCATCTGAAATAAAACGAGAGAAAACAATGACAAACTGATACACGTTATGAATGTTTTAGAAAAAGTAAATTCAATTAACATTTTCAGTTTAACATTAAGATAGAAGCACTTCAGACGAAATAATTTCTCGGGATGATAACGCGTACATGTACCAACTTTAGTAAGTTTTTAAATTGTTTTTGTTTAATACTAGTTCTCACATAAATGATACTCCAAAAAAAGAACCCTGACTAGTCATATTGATACATTTAACCATCCTATGACTGCAAGGGTCAAAATCAATCAAAATGTTGATATACTTGCCGAGGCATATCTAGTGCACTTAAAAAGTCTAACACCGTCAAACCTTACGTGTAGTAAGTACATTTACAGGTCAAAATGAGTCGACCATTTTGACTGGTAAAAGCATTGTCTTGCATTGTTGAGGGTGGTCAAAATGACAGTAAAAACCAGTCAAAAATGCCCCTGTGAGCACATATGGGTCAACAGCCAAAACGGGCAGTTGACTGATTTTGACCTGTATATAGCTACTTGCCACTAAAGTTCAGCTACAGTAGGAGGGTTCTAATAAAACGTTTACAGTTAATACGTCATATTGTTTGTCCACTCTTTCAACCTCTCCTTTGACACAATTGGATTGAACAGAAAATAGATTCAAGAACTGCACAGTACTTCAGCCTTTATGATTTACATGCAAGGTTAACAACCGACACAAACGATTCAAGAATTTAATCCTACAATCGGTGCAATTGTTGAAACAACCCATGCAGGCCACACCAGTGGCCTATGGTTACCCTTATTGCAGGGTAAAGAGGACTCCCATTGATACATGTACGTTGCAGGCTATACTAATGTTCAAACAACCAGCTGTAAACCCGACAATGTATTTTTACTGTAAACACACCTTGATGCAAAAACCACTAACGACTGTGGTTTGTAATGGCTTTCAGTGTGTTGGTTGGGTAAATCATCAGAGATGGTCAGTGGCACTGGCCACTCCAAGCTGTTGCAGATTGTTGCCAGTGGCCTCCTATGGTTACCCTTCTGTGCGCTGTCACACCACTGAGATTGCAGGGTAAAGAGGTCTCCCATTGATACATGTACATACATTGCAGGCCGTACTAAAATGTTCAAACAACCAGCTGTAAACCCGACAATGTATTTTGACTGTAAACACACCAAAGCCCTTTTCACACTACCGAGCCAATTCCCCGGGAAAAAAATTCCCGGGAAATTCCCGGAAGTTTTTAACCCCACCAACCGTTCACACTGTACCTATCTTGTCGTTCCCAGGAACATTATTTCCCGGGAATATGCACGGCCGTTTCACACTCGCGATCAAATCCCAGGAAATGCGCTAACTGAATCGGCCCATACGTTGAAAATGTTGTGGGCGGAAGTCCAATCCCAGAATGCCATGCGCTCAAGCACCCGCCGGCGCGGTGACGGCCGGGTTGTTGTTGTGACTGTTTCCCATGCATCGTGTCGTGTCCAAAATGGCTCCTTCAAACGTGTCATCACATCATTTTCGCATGCTATTATTAGGCCTATACCAATATTTGTGTATTTTACGGAGGAAAAACCATGCGGACATTATAAATACACGTAAATGATACGGATGCTTGACATGGCATTGTCCGCGACAATTCTTTTATTCAATTCTAAAACCATTTATTTGGTCACATTCTAGAAAACTAAATATATTGTGTTATTTACAGATGTAGACATTTATATTTTAAGAAGGAAAGTTTCAAAAGTACTGAAATACAACACTGGATATTAGCGCGCAAGCTATTTGGCACGCTATTTAATTGTGACCTCGCTGTCCTTTCAAGACTTGACGTCCCAACATCCGCGACGCGAAAGTGGGGTAAGTTAAACCCGCTTTCGTTTCACACTAGTTGCTATTTCCCGGGAAAAACACTATTCCCGGGAAAAACTCGCTTACCCCTACTCCCGAGCAGGGGTAATTATTTCCCGGGAATAAGCAACTTCCCGGGAATTTCCTGGGAGTAACTTTTGAAGTTTGAACAGATTTCCCGGGAATTTCCCGGGAAGTACATACGTCTAGTGTGAAAGGGGCTCTAGATACAAAACCACTAAAGACTGTGGTTTGTAATGGCTTTCAGTGTGTTGAGAATGTAATCAGAGATGGTCAGTGGCACTGGGTTGATTTTGTAAGATTACTTGGAAAGGACAGCAGTGGCTTGTATGCTTTAAAGGTTGGTGAAGAACATATTTGAAATTTAGTGGATTGGAGTGTCCTCTATGTGAAGTAGGGTTAACAAATTGTGTAATTATCCTTGCGCATATTAACCCTAACCTTCCCAAATCCTGTAACATTCTCTTTTCCAGAGTGAAGGATTTTGAAGGATTGAGGTTACCTGGTACAGTATGTAGAAATTGCAGTGGTGAAGGATTTTGAAGGATTGAGGTTACCTGGTACAGCATGTGGAAATTGCAGTGGTGAAGGATTTTGAAGGATGGAGGGCAGATGTGATTATTTGCTTGGATTATGGAGGATTGATGTTATCAGGCTATATTTGACACTGGATGAAAATGGAGGATTGAGGTTACATGGTACATGTTGGTCTGTCCAAAAAATGATTTTGGAGGATTAAGGTTATTAGGCATACTTGCCTTCCTTCCTCTGTGGTACATGTACAACCATGTTTGTTATAGTGATTGCAAGGTCATTATGCTTGCTTTACTACTGAAGGATTTTAGAGGATTCAGGTTATGTGTAAGCAAATGGGCCTTGGGAGTTAGGGTTAAAGAGTCACTTTATTAAACCAGTAACTTACCCCCCTGGAAATCATGTCAGAAACTGTTTGACAGTAATTGCCACAACTCGTTTATGCTCCCCACTGTCTGGCACCAACTGACCATAATTTAACAGCTTAACGACTGCAATTGTATTCTGTAGTTTCTAGAAGAATGTAGCTCCAAAAAGTAAACAGAAGTGGGCTTTTCGCTTCAAGTTTAAAAGGGGTTATGGTTCCCCTACGTGCTATTATGTCTCTATCAATACCCTTGGGTATTGGATTTGCATGCACGACATGATGTTAGATGACATGACATTTCCCTGAATCCCTGATGGCGTCTGTTGCCATGCCACAGTTTATAAAGACTGCTGATTAGTCAACGAAGGTGAAACCACACTCCATTGGTTAAAAAAATATATATAAAAAAAAAAAGTGATGAATAATCTCTTCAGTCAACTTTTTTTTAGTTCACTCAAGGAAAAAAATTACCTTGTCAGTTTCACTTGTGGTTTTTGTTAATTTACAAAATGTACATATACATGATGGCAGATAAAAAATTTTAAAAGTGGACATGGGGGGTGAGGTGTTTGGTGAACAGTAATTTTTTGTAGTGTCGGCTGTTCAATCTTATATACGGCTGCAGTGAGAGGAACACAAATTTGTTCTTGCCACATGAATATTCAGAATAATAGTCATTTATATCCTGGGATATGCTTTTCAACAACAACAACAATGACCCCCCCCCCCCCCAGGATAGAAGAAGTTTGGCACAAGTTACTCTTTTGTCTTGATCTGGCTCCAAGAATCACACATGGATGATCGCTGATCAATGGGCATTTCAAATACCTGCACCAGACCAAAGCGATGCATTCAATTCACTTGCCTATATACTTGGTATGTTCTATTGAAGAAAAAAATAGCAATGACCAGGATTCATAAAAAATAAATAACGCTGCAACTGAAGTTTTCTGATAATAATTCAATACGTGTAGGTATAATGAAACGCTTCTTTTTGCTCAAAGACTAGGTCTGCCATGTTGACCCAGAAGAGATAACCCTGTGCAATCAATTAAACTACTGCTTTTATAAATCCTGTCTACAGGCCTGCCAGTGCCTAATCTACCAAATATAGGTTTTTTTAAATAGGTTTTTAAAGCAAAATATAGGTTATAGGTTTACCAAATGTCAAAATATAGGCTTTTATAGGTTATTTCCTGTGATTATGCAGTGTTAAGTATTAACAAGTTTTTTGTAAATTGCCTACCTCCCGAGTACTTTTTGCAACAAAGTTCATGTACATGACCCCATACTCTGTCCGGCAGAAAATCACCGTTTTGGCTTCATCTCTTTATACTTAGGAAATAATTTTTCTTCAAAGCAATGAGGATTTTATGAGTCGTTATGTGTTGCAGGAGATTAAAAATATAGGTTTTTTTATAGGTTAATATACATTTTGGGGGGGGGGGGGGGAAAATAAAGGTTCCAATTTAGAAATATTGGTTTTTATAGGTTTTATAGGTTTCACTGGGAGGCCTGCTCCTATGAAAGCAACGTGGGTCAAATATGTCTAAATTTCTATACTTGCCAATGCAATACGTATACATGTATCTGGTGTACTTAAAAGTCAAATGTTGTCGAACCTAATGTGTACTAAGTACATTTACAGTTCAAAATGAGTTGACCGTTTTTGACTGGTAATTTAAGCATTATTTTGTATCATTGATGAGTGGTGATCAAAATGACAGTCAAAACCAGTCAAAAATGCTCCTGTGTGCACAGTTGGTTCCACAGTCAAAAAACAGTCAGTTGACCGATTTTGACCACTATAGCTACTTGCCACAGAAGTTCAGCTGGAGATAGGAGGGAATTTAAAAGTATTTCTGGTTGGTACGCCATGAAACCCAATACCAAGCTGTGTGGCTTGATCACTCCTTTTTGCTATTCAAATGTGCATATTATTCGAGTGTCCTTTCTCCGCAATGAGAACACTTCCAGACAGAATAACTTTCCGGAATGATTGGTGCCTTTTACCAACTTCATATCAAGTTTGCTTTTGTGATTTTGTAAACCGGTAATTACCAAATACTGTACTTTCGCTTGGATCATTAACCAGGTATTCTGGCTAGGAACCTTCCTGGATCCTCCAAAATCCATCAGTGCACTTTTGGAAACTGGGCTTCTCTTCAAAATGCACCATGCATTTTCGTTGATCTTTCATATTCAGCACTTACTGGCCTGTACTTCTTTGCCAGGTAGTAATTTTGTCCCATTTGAAGAGGTGAAAGTACCAGTTTCCAACAGTGCTGAATTTTTCCCAAAAAGTGCCCCTTGGAGAATTTTGCAGGATTTGGGGTGGTTACAGCTATAAAGCAATGGACTGTGGCGATAATATAACTCGCATGTATGTTTGTACACAAATGGACCATAAAAAGGCGCCGCAACATGCCCCGTTTCATCCCTCCCCCTCAATTTTGAGCGGAAGTACATTTCACCGCTAGAGCGCTTTGATGTGCATGAAGGGAATAATTTGATGACTGTTAGGCTATTATCTTCTTTGGAAGTTTCCACAGTGAGTGATTACGTCTAAATATGACAAATAACTACTTAGTGCAAGCCGTGTGCATGTAAATATTTGCAGTAATAGCTAATAGGACTCATATCTTGACAGCACGTTATGATTAATATGCATCTCATTGACAAGGTCCATCACATAATGGTGTTAATGAGGGTTCAAAGGGTACACAAAAATATATATATATAATGACGATTAATTTATTCATCGGCACTGTCTGTGGTGTTTTATCTAACATTTCTGATACAAGTATGGATCATCAAGCAGACTGGCATGTGCATGTACTGCTAGTCTGTTCACCCTGTGACTGCAATGGCCAAAATCAGTCAAGAAAATGTTGATATACTTGCCAAAGGTTGTGCACTTAAAAGTCGAACACTTACGTGAAGTGCATTTAAAGGTCAAAAATGAGTCGATCGTTTTTGACTGGTAAAAGCATCGTCTTGTATTGTTGAGGGTGGTCAAAATGCCAGTAAAAACCAGTCAAAAATGCCCGTGTGTGCACACATGTTAGGTCAACAGTCAACACGGGCAGTTGACTGATTTTGAGAAAGTCTACAGCTACTTGCCACTAAAGTGCAGCTACAGTAGGAGGGTTAACCCTTTTATTTATTGTGTCTACTCCATTTCTTTGTTAACAAAAATTGAGCGAGGGCTTTTTTTTAAGAATAGGATTTGCAACAAATATAATGCTAAGTTTAAGATTTGAGCGAAACGATAAAAACCTACCTGTGAAAGTTTCAAGGGTCAATATCGTCACGATCAACAGGGCATGGAATTGGAGTGCTAGTATTAGATTAACTCCGTGACTGATGAGGTCATATTACCGTTGCTGCTGCATAAATAAGGCAGTAATTTTCAGTCACTGTGTTCATCTTAAGCTATAGGATAATAGGGCACCGATTCCATGCCCTGTTGAAAGTCTGCTCCGATCATGATGATACCAACCCTTTAAGCTTATTTCGTTGTGTAATTTACAAGAAAATTATCCCATAAAAAAAATGATCCCTTTATTCATGAAGTGGCCTTGCTCCTACAAGAATTAATTAACCCTCCTACAATCAGTGCAATTTTTGAAACAACCCATTCAGGCCACTCCAAGCCATTAGCTGTTGCCAGTGGCCTACTATGGTTACCCTTCTGTGCACTGTCACACCACTGAGATTGCAGGGTAAGGTGGTCTCCCATCGATACATTGCAGGCCATACTAATATGTTCAAACATTTACAGTGGCCTTGGGTGGCACACAGTTGATTTTGTAAGATTACTTGGAAAGGACAGCAGGCTTGTATATGTATGTACTGAATGTTGCTTATGAACAGAATTTTGTGGATCGGAGTGGCCTCCATGTGTAGGAGGGTAAATCCAGGCCTGATTCATGGGCAATTCCACGGTAATGGAGTGACACCAAAACACATTTTTCAGATTTTAAACACATTTATCACAAAGAGTTTATTGATTAATCCTGAAAGTTTGGTAACATTTAACTACCTAGTACTTGTATCTGTCAGTGTGTATTTGTTTATTTTCTTTTCCACTTCCATTAATTAATTATGAATATTTATTTCCCTGGTAACGGAGTGACGCTGAATGGACATGGGTATTTTGCTCATTTACTCACTATGAAAACCCTGTGAAATGAAATTGTTTCAGAGTTGTCTATGGTGTCAATATTAAAGTACAAAGCATAAGCTTTAATATGATACCCCACTTTAAAAAAATTATTGGCTAAAAAAAATTATACAATATCCTTAACGATTTTGTGTCTGGTAACGGAGTGACGGTAACGGAGTGACAAAATGTACTACCACATACAATGATATACAAAACAATAATATGTGCTGCCAAACAATTTACGTAATACCTGAAGTCAATGTTTTATTGAAGTGAGTTATTAAAAGTAATATTTGATAAGTAAGTAATATAATGAGGGATGTGGGAGTAATTAATAGAAAAAAAAGAAGTTGACATTTGATACTATTTTACTTTATAATGTACATGTACATGTACAGGTCTGCATTTATGCCAAGTCGTTATGAAGTTGGAACTGGTACATGTATGAACATTTCTATGTAGTAGTGGCCTTCCTTGCTTTCTTACGCTCTCTATGAGTCTATCTTTCAACAAGTATTCATCTTTCTTGCAGCTTTTCATGATTCTTTCCCTATATCTATGCTGTTTTTGACACTCGATAAAGGCATACTGAGGACATGGACATGAATATGAATAATCAATAACACACCTTTGTAAAATATTTTAATAATACAGAATACTTGCAAAAAGTTGCTTTTGTATGTGTACATGTCTTGGGTTAAAAGGGCATACTTATACTTGTATAATACAATGTGTGTGTTACTACAATTAATAAACAGAAGTACATGTATGTAACTACATGTACAATTACATAAAAAATACTCATGTTTCCATAGGTTATTCTACCATTAAAAGTTTGGCTAGACAAAGCCAGGACAGCAGAGATGAGACTCAAGTTTGTATAAAATAAACATATTGTAACTTAAAATGTTTCTTATAAAATCACAAATAACACTCATTTTGTTGTTCCAAGCACTGAAATTAGGAACAAAGTGTACTCACTTACTGTATCCTGTAACTTTTCACCGTGGTTAGCCAAGAACCTGTCTATCCTCAATAATGAACAGCATACAATGCCTTAATCCGTGATGCTCAAACAATTTTAACTTCCCACCAATTTCTTAAAAAACGAATTCATTCCAAAAGCATTGTTTTGATTGGCCTAATATATGCATGACATATTTAATTATGCACTCAATTTCTATAATAAAATGTTCCAAATGTTCCAAACATGTACAGTCCACATGCAACACCATTTATTTCACACATGATAGTCACATGAATATATACATGTAGGTAGAAATTCTGAATACACAGCAGCAGAAAATGTAAGATGTGTGTATTATGCAATGGGATGTCACTCCGTTACCGAATAGTAACGGAGTGACCTAATTAATATGATTTTAATTACTAAACAAATGTTACACAGATTTCCTAATTAAGTGCTTTTATTAGGCTTATGTTAATTTGATTTGGCCAGAAAATTTCTTTGATCTCATACTTTGATTTTTTTAATTATTCTAAAAAATGGCATTTTTTCGGTAACGGAGTGACAATTTATTAATTATGCGATTAATTCCAATTTATTATGCCAACAAAATTCAGATTGTGAAAATTTTAATTTTATTAATTTAATCTATACTTCATCCTCACATCATCATTAAATTTAGTTTCTAATGTCTTATTTAAGGAATAATTTGAACAATAATTAATTTAAGTGTTTTTACAATTTTGCGATAATAATCACGAAAAATGAAATTTCAGGTATTTAATGTTCAAAATTTGAATTTTTTTATATATATCTGGAAAATACAGACTTTAAGCTTTCATTTGATACTAATTTTGTTGAAGTCCTGTAAGTTTGAAATTTTTGATGTTTTGTCCCATTTGGCGTGGAACTGCCCGAATCCCATTCAATCAAAACTCACAAGAACCAGACTAGGAGGCACCACAAATAAACTACCATCAACTACATGTACAAGTCAATTTATAATCCAACGATTGTTCTAAAAGGGTTTTGCTTTTGGGAAAGAAAATGTACAGTATATTTATCATTTTTGACAGGCATTGTCACTGTTTGACTTGTTTCTACTGTTGAGACGACAGCCTGTCCAGACCTGTGAATGGATCAGCTGAAACGGAACACATCTTTATGAATTTCTCTATGAAGTTATTTATGAAACCCTTTTTGAAATCAACTGATTCACGTGTGTGTGTGTAGGGCAATTTTTGAAGTCCTTGTTTAATTTCTGAATGAATCTCTTTGTATGAAATTCTGCCCCCCGCCCCATTTAGTCATGTTCCCTCTTTTAAATCCAACCTTTAAAGGGACAGTATCGTCACGATCAACAGGGCATGGAATCGGAGTGCTAGTTTCAGATTAACTCAGTGACTAAAAAACAATACCCCACATGATAAGGTTATAAACCACTGCTGCTGCATAAATGCGCCAGGGATTTTCAGTCACTGTTCATCTTAAAACCATGGCACCGTTATTCCATGCCCTGTTGAAAGTCTGCTAGATAGTGACGATATTGTCCCTTTAATCTGCCATCTTCAATACAGGAACCATTTCCAATAGAGGGGAGGGGAACACACCCTCAAGCCTCATTTGTTGGCTTCACCCTTGAATGCAAACATTGGTCCTTGGTACCACCACAAACACCCACTCAACAGGACCACCTGAACAAAATCCCTACTTTACCATGAACCAGAAAACAGCTACTACAAAAGGCAGGAGGCCCATGTGTACACATGAACTCATGCAGAAGACCGCACTGACAAATAAAAAAATAAAATAAAAAATTTTAAAATTCACCACGCTGACTGACTTCGTTCCAACAAACCCGGCTCAAGTCTTGTTGATGTTGTTCTTGTGAATTTCAATGGATATATGGGAATTCCACTAGTCTTTTGAGGCAGTTATCGGGTCCTGCTATTTCCGCTTGAAAAAGTCTGATTTGACAGCGACTTAAACAGCAGTCAAAATATTGTCCAGCACTCCCTGTTTTGCGGCATGTCTTTTTACTCTTTTGTAAATCAATTTCTATATAAACTAAGTTTTGAAAAAGTCTTAAAATATTTCATCTCCCCCCCCCAAGACATCTGGCGTTAAGACGATCAGAGCATACTACTCATCAAAATGTCGATTTGTAACCAACTGGTTCTTTTCAGAACTACATGTATTTAACACTCAAAAGCGAATTTGTACACCACAAGTATTCTTTACTTATCTTTTTCTCCATGCAAAGCTACAAGTCTTACACGTATAGTTGAGTAAGACTTGTAAGGCTTGGTTACAATTTCAGGCTGGCATAAAAACTCTACCATATACAAGTAGGCCTATATTTGTTTTGTGTTCCCGCGCCCCCCCCCCCCTCCATATTTTCTTGACGATATGCCCCCTATTTTTCTGCCCCCTATTTTTCCTCCCCCTCTTTCGCCATCTAAGATCCACCTCTAGATCTGCTACCCAAAAGAAATTGGGTTTGTCATGTATTAAAGAATTAAACAAGTGAAAAGAATTGAATGCCTGTACTTGAAAATTATAAACTGTTACTTTTTAGCTCATTTGGTTCCAGACACAATGTTTAATGGTTCCATAGACTTCACAGATGAATGCTCCCAGGGTTTTATTGTTTCAAGGTAGACTGCAGGTATTTATAGAATTAAGACCGAATTACACATACTATTACCACTAGTGTAAACTGAGTCGAGACCAATGGAACAGACCCAGACAGCTACGACCCCCCAGCAACGCTGAAATGTGTCTCGTTAATATCAGGTAACATTTCAACAATCAAGGCTATTAAAGGGACGGTACAACATTGGTAAAATTTGCCAAATTATTTTACAAGCTAACTTGACAGAAGCTGGTAATGGTACCAGTCATCCTGAAGAAAAGTTTCCATCTGAAGTGCTCTCATTCCAGAGAAAACGGACAAAAATCAAGTGGTGTGATTGGGCAGTTTTGAAAAATCCACGTAAATTTTGCTAGGGGTGTTGGGGTTACTGTTGTGAACAGCGCTGGGGTGAAATCTCTAGTTTATAAATATTTTTAGGGGTGACGTTTCTTTTGCTGTTATGTATATTACAGAAATCTGAAGATATTACATAAGCACATGTACATGTATGTTGTTTCATTTATACATTTACAATGTGGCTCAGTTGGAGACCACGGCGAGTGCATTAGCAGTGAAATGTCAACGTCTGCAAGTCAAGTAGCTTGTACGGTATAGTCATGTATTGCCTCTGTACCATACAGAATACCTCCTACAAAAGTGTGGGCAGAAATTGTACGCAACCCTCGAGCTGCCTCACTTTGATACTCACGACCCATCATCTGTTGCTTCAAGTCAACCTATATGATCGTCACAGCTTTACGACGAATGTTAATTCATAACAATTACACCATACTACACAACGGAACTTTTCTCATTAATGATACAATCCCTCCCTCACCCCCCCCCCCACCCACTAAAGAGAGTCAAGACCCACGGATATAAAATATTAATAATCCTCATTCAATTAAAAGAATTAACCCTCCTACTTTAGCTGAACTTTAGTGGCAAGTTGCTACAGTGATCAAAACCAGTCAACTGACTGTTTTGACTGTTGACCCAAATGTGCACACATGGGCATTTTTGACTGGTTTTTACTGTCATTTTGACCACCCTCAACAATACAAGACAATGCTTTTACCAGTCAAAAACAGTTGACTCATTTTGACCTGTAAATGTACTTACTACACCAGGTTTGACAGTGTTTGACTTGCCAAGTATATATCAACATTTTGACTAATTTTGATCCTAGTGGGAGGGTTAACGATATACATGTGTAATCCCTCCCCCACCCCTACTAAAGAGAGTCAAGACCCACGGATACAAAATATTAATAATCCCCATTTAATTAAAAGAATTAATACCATTAAAAAACAACCACCCTCAAATGAACAAAAAAAAATTATACAAGATAAGTATAAATGTTAAAAACAAAATAAACAGCCTAAGCTTGGCAATATTGATTTTTTTCATCCATGATATATCGGCAAACAGTATTGTGATTTTCAATAGTATCGTAATTATTTGTTTCACGCATGATTGCTTTAGAGCCTATAACCACAGGTATGTAACTGTCTACAAGCGTTACAATAAATCGCAAATTCGTTTGCATACATGTAGTGTGTATGTACATCTTTTTGTGTATATTACATCTTTTGTTTCTCACTTCTGAAAGCTGAAAAGACTGTCCTCATTTTGTTTCCATGGAATTTCCGACTTGACTCACAATAGCGATTTTTGGTTTTTAGCTGTTTCGCAGCGAAGCGCAGCGAAACAGCTATTGTTTTTGTTAAAGTTTTTTTTTTTCCTTTTTTTTTTCTTTTTCAGCGCTTTCCGTACCGGAAGTGCATTGCAATAACACATGTTTCATTCTGAACGCCATTTTGCAGTGTTCCGCCGTCACGATTGCAATGAAACTTAAGGGACCAAAGGCAATAGTGCAATAGTGTGCATATTGCAATGACGTCATAATTACGTCATCAGGTGTCAAGTTACACTAAATCAAAGATTAATAATGAAAAACATTAAAAAATTAATAACTCCTGAACCACATATGCTATCAATTTCATCTATGTGGCATATTGTAGGTCGTTACGCACTCCGTATTTCGTTCACAGATATGACCCCATTTTGACCTTAGCTTCCGGTCCAAACCGGAAGTTCCAGTTTAAAGAGCTCTACAGCCAATATGATCAAAAATAATGCTATGATTTCTGTGGATGTAATCATCAGTAGGGTGTACTCTTTTGGATAGTAGGTTTGATGACGTCATCATATGCAAGAGCGCCCTCTAGCGACAGGTTTAAAAAGACGTTATTTTCAATTGTACACTTGCCAATGTCACATTACCACAAATGATATGTCATATTGTAGCTTATGTATCAACTTAAATACCAAAACAAATTACGTCATCAGGTGTCAAGTTACACTAAGTTAAATATTAATATTTAAAAACTATTAAACAAATTATAACTTTTGAACCACAATAGCTATAATTATGATCTTTGAGTCATATTGTAGGTCGTTACCCACTTGACATTTCGTGCAAATATGACCTTATTGTGACGTTTGCTTCCGGTCGAAACCAGAAGTTCAAATATAGCAATGTTGTTAGAGCTCTACAGATACCCTGGTACAATATGTGAAATATGGTTTTTGTGTATGACATTATCACTGACGTGTACTCTATCACAATGTACGTTTGATGGCGTCATTATATATGTAAGAGCGCCCTCTAGCGACATGTTTTTAAAAGAGGTGCATTATATAAATTACACTTACCAATGACACATGGATACAAATGATACATGATATTGTAGCTTATGAGCCAATTTAGTCAACAAAACAGGTTATGTCATCATGACTTCATCGGTTTTTGAATTACATTAGTTTGAAGTTTTTTCAGTTAAAACAATCATATCTCATGAACTATAATTATGACATTAACTAACAATCTTTGTGTCATCTTGTAGCTAATTATTTGTATCACAATCCATTCAATGATGTCATAACATTTCAAAAGTCCTCATGGCTCAAAGTGGAAGTTAATATGATAAAAATAGCGAAACAGCTGGGTATTCGTTCACGAATACAATTGAGCTCTAGTTTTTGTTTTGTTTTGTTTTAAATTGCGATTTGCCAATATCTTGATAACTTGAAAAGGTTCTCGATATCGTTATCAAATTTTTAAAAAAAGGTATCACGATATTCGATATTATCATGTTATCACCCAAGCTTAAAACAACCTTAATATCCCTCCTACTTCTGGTACCTTTTTCATACAAGTTGATCCACCATTTGAAACCATTCGCTTTTGTGGTTTTGAATGGTGAAATAACTGTACAGTATTGATTCCCCCAAATGGTTTTGAATGGTACGTCAGCTAATACAAAACCTTGTTTGGATCTTTCCAAATGGTAGTACAGCTAATACAAAACCTTGTTTGGATACTTCTAAGTGGTGAATCAATGGACCCTCTATGCATTTGAATGGATTTGAATTGTAGTAAAGCTTGCTACCAACACTGTTCAAATGGTATCAGCATGTGTGTACAAAACCAATGGGCATTTTGGTAAGTGGAAATTTTGAATGGTTCCAAATGGTCAAACAGTAGGAGGGTTAAAAACAAACTTCCTTCTCCCCCAACCTGCCCTGCCCAAAAGAAATCAAGGTAGTCAGCTGTTACAATTGTTTAACTTGTTCTTGAGACAAACAGTGTATGGTGTACATTGCGTAGTTCAAAACACGTACATGACTGACTGGACACATTTAACCCTAACGTCCAAGGCATTCATTTGGGGTCCAGTACACTGTACTACAAAATACTACTCAATTCTCATAGACCAGTGTAGTAAAAGTACTCCATACTGCAGTTTACTCAAGTAGTATTTTGTATTATTCAGTGAGGTTAGGGTTAAGGCCAAAAAATAAAAGTCGCCACTTTCTGGTCTCCGCATGAGTCATCCCTGACCCGCTCGTCAGCATTTTTATTTTTTAATTTTTTGTTGTTGCTATGAAACGATGTCCATTTGCAGCCAAAATTGCTGAATCAATTGGAACTCTGCCGTGCTGTGTTTTAAACAACTTTTTCATATAGGGGTATGAACGTTTGCCTGATTTGTGAGGGCTCTTAGCCACCATACTTTGTGTATGGGAAATTTGGTGTGGTTCCAATAACCATAAATATATCTATTATGTATTTCACTGGTTGGTAAAAAAATAAAAAATAATAAATAAAAAATAAAATTACCAAAAAAAACCGGCATGAAGCCGACCTGTGATCAGAAACCGGAAACTTTTTTTTTTGGCTTAACAAGACAGCCCCAAAATTCCACTTGCACAACCCAATTCATGAAATTGTACATGTCATTCAGTTTAGTACAGTACATTGTGGGTTTTTTTATACCCAAACCTGTACTTGTCCGATGGTTCCATGAAGCTGCGGGCTTTAACAATTGTTCCGAAAATCAAGGGTATACAGCCCACAATGCACATTGTTATGGAGCCCCTCCATTAAGGGAATAATTGATGGGAGGAATTTGTGGAAACGGGTCACCGACCTCCCTGTGTATGATCAATGTTTTGTCCGAGCCTTCGTGGTCTTTCACAAGGTAACAGTGAACATGCGTTCAGAATTTTTTGCATTCATTTTGCAGTCATGTTTTCTATAAAAAAAAATTTACAAAAAATAAAGTCACTTGTCAGACAGAATCATTTCTAAGGATGTCCTAATTTTGCAATTTTGCAACCAGACAATTAAACTTTGAACACTTGATCAAACAACATTTTTTATTAGAACCCACAGACTATGGGGTCACAATCCCAATAATGCTTGCATGGGGTTTTCTCCACTTCTACTGTACTAAGTGCTTTTAGGTGGACGGGGAGGGTAATGGGTTCAGAATTTTTTGCATTCATTCCAATGTGGAAAATAGATAAAGGCCGCAATCCATTACAAATTGTATACATTTCATGTTTTCTAAAAAAAGAAAAAAAAAAATGTTTTAATAAATTTTAAAAAAAATATAAAAAATGACATGTCACTTGTCAGACGGAATCATTTCTAAGGATGTCCTAATTTTGCAACCAGACAATTAAACTTTGAACACTTGATCAAAAAACATTTTTTATTAGAACCCACAGACTATGGGGTCACAATCCCAATAATGCTTGCATGGGGTTTTCTCCACTTCTACTGTACAAGTGCTTTTAAGTGGACGGGGAAGGTAATGGGTAAATTTTAGGGGCAGGGGCCAACGCCAGCCACGCCCACCTTTGAGTCCATCCAAGATCGTATACTTGATAATACAGCCATTCGATTCGATTCATTCTACCATATCGCTGGACTTTACAAACAGTGAAGTGTTTGTATAAGGGTATTTGCAAGGAATGCAGCCACCCTACTGTGATTTAGAAAGGACTGCCACTGTGGGATTATTGTTGGTCTTTTAAGTTTTATATGGTCTTGTTACAAACATTTCTGCTAGAGAGTTAGGCCCAAAAAAAAGTCTGCTGTTTCTGGGCATCGGTCGGCTTCAAAATTGGTGCGGTGACACTTTTTTTTTTGGTAATCTTTTTCTTCTTTTTTTTGGCCAATAGGGAAATTACATGATACACGTACATTGTATACACAGGGACCAAATTTCTAAGAGGGGCCTCACAAATACGGCAAACGTTCATACCCCTATGTGAAAAAGTCTTTTAAAACACGTAGCACGGCAGAATTCCAATCAATCAAGCACAATTTTGGCTGCAATTGGACATTGTTTCAAAGCAAAAAAAAAGAAAAATTAAAAATGCTGATGCGCGGGTCTGAGGTGATGCATGCAGCGACCAGAAACCAGAGATTTTTTTTGGCCTATTGTAATAAAACTTCATTCAGAAATTTTTCTATCATATCTGCACATTTAAAAAAAACAAAAAAAACATGTACCTTTGACAAATAAACTTCACTTCAGTAAACTTCACTAATATTATGGTAGATGACACATTGAACTAAAGAGGTGGACTGATTTTCATGGCCCACACATTGGAAATACATTGGAAATCATACCTGCACATTTCCTACAAACTTCACTCATTGTGATAGAGAATACAAACAAGCTCTTCATCATGAACCTAGCCTGAATATTCATACAAATATTTGCATTTTATTTGTGTCCGACATATCGGATGGCAGCCATTTTGGCGGTCCATGTGGAAAGAAATGTCGAACAATGTCCAAGCATATATTTAGCAGACGACAAAATGACCAACATCTCACCGAATAATGTGCAAACAAAATCTTCCAAAATGTTGTTCCCAATCCTCACTTGACTACACTTCCCTCTCCTTGTGTGTCCTCTATCATCTTTTAAAGGAAAATCTGTGATAACTATCATATTTGGATAGAAAAGTGGTATGAAAAAGTGGGATAGAAAAGCCAATGTAGCCTACGTATGTGGACACATGATTTTGTGTGAGATGTTCGCCATTTTGTCGTCTGCTAAAACCATAGTACAAGGAATTTGTGCACATTCATGGTGATGCTATTAAGCCTATTTTAATGTAACGTTGGGATATACCTCACTTTTTCCATTCTATAGAAAATAAACCATAAATCATAAATTACAAACCTTTGGCAGTGTGGATGGATTGCTCAAAGATCGAATCCTTTCCTTCTTCTTCAGTCTTGCGCCTGTCGGCCATTTCAATTATGTGACAAGTAAACAATAACTTGGCACACGTTCAGTTACGGGCGGAAAAGCATATCAATTCAGAATTTGTGAACCTCAAAAACCCTAACAAGTAACCCGATACGAGGTGTTGTTCCTTGCCCAGTTCAACAGGGGAACAGCCGCCGTCTTTTCAACGACAGCCTCTGCCCAAGAACTACGACTGAATACCTCGAGTCAGTAGCCGGTCTTGACTTGCCCCACGGAAGTCAAAGCCCGTCTATGCAGCGATTTAACTACGGACCTGGTATAACAACCAGCACCCCCATAACTCTAGCAGTCTGGTCGTCGAAAAAAAAGACAACAATCGGTCGTCGCATTTGCCATTATTCATCCGTACAGAGACTTTGACGATTACCATATCTATTGTTGGTGTTGGGTTGGGCCTATTCATACCTGTAGCTAGGGTACCGTAATATGAGAAGGCGGAACATTTATCTAGACACGAAAAGCGTGGACGCACGTACCATGTTAATCTATGGGCTGTCGTGTCACGTACATGTACATGTGTGTAGCTGCTATACAATTGAGTTAAGAGGTCAGAGGGTTCCAAGTTTCGTTTTCAAAACGTCTGGGTCCCATACGGTTCCCGTGGGTATAGTGTATTTGTACCTACCGGCAACTTGCAGCACCACACGGTCCACCAGGTTGGTCACCTCCACGAACCACCGGTAGTTACCGTCGCTCCTCCCCTGTCTCTCCAAGACGTCGGAGATGGACATCCGGTTCTGGTTGATATTATTGCTAAAGTCCATTCTGCTGTTTCCTCCAGACCGGGTTCTTGGTCTCCTCCGATACCAAATGGAATCATAAAAATATCAACACAGTTTTAATTTTTTGAATTCATTGCTCATGGCTTACAAATAAAATTAATCAAATTTCAGTGTTTTGACAGAATTATTTTTCATCAATGTTCCGGTAACAAAAATGAGTGTTTCTTGTAACAAGCAGGCTGATGGCGCAGTCACACATATAGCCTAGCCCTACAAGGCCACAACTGGCAATTTGCGTTCCTTCACTACACATTCTAATGACGCAACGAATTGTTTTGCACTGCCTACAATGTTTTAAAGCCATGCAGGTTGTGGGGCCATTGTTGTTACCGATGACTTCCACTCGCTACCGCCCAGCCTACGTCTTCAAGTAGGTGGCTGCGCAAACTAACACTAATCTTAACACCCAATTGAGCTGAACCCAACAATCGTTGATTAAATATTATTTTCCATTCGACAAAGCTCAACAGGTTTGTTGTCGGAAAGGAGGAAAACACCTGTTGATCGCGCAGTCATGACTGTAGACTTTGATCGGATAGGCCGATATATATACGTGATAATAATATCGAACGGCTAGCCCTGACATTTAAGGAGAACTATCGATTTTAAAATGTATGTGGGCAGTGCCTTTTCATCATCATCATCATCATCTCCATGGTTGAATTGATATTCTCTTCAAATATATTTTCCATAACGAGTGCCCAGCTGGGATTCCCACCTCAATGCTGACAATTTGCCGCGGCCATACACTGTACTAGTAGGGAACCCCCGTCTAGCATTTTATAAGCATACCAAGATACCAAAACATACTGGTTGACGCAAACGAGCGAGGCGTCAGCCCTTGCAGCCTATTGAG
The DNA here is from genome assembly GCA_029582265.1 of Zoroaster sp. YZ-2022. NCBI lineage: Eukaryota > Metazoa > Echinodermata > Asteroidea > Forcipulatida > Zoroasteridae > Zoroaster > Zoroaster sp. YZ-2022. The sequence continues at coordinate 6,065,270 of CM055833.1, read as the reverse complement.
GGAAGTATCCCGGGGGGAACCAGTCTTCCTGGCTGGAGAGGTTCGATCTTGTTTTCAATAGAGCAACCAGTTGTAAAGTGGAAGTTAAGGTGAGCAATAAGGCATGGCCATTCGCAGAGATGAAAGAACTAGCCGAAACCCATTATCGGTATAGCCGGAAAATGCCAAGGACAAAACCCCCATGGTCCAGGGAGCAAATCCAGTAATCTCCGAGAGTGTACCTCGTGACTGTAACTGGGGGAGGGGGGGGGGGGCCAGGAACGTCAGGGCCTATCCCGTGGAGGCTTGGATGACCGCAAGACCCCCCCCCCCCCACACACACACCAGCTGGACAGTTGGTGTGACAACGGCTGTGATGCCAGATGACAACATCGCTCCCTCACCGTTTTTAAAGTACATTGCGGCCAACACAAGATTTACAATTTCTTCCTCCCAATATTATGAGTTCCACTTTTTCAAAAAATACAACCCCACACCAATAGTTCCCTCCCCCAAAAAACAAAAACAAAAAACAAACAAACAAACACCCCAACAAACAAACAAAACAAAACAAAATAAAACAACCAACCAAACCAAACCAAACAAAATAAACAAAGTGATGGGAAAACAATGAAAACACGAACCAATGGTTTGCCCCCTCTCGGAAAAATCTGTGCCCCTGCAATTTCGATTAATTGAGGTGCATTTCTTTAATTTAGATTTATTTACAGTTTTGTTTGGCCTATCCCCAATCCCCAAAATATCACTCCCGGGGATTGTTCGTCTGGAAGCTCGACATTCTTCTTTGGCGGCGGTGACTTTGTTCTGTTCGGGGACCTCTGTCAGGCTGGTAGTCAGGTTAATTGGGACACGGGATGTGTCCCCATGCAGACGATAACGAAACTTTTACATATTGGCTTTGGTATAAAGCATTAATCCATACACTCTTAAAAAAACTAAAGTGTTGAATCAACATTTTAAAGAGTTCGGACTCTTTATAAAGTTGGATTTAACTTTTAAACGGAGCTTGACTCCGTGTTAATTTAACATTTTCTTTGAGTTGAATTTTACTTTATAAAGTGTTGTCACTCACCGAACTCTTAAAATGTTGATTCAACACTTAAGTGATAAACACAAAAATTATGGGTATATAATTTATGCTTATTCTCTTTGAATCAAGATTTACATTATTACCATTCAGTGAAAGTTTCAGCGCAATGCGGATTCGAAGTCATGAGTAAGCATTCACAATTTTGACAGAAAAAGCAAAAAGTTGTCGTCTGGCAAAGTTTTGTAAAAGTGCGTTGTGTATTTTGTTCGTGTTTTCCCTGAAATGAGTACGGAAGCGTAGTACCACCACATGAATAAAAAAAAATCTCGCTCTCGTGTACGTACACGATAGTTACCTCGTGTACGTACACGATAGTTACCTCGTGTACTTACACGATAGTTACCTCGTGTACTTACACGATAGTTACCTCGTGTACGTACACGATAGTTACCTCGTGTACGTACACGATAGTTACCTCGTGTACGTACACGATAGTTACCTCGTGTACGTACACGATAGTTACCTCGTGTACTTACACGATAGTTACCTCGTGTACGTACACGATAGTTACCTCGTGTACGTACACGATAGTTACCTCGTGTACGTACACGATAGTTACCTCGTGTACGTACACGATAGTTACCTCGTGTACATACACGCGATAGTTATCGTGTACTTACACGATAAGAGCGAGATTTTTTTTTATTCATGTGGCGGTACTATACGATTCCTATGGAGGTCGAAAAGTGGACATCTGCTTTTCAGCTTTCTAAATAATGAAAAAGCAGATTGAACGTTGTTGCCTAGTGCATTTTTCTACTTTTCTGCTTTTCTTCCACCTAAAAAGTAGATTGAACATTTTTGGTAACATCAATTTTTCTACTTTTCTGCTTTTCAGTTTCAAGAAAAGCAAATTTTACTTATTCACCTACACTGGCGATGAAAAAGTGGACATCTGCTTTTCTGGTTTCCTACAACCAGAAAAGCAGATTGAACGTTTTCGACAAATCAATTTTTCTGCTTTTCTGCTTCCCGAAAAGCAGATTAGACGTTTTGTCACACAGTGGCCAAAAAGTGGACATCTGCTTTTCTGGTTTCCCACAACCCGAAAAGTAGAAAGAACGTTTTGGACAAATCCATTTTTCTGCTTTCCTGCTTCCTGAAAAGCAGATCGAACGTTTTCTCAACAGTGGCCTAAAAGTGGACAAGTCTGCTTTGCGCTTGAAGAAAAGCAGATTATATGATTTTTGATAAATCTACTCCCCTATCCACAAAATAATGGACTAATCCGTCACAATACAATGTCCGACGTAGGCACCAGGTAGGCGCGTTCCGTTTGATCTGTGATGTACCGCCCCCTGTTTTTCAGTGACGGTTATCACATGCATCGTTTTGGTATAAATCTACTCCCTTATCCACAAAATAATGGACTAATCCTACCATCACAATACAATGTCCGACCATGGAGGAAGAAAACATTTTCTTCCTCCATGGTCCGACGTAGGCGCCAGGCAGACGCGTTCCGTTTGATCTGTGATATGCCGCCCCCTGTTTTTCAGTGACGGTTATCACATGCATCGTTTTGGTGCATTGGTAGGATTCATCCATGTTTTTGTGGATAAGGGAGTAGATTTATCAAATCATTCAATCTGCTTTTCTTCAAGCGCAAAGCAGACTTTTAGGCCACTGTTGAGAAAACGTTCGATCCGCTTTTCGGGAAGCAGGAAAGCAGAAACTGGATTTGTCCAAAACGTTCGATCTACTGTTCGTGTTGTGGGAAACCAGAAAAGCAGATGTCCACTTTTAGGCCACTGTGTGACAAAACGTCTAATCTGCTTTTCGGCTATTAGAAAAGCAGAAAAATTGATTTGTCCAAAACGTTCGATCTACTTTTCGGGTTGTAGGAAACCAGAAAAGCAGATGTCCACTTTTTCATCGCCAGTATAGGTGAACAAGTAAAATCTGCTTTTCTTGAAACTGAAAAGCAGAAAAGTAGAAAAATGGATGTTACCAAAATGTTCAATCAACTTTTGAGGTGGAAGAAAAGCAGAAAAGTAGAAAAATGCACCCGCCAACAACGTTCAATCTACTTTTTCATTATTTAGAAAGCTGAAAAGCAGATGTCCACTTTTCGACCTCCATAGCTTCCGTAAATGAGAGCACTTTAGACAGGATGACTGGTGTTTAGAATTTAAACATTATTTCTAAACACTTAGGCCCGTATTCTAAAACCCTCCTTTATAGAGGCTTCCTTTACTGAGGAGTTCCTTTGCTAAAGGCTCCTTTAACAAATGGTATTCAAGAACCACACTTTAACTTCCCTCATGTTAAGGTCGTCCTTTACCACAAATTTTTTAAAGGCTCCCTTTAAAGAAGGGACACTTTCTCTAAGGCTCCCGGCTTTATGCTCCTAAATGATCTGTTGTAACAGGACGATGTCAGTTTTCTAGTCCCGTGTAATACCTCTGGTGATTACGCTGCCATTGTTATTGTATGCAGTAGAATTTCCTTTTGTTTGCAACAGCGTCCTGTCCAATTGGAAAACTAATTACTTCGGCCCGTTTTCTTGCTATCACTGCTGAAACACTTCTGACGATTCTTGAAGCCGATGGCTGGGACACTCCTTGCAAATCTCCGTGAACAATCTGAAACGAACCCGTCGCATAGTAACGGAGTGCAACCAGCAGTTGGGTCCTTGGTGACAAGGGGGCGTCCACGATTGTTCTCAGGTTCTGGTATGTCGTCGCCGATGAAGTTCATCAGGTGGTTAAATCCATCCTTGGTGAACCGAAAGCGTTTAAAAAAGGCGTCATCACTGAAATCATCCTCTTGAAACTGAGGAAGACGTGTCCTGATACGTGGCATACCCCTAATGACGTCATAGAAACGCGCTAGTCGGTTGACGTAATCACCCATCGCTGAGGTATCAGAAGAGATCCTTGCACGTTGGCTGCTAAAGGAAGACTAAAAGATACTCCAGACCAACCTTACGTTTAAAGGCCTCCTTAAGGCAAAATAAAGCATTTCCTGTAATAAAGGAAGGTTCTTGAAACGACCCAACCTTTGCAAGGAAGGTACCTAAAGGCGTCCTTTGACCCGAGATAAAGGTTGGTTCTTGAAATAAAATTTAGCTAAAGGTTGACTTAAAGTCTCCCTTAACGCTAAAGGAACGTTCTAGAATACGGGCCCAAGATTGTACTCACTTTTTTCACATGTTTACCCTATAAAACATGTTTAGATTGTGCTTTTCTGTGATAATGAACAGGTGTCAAAAAGCTCAGCACGTAATAGCTTTGTAACACGTACATGGCCGTTTAATATTTAAACGCATTCCTGAACGCGTGTATTTAAATTCTAAACGCATCCGGGTAATAAGTTGGTAACTTTGTAATGAGGTATATAATGACCAGTGTTCTACTTTCCCCATGCAAAGGTGAATATTCTTTACCATGAATGTGTTCTGGCTTTATACGTTTTTCTTAGCCACCATACATTATGCTAGAAAAAGGGCTATCACCCCCTAGCCCAAATATGGACCCCCGTCTCTGTATACACGAAGGTGAAAGTCTAACTATCACCCCGTCCATGGCGCTCACAGTGGGAGATTCAGTCACCACTGGGATGTGGATGGCAAAAGGGAGCGCATCCACCCGGAAAAAACACTAACCTATAGGTTAGTGTTCGTCCGTCTTTACAGGTTGTCAAAGCTGCTTCTACAAAAGTATTCTTTTTCTTTGAATCATATTCAATAATCAAACCCGTGAGAAAGGTTCAGCTAAAATCGATTCACACATTTGGGAGAAAATTGAAATGGAAACAACATTAATTTTTCGAAATAATGTTGAGGTTTTCAAAACACTTGTCAATAGATGGCGGTTTCATTTCCCATAGTGGACAACACTGCATAAAAGATACGATAACAAGTCTGAAAATTGAACTATAATATAGGCCAAAAAAAAGCCTCCGGTTTCTGGTCTCCGCGCGCGTCGCCTCAGACCCGCGCGTCGGCATTTTTAATTTTCTTTTTCTTTCACCCCCCATTTTGTATTTTTATTTATTTTCATTTTGTTTTTGTTTTTGCTATAAAATGATGTCCAATTGCAGCCAAAATTGCTGGATCGATTGGAATTCTGACGTTCTGTGTTTTAACGACTTTTTCACATAGGGGGATGAACGTTTGCCCGATTTGTGAGGCAATTAGCCACCATACTTTGTATGTAGGAAATTTGGTCCCCGCGTATACATGTATCACCTATTAATTATTTTAAAATAATTTAAAAAAAAAAAAAAATAATAATAATAATAATAATAATAATAATAATAATAATAAATAAAAAAATAAAAAATAAATAAATAAATAAATAAATAAATAAATAAAAAAGATTACCAGAAAAAAATTTAATAAAAAATAAAAAGCGCGTCACCGCACCGATTTTGAAGCCGACCGTTGATTACAAACTGGAGACTTTTTTGGCCATAAGTTAAAGGAAATAATTTCACTTTTCTTAAAAATAATCACACCTCAAAGGAAGATTGACATGTATCAACTGGCAATTTGTTAGTTTTAAATAATTGGATTTTTATTTTGTATTTTAATGATTTAAAAAAAAAATTAATTAACAGTACTACACCTTACAATTATCATTTTTTTAAATTATTCCTTTATTTAGGCTAATCTGATCAATTTTATCTCACTGAATCATCAACAATTTCGAAGCATTGCATATCGCAAACCATATTCAAAACATTACCCACAAAATGTCCCGTCTTAACTCCGTGACAAACGGGACTTACTTGTATTCTAGACATAATCCTTAAAAAGTGAAAACTAATTAAAGAAGGCGAATTTCGTTATCAAAACAATGATATTCAAATAAATAAATAAATAAATAAATAAATAAAAAATGCGACCGTGTTTTTCCCCCGTGGATATGGCGCCCTCAATCGGTAGTCAGCAGAAGTTGTAACCCCCAGACGTCAGTGTGATAAGTTCCCTGACGTCTGATGGGGCCCATCGGACCGTAAAATTGACACACTATAATTACTTCAGCCTTGTACTGCAAGGAGACCCTCTCAATGGCTGCATATTTCGAATACAAATGCTGGTGTACTGCTGTAACAAAAACACGCCGTTTGATAAGAACTGTATAATTGTACAGCCAGGGGCGTAGCGAAGGCATTTTCTTTGGGGGGGGGGGGGTTGCGAAAGTCAATTTGCCGACTGACATCAGTGGCGTAGCCAGAATTTTCAGAGTGGGGGAGGTGGCAAACATTGTTTGGGGGTAAATTTACCGACACAACCCTAATATGAAAAGACAAATTTACTTTGGTCCCGCCCTCCAAAATGGACAATCTCTAAAGTCGCTCAACCGCAGCTTGTTCCGTGAGTTAAATACAATGCATTAATTGTAGCGTACAACTCGGCAAACCTTCAGTGCTTAGAAACACGATACATCGCAGCGGCACACCCACAGCTCTATAGGTTTGCCGACTGAACATTTATTCTGGACCAACCCTTGTTCTGGTAGGCCTATCTTATGATGCTTCATTTCCCGACTGAAGCTCTAAATGCCGATTGAGAAAAATTATTGGGGGGGGGGGGGGTCAAAATTATTTCACTTAAAGGGAAGGTACAACATTGTATTTGGTAACATACGTTCATATCAACCCATGTACCAGTTTTCAAGAAATATATCATTAATACAAACGAAAAACATTGTTTCTTCTGTTTATTGCAAAATCGACATGCAAGTTCCTCTTTTCACTAAGATGAAAGTATTTCAGATTAAATGGACACTTATATTGTGCCGGTATCCGCCAATGAAGTTTGACGCTCATGGCGCATGAACATTATTACCCCTGTCACTGGGCCAGTTGTATCATTTCTAGAACCATCTCAACTCCTTGGGGAGTATGCAGCCCATGCTGCCAAATGTGTAGCGCAACGAGCTTAATCAAACACAATTACCATCTCTGCCCTCAAATGTCCCCATTTAAACTCCTGGGTGAAGAGAAGCAATTATAGTTAAGTGTCTTGCTCAGGGACACAAGCACCACGACGGTCGCGGCCAGGATTCGAACTTACATTCTGATGACAACGTGTACTAACTGCATGTGCACCAAGTATGTTTTGAGATAATTTGTAAATTTGATAAAAATAACCAAAGTTGTAGCTTAATCTTTTTAATAGAAAATGCACCTCACACAAAATTATTTCTCGACATGATTGATACCATCGTCAGTTTGAAACCAATCAAGTCATTCAATTTTAACCCTTTGATTAGTTTAGAATCACCAATCCTGAACCATACTTTTCATACAGAATGTTAAGTAAGACTAATTGCGGTGACACCATGTGGAATCTCAATTGAGTAGTAATTAGTTCTGAAAAGAACTGGAGGTACAACTCGACGTTTCGATCAGTATGCTCTGATCGTCCTCAGGAGAATGCCGGACTCTGGAAAAGACTGCTGGAGGATCATGATGAATGGATGCTGGAGGATTAGTTCGTTGAGGCGCGCAGGCGGGAACTGTTGAGACTAGGATCCTAGGGGTTGGGGGAGAGGAGTGTGTGCTCACTGAACTGAATCAGTTGTTAACAAACACAGGGGGAAGGAGGGTGGTTGACTTAGGATATAGGAGATCCCCCAGTCTGGGGTGGGTTATGGACTTTATAGAGGATCCTTCAGTCTGTACTAGTATTGGTCGCCAAATGTCGCTGATAAAATACAGAATGTTATTATTGAATAAAAGAATAAAGAAATAAAAAGATAAATTAATAACATTTGAAACAATAAACTAACAAACAAATAACTAAAACAACGGGAAGCGAACAGCAAGTGGAAAATCTAAAGAGATGCCCAACTCCTCGTCTCCTTTGCGTGCGCCATTGCGTAAGGTGCTCTTCAATGTCGTGCGTGTATTGAGAATAACGTTGAGTCTGGGTACCAACCTCATTGCCTTGCAACTCAAAGTCAAACACCTCGTCAGTGCCCCGAGTGATTCCGACAAAATCCTTTCTGACATAGGCATCATGCGCCCACACAAAACATGTTTTAAGGGTAGGGACTACAAAAACTGTGGGAGACGAAAGTGAACAATGAACCCCCCCAATTTTTTTTTTTACAAAAGCTGCCAAACTTGTGTGAGATTGTTGCACTTTCCGCGTGGGTGAGAGATTATGCCCAAATATCGCGACACGATATTCATGCTGGAGTGAATCCCCGCCCCCGCGGTAGTATTTGCCTGGAGGACTAACATTTTAATGTCAGTGTTGTGTTTATATCCTTGAACTAGAACAGCAGCAGCCTTACACGGAGAAAGGATGATTGCGTGAACATGGGTAAACACAGATTCACAAAAGAAAGGGAGGGAAATGTTTATGCTGAGATATTTACAATGATTTCATGATGTGGGATATTGAAACGGGGATATTATAAGCATGCTGTTAACTTACACAACATGCAGGGCTAGGACAGTAGGAGAGACCCCGCAACTCTTGTCTTTATAGTTATTGCTTATAATTAATCAGATTACCTTTACAAACAGAAATGGCCACAGTAATTCTTTTAAAGTCTACTCACCTAGTTTAAGTATTTTCCTGCATAACACGATGTCACTATTTCTACTACATCTAAGACGTAAATTATAATTTAGCATTGCCGGTTTATTGCACACATGGTTCTGTCAATTGACTTCAAGACGCACTTTTTAAGTCACGTTTACGGCACAGGAAAGATTTGCAGATAAGAGTAATGCCGAATATTCACTGTATATTCAGCTGATGTATCTGGGCTCCATGTGCGATAGAAGAACATCCCCCGTTATTTTCTCGGCATTGCTAGCATGGATTTATAAGATGACTCAGTGCTTTCACCCATACATAATCGTGAAGCTGTCGTACGTGTCTGCTGCCGTTGACTTCAACGCACGGTTAAAGTAGCGGTTGGCAGTCTCCCAGCCATTTACCCGTGACACGGACGAGGGCTTGCCAAAGCTATCCCAGGATGCGTTCATTACACATTTTCTGCTGCGGGCGGAAACTTTCATATAATTTATACCCATGTTCTGTTTTTCTCAGATCTGGCCTCTGTTTACATGTGCAATACTGAAGGGAAGCCAGTAGCCATTTTATGCAGACTGAATTTCACATTCACTTTAGCATGCAGGTAAGGGCATGGAGGATTCATGGTTAAGGGTAGACCTACATGTATGGCCTATCCCAAGGACCATAGACCGTGTGAAAGAAAATGTGCCCCACCCCTCCAGCCAAACAAGTAATAACACTATAAAAACTAATAAAAACAGCTCAGTAGTATAGCTTATAACGGTATATAGGTATGTTTTATGCCCAAAATATCTTCGCGTCATTGACGTACTCAATAATCATGTAAATTATATGAACTGCTGCGAGCCACATACACTCGCATGAGAAAGATGCAACGTGGTCATCAGACGGCAAACGCACTGGCCTCATTTCTTAAAGGTATTCCGTGTGTGTGATTTGAAGGTCAAACCGTTTGTGTTGAGCGATGGATCTAGGTAAGATACGTAACTTGAAATTAAACAACATGTTAGACAAAAAAGAAAATCTGTAATTAGTTTTATACATTAAAAAAAAAGTTGTTTGTGCGTAGCCTATGAGATTAACCCTAACCACCCCAAATCCTGCAAAATCCTCCAAGGGGCACTTTTTGGGGAAAATTCAGCACTCTTGGAAACTGGTACTTTCACCTCTTCAAATGAGACAAAATTACTACCTGAGAAGAAGTACAGGCCATAAGTGCTGAATATGAAAGATCAACGAAAATGCATGGTGCAATTTGAAGATAAGGGCATGTTTCCAAAAGTGCACTGATGGATTTTGGAGGATCCAGGAAGGTTCCTAGCCAGAATACCTAGAGGGTGCAGTTCTTAGAACTAATATTTTGTTGGGGGCTAATGCTTTATCTTTTTCAAACAATACATTCAATTAGTAGGCCTATCCATCTAGAAAAAAGTCTTACAAAAAGGGGTTCGTGGACGGGTCAGACTTTAGTCCATTCATGGCCCATTGAGATGCAAACCAGGTACTTTTGAGGGCAAATTTGTGACAGGCTCTGGCAAAACCCTAAACTTGGACCCAATTTTCAAAAGTGAGATTTTGGTATAGTTTGATTCTCTAGATTTTCCTCTTTCATTTGATACCACTATTTGTAGAAATCAGAAAAAACGGTTCCCCCTGATTTCTACAAATCTGGTATCAAATGAAAGAGGAAAATCTAGAGAATCAAACTATATACCAAAATCTCACTTTTTGGGTCCAAGTTGAGGGTTTTGCCAGATCCAGTCACATTTATTTATAATTCACAGTCACAAGCACATTCACAGTCACACTCACAGGGGATAGACAATCCTGTGGGGCTTCAGCCCCCACAGGCCACCGTATAAAAACACTTCCGTACTTTTTTAAAATTTTATTCACAGGTGGATGGATTGGCATTATAGGAGAAGCTTCATTGTGTTTCCCTTAGAAACTGGATCGTCAGTGGGGCAAATCTTTTTTGGTGGGGCCATGCTTCGAGGAATAGTCCCCTTGTCCTCTTGCATGCATTGTTGCTTGTTAACGCATTACATGTATACGTGTGTAATGTCTCTGCACTTAACGATAAAGTGTAGAATTTGACATTTAAAAAATAAACAAATGGCCGTGTTTTTTTGGTAAACCTTAACCCCCTAGGTATTCTGGCTAGGAACCTTCTTTAACCCTAACCCCCTAGGTATTCTGGCTAGGAACCTTCCTGAATCCTCCAAAATCCATCAGTGCACTTTTGGAAACATGCCCGTATCTTCAAAATGCACCATGCATTTTCGTTGATCTTTCATATTCAGCACTTATGGCCTGTATTTCTTGCCAGGTAGTAATTTTGCCCCATTTGAAGAGGTGAAAGTACCAGTTTCCAACATTGTTAAATTTTCCCCAAAAAAGTGCCCCTTGGAGGATTTTGCAGGATTTGGGGTGGTTAGGGTTTTAATATAAAACTTACATTCGTGGAAAGCTGACATTTATGGATCGGGGATGGGGTGAATTTAAATTTAGCAAGCAATTTTTTGTGCCTCCCTCAATGACAATGTGCCTCTTTCGAGATTCAATATCAGCCACTGAATGCTGACCATGATATCAATTTCCCCTGGAAATAATTTTGTCCGAGGTGCTTACATTAAGTTATGAAGAAACGTTAAATTATTGTCAATAGGTTTATTGTAGAAAGAACTCTTTCCGTAAAGGCAAGGTAAAATTAATGGTATTTACCCGATTCCAAAATAACCGAATTATTATATGAAAAAGTAGCCCCTGGAATTTTTTTTCCACCTGGAAAATAATTTGATCGAGGTCACAGAACTTCCCTCGCTGGGGGCCAATTGTTTTGTTTCAATTGAATTGTTTTTTCCCTAGGTGTATGGTTATTTTAACATTATCGTCCTTGCAACATTTTTGTCCTTTCATCCTCTTTGAATTTATTAATTTTTTAACTTTTACATTTTTGTATGTATTCGAAACTTTTTATATTTTACACTTGACATTTTACCTTGTTAAAGCGCCTAGAAGCATTTCTTCATGGATTGGGCGCTATATAAAATGCTTATTATTATTATTATTATTGTTGTTGTTTTGTTATTTTAAAGAAAAAAAATTGTCAAGAAAATTGACCGCCTCCTCCTTTGCTACGTGTGCGTCACATCATCTGTCCCATGCCAAAACTTGCTTTTCTTGAGACTGCAAGATTAACACAGAGATATTCGTGTATAAATGTTTCGTGTATAAAATGAATCGGTCCAAGTATAGGAGCACAGATTTCTGGATATTCCACTGGCATTCCTCATAAAAAGACTGTTTCCAAAGTCTTTTGTTGAGTTCTTATAACAACCTTTTTGATGCCCATGTATTTCTAACAACCAAATTTTGAGATTTTACCTGAAATTTATTAGCAAAATAATTGCTTTACGTTCCAAACGTAAGGCCAATAACCATTAGTTTGCACTTATACTGCAGGTTCCTTTGGGTTGGTAAACAGTTTGCAACAGCTTATTCTCTATTTAAAATTTATTTAGGTGTATCATGACGGCATCAAACAAGACTGTTTGCAGTGACCCCATGTAGAAATTCTCTTTTTGAGTAGTAATTACTTCTGAAAAGAACTGGTTGTTTACAACTCGATACAAGGTTATGCAATTACCCTGTGCGCCCGCCGGCCAGACTATGTACAGAAAGTAACCATCTAGCCTGAAGATCTGACGTCACGCTTTGAGCTAGAGGTGCGTGAATTACGCCAGATACTGGCGGTGCGGCCGCCATGTTTTCCCCCGATGCTCAACTTTGACCTTGGTTGGTAGCTATCGCGCGAGCCTCGAAGCGTGACGTCAAATCTTCAGCACAACGTATCCAATGGATACCCCTTGAATGGAACGCCTGGACATATGACGCTCGATATGCGACAGAGTGCACCCCCTCCCATTGTGTTCCAGGAATCTTAGGAATTCTTTAGAGGATTTCGGGGGGGGGGGGGGTCCGTTAACAATAGAACAACAGTGTGTTACTGTTAGTGTATAGGGACATTTGGGGGCGTGTCACTCTGCCGCTTATGGAGCATGGTATACGCCTGAAGCCTGTTTATATCCTTGATATTGGGTAAAGACAGGGGACCAGTCTAGTAACCAACCAGTTCTTTTCAAAACTAATTACGTTATTTTGTACCGTTCTATCCTTTTCACCACATGCAGTCTTACTTTTATTGGTCAAATTTGTCAAAACATAATTCTACATTCACCAGTTGAGAATTTAAAATTGACTTCTGCATTGTTCTAGAAAAATATGTGGATCAATCGCTCCGAAAGATTCACAGCATGGTTTATAAATGTTTTACTTTTTTATATTTTTTTATTCAGTATAGCATTTTACCAAGGTTATACCAAGTCGCTGGTTATGTCACAAACCACAATCAACTCTTTCACAAACACACACCAACACTAGCATGCAAAAATATGTCATGAAATTACCCCCCAAAAAACATTTCGAATTCCGCAACATTGCTAGTGAGGACTAGGCCATTTTATTCAGAGATCTCCGCTTACCCACAAAATCCATTCCTTATCAAACATGAAACAGCAGTACGTTAAAATACAACATTCAACCATGATTCAACCATCACGATGAATAATGACTAAAATAGCGAGCAATGGCACCCATGCTACCCTGACTCATCGCCCGTCTGGAAAGAAATGACAATAGCTATTTGTGGGGACAAAGACAGCAGAAAGCTTATTCAACAAAACCTTTTTAAAGTTGAAATGGGTAAAGTGGTTTAAAGTGGTTCTCTGTTCGTACCACAAACCCAGGTGAAATGAATGGGTAATGCATTCTCAATGACCGAGAAAATAATGTTTTGCAATGGTGTTTCATAAAGAACATTTTGATGAACGGTTGTATCATTGAAACTAAGGATTGATGGAATTCTTCAGGGATACATAACAAGTAATATGACTTTTGCCCTTCATGGACATAGATCAGCAGTGTATACTCGTTGATTCTGAGGGGTCTGTGGGGGAAAAATAAATCAGGCGACTCTAAAGGGAATAATTCAAACCCAGGAGATCCTAGAGCAGACTGCACAGAGCTTGCCCAATGGTGGTAGGCTGGCTATACGTGACTGGCTCTGGCAAAACCCTAAACTTGGACCCAACTTTTCGGAGTGACCTCCCAAATGTATCGTGAAAATTAACAATGTTCCCAACAACGTTTCAGGATTTTTCTTTTTCCATCAAAATCTAGAGAAAATGCTCTATATGGTGACATGAAAATCTCAAACTGGTACATGGTTCCTGGGGTCAGTTTTTGACCTTTTCATGGCTGTTACGCATTATGGTAAATGCCGAAAAGTTTTGGGTTTTGCCAAAGCGGGGTCACATATTGCAGTAGGTAACCAGCCATTTGCGCATGCATCCATTGATGAAATTCTCGAGTTGGTGATATCACAATTGATAAAATTAGTTTGCCTCACATGTTTTTCTTATCGCGATAATCCCAAATGTAATTAAAAAACCAACCAGAAATATCCAGAATGGGTATGGGTATGATCAATCACTAAACCCTGGGTTTTAATTGAACACCTGCACACCAGCTTTGATTGTGTATTAAACAAAATGGCTACCCAAGATTTCATGATCTTTGTTATACACTAAACCACTTCTCCTGGCCAAAAAAATTTGAGATAAAAACGTTATAAGTGATTTTTTATTATTTTTTTTTAAATCACCAATGCGGTACCAATGATCAAATCTTGAAGTCACTTTTAGAATATGTCTGAGTGAAATAACTATCAACATGATTTGTGTTTGACGAGAAATGGTTAAAAATAACAAGATCTCCGCAGTGTCTATGGTTCACTATAATACTACTCAAAACAATTTAGGGAACACCGGAATAATCTCAGTTAAAGCAAGATCATTTATTTCAGATAAACACAATGATAAACACAACTAATCCTCCAGCATCCATTCATGGGATGATCCTCCAGCAGTCTACTTAAGCAGCAGCATTTTCCAGAGTCCGGCATTCTCCTGAGGACGATCAGAGCATACTGATCGAAACGTCGAGTTGTACCTCCAGTTCTTTTCAGAACTAATTACTACTCAATCGAGATTCCACATGGTGTCACCGCAATTAGTCTTACTTAATGTTTCACAGAATTGATGAGTTAACAAAGATTTTAGACATGTGTGGCAGATTGAACACGGCCATTGTGTCAATATTGCTGGTACATGACATCATTGCACATGGCCCAAACCTATTTGATGTTAAAAATCCAGTGTTCCCTAAATTGTTTGGAGTAGTATATATGAAATACAGCTTAACTACTATTTTTGCATTTATGCTACAGGTCCTCGAGGTTGGTAAGCAGTTTGCAACAGCTAATTCTCTATTTAGTTCACCATATGAATCAGAGTGCAAGAAATGTATGGAGGTTTCTATTTTTTGGGGAATCAAAAAAATTATATATATATATATATATATATATATATATTAATAAATGTCTGAAAATGCATGAATTTCGAACATTTTCTAGACAAAAAAACAGCATAATTCCATGACTTTGATAAACCATAAATGTACTAAAAGGGAAGGTACAACATTGGTTATCACTTCATTTACAAAATGAACTGAACTATTAGCCAAAGTTGATAACACGCCGGTTGATAAATAGATGTCTTGATTCAAAGAGAGTAAGCATACTCATAGAAGCAGTTTTGCCAACATGACCAATGTTGTACCTTCCCTTCAATGTACATCTTGATTCAAAGAGAGTAAGCATACTCATAGAAGCAGTTTTGCCAACATGACCAATGTTGTACCTTCCCTTCAATGTACATCTTGATTCAAAGAGAGTAAGCATACTCATAGAAGCAGTTTTGCCAACATAACCAATATTGTACCTTCCCTTCAATGTATATCTTGATTCAAAGAGAGTAAGCATACTCATAGAAGCAGTTCTGCCAACATTACCAATGTTGTACCTTCCCTTCAATGTATATCTTGATTCAAAGAGAGTAAGCATACTCATAGAAGCAGTTCTGCCAACATAACCAATATTGTACCTTCCCTTCAATGTATATCTTGATTCAAAGAGAGTAAGCATACTCATAGAAGCAGTTTGGCCAACATTACCAATGTTGTACCTTCCCTCCAATGTATATCTTGATTCAAAGAGAGTAAGCATACTCATAGAAGCAGTTTAGCCAACATTACCAATGTTGTACCTTCCCTTCAATGTATATATTGATTCAAAGAGAGTAAGCATACTCATAGAAGCAGTTTTGCCAACATGACCAATGTTGTACCTTCCCTTCAATGTATATCTTGATTCAAAGAGAGTAAGCATACTCATAGAAGCAGTTTTGCCAACATGACCAATGTTGTACCTTCCCTTCAATGCATATCTTGATTCAAAGAGAGTAAGCGTACTCATAGAAGCAGTTTGGCCAACATTACCAATGCTGTACCTTCCCTTCAATGTATATCTTGATTCAAAGTGAGTAAGCACACTCATAGAAGCAGTTTGGCCAACATGATCTATGTTGTACCTTCCCTTTAAAGGGGGCCTCATGTGTGGAATGACTACAGATAACCACATACTCCCACCAAATGCGGCTGAAAAATTAACTGTATTCACTTGATGCGTACATAAAATTGCTAACAATGTTATTGTCTGCATGGAAAAACAAACTAACGCTGGCATCCTGGCTCGGTAATTCACAAGACAAATAGAATCATTAACCAATGTGATGCCAACTTATCTGCTGTTCATATGATGACCACCTCCACCCTCTTTCAAAAAAAAAAATTTTAAAAAAAATTAAAAATTAAAAATAAGATAAACAAAACCAGTTCTGGAACAGCTAATAATACAATGCCGGTTTTGCAATGCCCTTGAAACTACAATAATGTCTGTTGCTGTTTCATGTTCAACAAGGATAACAAAAATCTTGCCTCTGCAGACAACAGTTGTTGACCACATTTAATCAGTAGATCCAACCATAGGGAAGTGAGTTGGGGGGCGGGGTAAATCGGTTGTTACATATCGGCTCCCCACATAGAATGCGATGGCGTTTGCTGTGAGAAAAACAAAATAAAAACAAATATTGCGTTCAGTTAGTTGTAGCTGAAATGTTTCAACATCATGCATCAACATTCCAGATTATTACATGGTGTCATATTAAAAAAAAAAACTATGACTGCAACGGTCAAAATCAGTCAAAATTTTGATATAAATGCCAAGGTATACCGAGTTCACTTAAAAGTCAAACACTGTCAAACCTCACGTGTAACTAGCCCGATTTGAGAGGCACTCTTAGCCACCATACTTTGTATATGGGAAATTTGATACCTGCGTGTACATGTATTATATTGTAGCCCCCTGGGTTTTTATGCCCCCCACCCTAAATTTTCAACAGCCTGTAAAAAGAACAGCTGTAATCTGACTCCCAAAGATGAGCCCTGGTGTTGGCCAGTGTGCACCCTTGGTCATTCTTACACTGGATGACTGTGAGTGCACACTGATATAAAAGTTTCTCTACCATACTCATTGGAGTCTCAGTGTCATCCTTGGTCATTCTTACACTGGATGACTGTGAGTGCACACTGATATAAAAGTTTCTCTACCATACTCATTGGAGTCTTTGTGTCATCCTTGGTCATTCTTACACTGGATGACTGTGAGTGCACACTGATATAAAAGTTTCTCTACCATACTCATTGGAGTCTTTGTGTCATCCTTTTTACAGGATCTTTTTAATGAACACTCTAAGGTGATCAACATTCGATCCCCTACGGGTGCAACAATATATTTCCCTGTTGCAAAAAAACAAACAAAAAAAAAAAAAAAAAAAAAAAACATCACCGTAGCGATTTTGAAGCCGACGGATGACCAGAAACCAGAGAATTCTTTTTTTGGCCTAAACTATGACAGGAGATTTACAGGAAAGGTACAACATTGGTATTTGGCAACATATATTAATTTCACCCCTCTCAACGTTTCAAGAAATATATCGTAATACTAAATGACCACCTACCGCTTTTGAAGATGCATTCTTTGACATTTCCCTCTTGTCGATGTTAGTGGCCAGCGCTTGGCTCCGGTAGATGAGATTTTTCGTCTTCTCGATCACCTGTTGGTATGGCGACACGTTCTGCGAACCCATCACAACGTGACCCTAAAAACAAAGGAAGAAAAAAAATCAGTCCACAGAGGATTATCATACCAGTCAAACCTGATTGAGAGTGACCACAGTTCCCAGGTTTGTCATATGTTAAAAGCAAACGGACTGCCAACAGCTGGCCACATTGGGCAGGTACCGTCAGATATGTTGCAACCGTCTTTATGGATTATTTAATAAGGATTACAGATTTGTTTTAATGCAATTAAAACCCTCCTACTACTACAAGGGTCAAAAATCAGTCAAAATGTTGATATACTTGCCAAGGTATTGTAACAAAAACAGGTTTTGAGAATTTTTGCCCATTTTGTGTTCCATCACATTTATACTATTTTTGTATACTTGTCATTTGGTGTTTTTTGCTAGAGCTGGCAGTCCTTAGTTGACCGATTTTTGAACTCAAAGTCAAACCTCGTGCAACTTTAGTTAATTATATCATCAGTATGCTAAACCCTCTTTTGTTGGAAGTTGCCTTTCACTCTTCTCTAGTATTTTTCTTTACCCATTGTGTTTTATCTTGGTCTAGCTCGGAAAGATCACAAAGCCTTTTTGTGATTTAGACAAGTGTTTTTGGACACCACTTGGTGGGTTTTAGTATAAAATCTTTGTGCACAGTTTTGCCATTAAGGACTTGTGACTGGGGTACCAGAGAGTGAGCATCAGCCATCATGTTAGATTTCTGAGTCCGAGTTTTTAGGGCTTGGTTTTCATGTTTGCCTCTTTCCTTTTTTTAATGTAGCGACACCTTGGTTCTATATGTAAGTTTGTATTTGTTTATTACCCTGGATCCGTTTCAGCCATTCCATTTCCTTTTAATTAATTCCTAATGTTTGCTAATGTATTGCTATGTGAGCTCTGGGTTCTGACTGTTTCTTGTGCATGTGGCAGGGTAACATTTTGGGGATTAATTTTGGGGAAAGCTGTCGTTTGTTTCGACGGACTGTTCGTCCCAGCTTAATCCAAATTTATAGTGATTAAAACATTGCTACATGTGCAGGGAACACATTGGGCTATAGAGACTCTTAGAGTTCCTTATTTTGTACAACTTTTTGTATACTAAAAAAACATGGGGTGTGGTTAGTCACCCAATATGGTGTAAGGTTCAACAGTCTGTATTTCATTTACAGTATTCTTGTTCGAGTCCATACTGCCTTTATCTTGTAAGTAAGTGTTGAAATTATGTAGAATAAGTCGCAAAGAAATTATAGCGGCAACAACTGGGAAGTTGACTTTCCGTATGCTAGTGCATTGGGTTTATTTTATTTTTTTGCTTATAACCGGTCATTTTATTTAACAATTCCCAACTGGCGGAATTCCTGAAGGGGGTTCCGTTACAGTATATCTAGTGCACTTAAAAAGTCAAACACTGTCAAACCGTACATGTAATAAGTACATTTACAGGTCAAAATGAGTCGACCGTTTTTGACCGGCCCTGTGTGCACATTTGGGTCAACAGTCAAAACAGGCAGTAGACTGATTTTGACCACTATAGCAACTTCCCACTGAAGTGCAACTACAGTAGGAGGGTTAAAGATGTATCAGTAAATTAATTGCAGTGACACCATGTGAAATTCTCAAATTGAGTCGTAATTAGTTCTGAAAAGAACCGGAGGTTAATAACTCGACGTTTTGATCAGTATGCTCTGATCATCTTCAGGATACAAGCTGTAACCTCCAGTTCTTTTCAGAACTAATTACCACTAAATTTGAGAATTTCACATGGTGTCACCGCAAACAGTCTTTACTTTAAAGACATATCGCCCATGTTTTATAAGAAATTTCTTGAATTTTTTAGTTTTCATTGGAACATTGATTATTTAGGAAACAAATACTTTGAAATTAGTAGGAAAAATTACAAAATGAATTTATGATGGGACCCACCATAAATTCATTTACTGTAAAACCGTGCTTCTCACGGTTATTTTGACAAGTGTTTCATTTTAAAGCAGTTGTTTTGCCTTCATCGGATATCAATATTCTGATAAAAATAAACATTTCTGAAAATTGCCATTAAAAAAGCAAAAAAACATTGGCGATATACCTTTAGATAACCAATGATGCAACACTTTGACAAAAAGCGTATGTGAAACCGCTTGTAATGCAAGTTACGTGAAATTTAAGTTGAGAGTGTGCCTTGTCTTTGTGCTGCTAAGATGGCCGAGCTTGAAGTGAGCCATAACTAATTCTCTTACCAGTTTGGAATCGATCTTGGCATCTAGTCTAGCATTCCTGATGAGATTGACGATCCAGCGTTCGGCGTCCTCAGGGTTCATGTTCAGCTTGTCTGCAAGCATGCTGGGAAGAGCGAGAGAGGGGAACAAAAAATTCATGATACTCAGGGGATGTGATTTGACCAAAGCAAAAAAAATCCTGAAAAATGGGTAGCAGGCCTGGGTCTCCCTTTGGTCTGGAGGACAAAGCCCCCGAACCTCCTGGATGTTTAATTTTGGAGGATTTATACAGACTCTCCACATCCCCCACAAACAATAAACTAGAGGTTTGGACACAATACAGGCTAATTCTTTCTTTCCTTGGTGGCTACTTCTCTTCTTTCAAGAAAATTTTGAGGCAATGGGAGGTTTGTAAAAAATCCTGAAATCAGGAAAACTCCAGGGAAATCACAGGACTGTGATACTTGATATAATTACCAATATGACATTCTGTCATTCGAAGATGGAAATTATACATTGGAATGAATACAAACAATCTGAATACATTTATAATATTTCTCAATTACGAGATAATGAAATATGCTGAAATGTTCATGGGTTGCTTTTAGGGGTGACGATATTGAATTGTTTTGACAGTCGATTAACGATGGCATGATATCGACGAAATACGATATTATCGTCTCAATTAATACGCAGATTTTTTTTAAATATATGAAAAAAATGTAACGAACATTAGCGACATTGGACAATGATTATATTATGAACTACTTTTACATGCAAGTTCTACAGGGAAGTTGCGTAGGTAATAAATGGTTACTCCAAACAGTCGCTCCAAAACAAGCCAAGTTCTTAGATTGTTGCCGCTCGGTGCGACAAACATTTCATAAGAAAGAACTCACCGTGACGCCCATAAACAAACTCATGGTTTATAAATGCTTACAGCCCCCCCAATCCCAGAGCTGAGAATGAACGGGCCATTGATCGATTGCACACACACAGTTCAGCGGTCATCATCATCATCCACGCTTTTATCCTGGTGTCCCACATGTGAATGACATGTGAACAACCTCATGACGTATGCCAGTGCGGTTATTCCAGGAGAGTGTACCACGTGATCCTGGGACTAGACTTGGTTAAGTTAAGGCCCATGCCGCAACTGGGAGCACCATACACGAAAAAACACCACGCAAGTCGTGGGAACATGAGCGGGGCCGCGTCGTGATTCCAAACTTTTTTTTTTAAAGCTCTTCACGGTACCGTATCTTCATTGATATCACCCTATGTCATAAAATTTTGAGACAATTCATCACTCCGGCGATATTTTAACTAAAAAGAGAGATACAAATTTGATATCAGTTATATTTTTGGAATATCGTCAATATGGCGATATTCCGATAATTTTTGGAATATCATATCGTTACGATATTTATCGTGATATCGTCCACCCCTAGTTGCTTTTTATACACATATCTTGATTCTTAAAAAGTGTGGCTGCTTTTACTGACATTTTACCAGTGGTGTACACAACAAATTGTACTTGAGATTTGTTCAAGAAAATTATCCTCATTACTCACTTGATACTGATGCAGTTGTGGATTCGACAGAACGTCTCAAAAATAAACATCCTTGCATTCTCAATGAAGTCCTCTAAGCAGGCTACAAGGAAGAAATCGTTGATCAAAACCTGCAAGACAAAAAAAAAAAAAAAAAATTATCTAAGGTTGTATCTTCAAACAATTGTTTTTACTAATAGGTTATTGATTGAGTGCACAAAGTTATATCTGACTTTATAGGTTTGCCAGGTACATTCAGTGCGCTTAAGTGCAACAACGCTGCATCAGCCAACCGTCCAGCAAGCTCAGCATGCAACCAGCCAAGCAACAATCAAACAAACCATCTAAGTAGGCAACCAACTAGCTAGCTAGCTAGTCAACCAGCTAGCTGGCTAGTCAACCAACTAGCTAGCTAGCTAGCTAGCTAGTCAACCAGCTAGCTAGCTAGTCAACCAGCTAGCTGGGTAGTCAACCAGCTAGCTAGCTAGCCAACCAACTAGCTAGCTAGCTAGTCAACCAGCTAGCTAGCTAGCCAACCAACTAGCTAGCTAGCTAGTCAACCAGCTAGCTAGCTAGTCAACCAGCTAGCTGGCAAGTCAACCAGCCAGCTAGCTAGTCAACCAGCTTCCTGGCTAGTCAACCAGCTAGCTAGCTAGTCAACCAACTAGCTAGCTAGCTAGTCAACCAGCTAGCTGGCCTTGTCAACCAACTAGCTAGCTAGCTAGTCAACCAGCTAGCTGGCTAGTCAAGCAGCTGGCTGGCTAATCAACCAACTTGCTAGCTAGCTAGTCAAGCAGCTGGCTGGCCAATCAACCAACTAGCCAGACAGTCATCCAACCAGACAATCATCCAGCCAGATAGTCAACCAGCCAGCCAGAGGTATACCTCACCGTCCAGATAATAGAAAACACGGTTTAAAAGGAAACACACTCACTGTTTCACATTCCCTCAGCTTCTGTTGTGCTCCATCAAAGTTAAAGTTGACGTAGAGGCACTCCACAAACTCTGTAATGGGATCCCTGTATGTATATGACTCCTGTATCCAATGACAACGGGACAACCGTTCCATTAAAAAAACTAAATTTACAGTACTGATTGAAGATGTATATTCACATGTTTTACCCAGGGGTGTGATTGGGCAGTTTTGAAAAAAAAACACGTAAATTTTGCTGGGGGTATTGGGGCCGCTGTTGTGAACAGCGCTGGGGGTGAAATCTGTAGCTCTGAGCGTTTGCTTTGATTTCCTTTATTGCTTAAATCTGGATGATCACAACATTGCGATTTGTAAAAATCTGAAAATCCAGAAAAACGCTGGAAAATCCGGACAAATCACACCCCTGTTTAACATTTTCTTTTCATCAATATATGTAGTTATGGTAGATCCTGTCATAAATTAATTTAGGCCTTTTTTTTTTACTGTTAAACCAAGCTTTCAAGGTATTTGTATTCCTTTAGGAAATTATCAATGCTCCAAAATATTTCCTGAAATTGCGGGCAAAATACTGACGTACATCCGACTAGCAGAGATGCTACAGGCAGACCAAAAAAAATCCTGAAAGTAAACTTGTGCGAAGCGTAGCGAGCGGAGCTCTCGCCCCTCACGGCGTGGGGTCCAGGGGCAACGCCCTGGTCGAGGGTGAAGCCCTCAAGCTCCTGGGTTTCTAGGCTTAATAAACCCTTAGGAGGCCCTTCTAGAACATATATTTCACAGGATAAAACATACAAATTAAGACAGAAAATGCATGAGTTCAAGCTTTTTGGAAGTTAATTTTACCATTGCTTACCTGTTGCATAGAAGTAAAAGTTCATTTTTTTAGTTTTTTGGGTGCTGTCTGCTGCTCTGCATGCCTCTTTCTATTTGCAGTCTGCCTTATTACCATTTTTTATTTTTTTATTTTTTTATTTTATTTATTTATTTTTATTTATTTTTTTTATTTATTTTTATTTAATTATTTTTTTTCCGGAACTTTTCGGAGGTTTAAAAAAAAAAACGGAATTCCGGAAAAATCCGGAAATGTAGCATCTCTGGACTAGGTAAACAAACCCATTACCGAGGTGTATTGCTAGTGGTTACAACTCACCTGTCGTATAACCTTAACTAGATCTTTCAAAACTTGTCGCCTGCGGTTCTTTTTGAGGCGTTCCCTGACACAAATTGCTTTCTCTATGGCTGCATCTGCAGACATTTTACCCAATGGTGTACAATTCCTTTAAAAATATGAATATCTCAGGAGGTAAACAAACTTCCAATCACCGAGGTTTATTACTTTGTGGTTACAACTCACCTGTTGTATAACCTTAACCAGATCTTTCAAAACTTGTCGCCTGCGGTTCTTGTTGGTGATGACCGCCGTCGTGAGATAGCGCAGTATGTGCGGACATGTGGTCTGAATAGCGTTCAAATACCTGCAGGAGAAGAGTTATAGTTATAAATGAATGGCGGATGCGGGTTGTTGAGGGGAGTGTAGAGGGAGGGGGATTTAAATCATCACGCATTTTTAAAAAGGGCGCTTCCTCTGTTTTTAAGCGTTCACCCTTTAAGCCGTGTGCAATTGTGTGATCATTTATGTGGTTTTTTTTCCCCAAAATACCAGTGCAGTATTATTTAAAAAAAATATTTTTAACCAGTTCGCGTCGGGAATAAAAAAGTTTTCTGGGCCCCTGTGCGGGTTTCTTTTTCCCACACAAACACGTTTTTGTTTGCTTGAATTTTTTTTTGTTACGTCAATGAAACTAAGACGGGACACCCACATTTAGCTTATTAGCATAAAAATTGGCGAGTTTCCTTCGGAATTATAGCCAGGAGGGCGTTTTTTGTGTTGTGTCTTTAGAAGTCCACCGAGCCCTCTAAAGAATTCTTCAGCGTATTTACACGTCAGCCGAGCATGGAGGAAGGATTCCTTCCCCATTATCCGAGTGGCATGGTACCGAGTAACAATGGGACAATGGAGCACAGAAATAGAAATCTTGATTCGCCAGCTGTCTGCCAGGTAATTGGTCTATAGAAATCTTAGAATACCACAGCTTTACAGATTTCAATGGAGACAAAGAACAAAGGTGTGGAACAGGTTTACGAGTGCCCCCCCCCCCCCAACCACCCATGTGAAGCGAGCGTGTTTCCACGGCCCCCGCTATCGTGCCGAACAATTGTTGTGCAATAACACGTCGACCGAAGCACGAGCTCTGCCAAAATGGCGTGTTTTCATGTCACCCGAAAGGACAATGGAAGCTTCCACAGCGTGTGGCCACGTCTTCCGAGCATGGCACTTTACACACGTGGCTCGTTATCACATCAACCGGGCATGCATACAAATATTCCCGAGTTTCCTATGGCGTGTTAAGACGCTCTCCGATCCGCAGTGCAAAAAACAATTGCGTGTATACACGGCCTCCGACGCGAACTGGTTAACCCTACCCCTTGCTATTTTGGCTAAGAACTTTCCTTAACCCTAACCCCCTAGGTATTCTAGCTAGGAACCTTCGTGAATCTTCCAAAATCCATCAAGTGCACTTTGGGAAACATGCCCTTATCTTCAAAATGCACCATGCATTTTCGTTGATCTTTCATATTCAGCACTTATGGCCTGTACTTCTTGCCAGGTAGTAATTTTGCCCCATTTGTAGAGGTGAAAATACCAGTTTCCAACAGTGCTGAATTTGTTTTCCCTAAAAAAAAGTGCCCCTTGGAGGATTTTGCAAGATTTGGGGTGGTGAGGGTTAATCCACCAAAAAACCTTCCTGAATACAAACATATAGTAACATTTACCACCCAACTGTTGGACTCAGATGGAATTGGGACACCCAGCCCATGTATTCTGAGTTCCTGAGTCCATCAAAATACAACACAACCAAGAGTTTCGTGGGTTTGGGGTTGTTAGAGGGTGACCCATCCAGCATAGCTGATCGTTGGGGGGACTGTTATTTACACATAGAAAATTCAACAAAAAAAAGGATGTCCCCCATGCTTTAAAAAATATAAAATGCTATACAAAATTAAAGAATTGCTATTCAAAATTAGCATAAATTTGCATATTCACAAAATTATTTCAGCCTTAACCCTCCTACCACTAAAAGAGTCAACATCAGTCAAAATGTTTATATACTTGCCAAGGTATATCTAGTGTACTTAACCAGTTCGCGTCGGGAATAAAAAAGTTTTTCTGGGCCCCTGTGCAGGTTTCTTTTTCCCACACAAACACGTTAATGGAAGTTTCCACAGCGAGTGGCCACGTCTACCGAGCATGTCACTGTATGCTCGGCTCGTTGCCACGTCAACCGAGCATGCATACAAATATTCCCGTGTATACACGGCCTCCGATGCGAACTGGTTAAAAGTCAAACACTGTCAAACCTTATGTGTAGTGAGTACATTTACAGGTCAAAATGAGTGGACTGTTTTTGACTGGTAAAAGCATTATCTGGTATTATTCAGGGTGGTCAAAATGACAGTAAAAACCAGTCAAAAAATGCCCCTGTGTGCACATTTGTGGTGAACAGTCGATAGCTACTTGCCACTAAAGTGCAGCTATAGTAAGAGGGTTAAAAAGCCAAAATTATTAACTAAAATCGCTCCCTGTGTCCAATTGGACTACAAACAACTAAACAAAAATAGAATAATATTCCTTACGCTGGCTGATAGAGGAATTTGTCGATGATGAAATCCCTTCCTTGTGGGTGATTGAAGTAAACAAACAAACTCCAGTGAATCAGCCACGTTCTTTGTTGTAGCGACTGCAGTGGGGTGACAAACGTCTGCCAAAAACATAAAAGAACAAGAAAATCAGTGGTGTGATTTGACAACAGTTAAAAATCCTGAAAATGGGTAGCAGGCCTGTGTCTCCCTTTGGTCTAGAGAACAAAGCCCCCTGAAACTCCTGGATGTTTACTTTTGAAGGATTTACAGACCCTCCACATCCCCACAAACAAGAAACTAGAGGTTTGTACACAAGACGGGCTACTTCTTTATTTCCTTGGTGGCTACTTCTCTTCAATCAAGAAAATTCTAAAGCAAAGGGAGATTGGTAAAAAAAATCCTGAAATCAGGAAAAATCCCGAGAAATCACAGGCCGGGAAAATAGGGCATTCATTTCTCTGGATGAGTTTTTGAGTTATTAGTGGAGCCGGCAATGATCAAGGTTCACGCATTGCATGTCATCCTGTATACTCATGGATACTATGGAACTCGCCTTTAACCAGTTCACGTCGGGAATATATATTTTTTTCCGGTCCCCCGTGCAGGTTTATTTTCAGTGTAAAATCAGAAAAAATTTCTAGCCATTAATAATTTTTTTGGTCAATGAAGCTATTAGTCCGGACACCCAAATAAACACCTTTACTCATTGACATTTCGAGAATTAAATGGCTAGTTTTTTAATTACGGTTGTGTTTGTTCAGCACAATTAGACCGTTGGCAAGCTCCTATTAGGGCTGTGCATTTTCGGATATTTTTGGAACCGGATACCCGAAATCAGGAAAGTTCGGATACCCGGATACCCGTTTTCATTCTTGTTGAAAACATGCCTCCTTTAATTTGGTGTACAAATACATGTAAACGTTAACAAAATTTACCTTTATAATACTGAGGATACTATATTTAATTCGATCTTTATTAAAGTATAACATCTTGGTGACAAAATATTGTATTTACAGAAAGTTATTTCTGAAATAAAACCTTAAAAATTGCTACAAAAGTGTCTTTAATAACTCAATTTACAAAAGATCACACGCACGCACGCATGGCCGGTGCATCACGCAGCTATAGTGGCCTCACACGTGACTATGTCAGGGAGTGACTGCCATCATCATATCAGAAGACAATAATCACTGGTGCATGCGTGATCAGAGCGCATGCGTATAGCAAGTTGACTTTAATGTTCATGTGTCAAAAAACACGTGTTGAATAATGTCATTGGTCAAAGTCGATGTGGGCGGAACTAACCTGTTGTGGGAAACGAACGATTCATGTGCTTGCGCCTTGCCGCGCCCCTGCCTTCTAAATAATGATATCCTGTACGCCATGTTGGCTTTGGATCAGAGCGCATGCATATAGCAAGTTGACTTTAATGTTCATGTCAAAAAACACGTGTTGAATAATGTCATTGGTCAAAGCCGATGTGGGCGGAACTAACACGTTGTGGGAAAACGATTCATGTGCATGCGCGCGCCTAGCCGCGCCCCTGCCTTCTAAATAAGGATATCCCGTACGCCATTTTGGCTTTGGATAAGGACATGATTTTGCGTACTAAAATAATATTTAATATTATGAAACTAACAAACTGCAAAAAATTTACGAATCTATCACAATGAACTTTATTTAAATGTCAATAAACCTGTCAATAAACCTGTCAATAAACCTTGTTTCTTGAAAGAATGAATTTTACCAATTTGGGCCCCTTTTTCTCAAAATGGGACCAAACTTGACTAATCCCTGTTGAACGTGGCATCGTGTTGATCGGTCAGTCAAGAAATGAGTCTAAAATTTAGGATGCGCACTCATCAAAAAATAACTTAACAAAACGTATCTGTGTAATCTTTGTCTACTTTTTAATTAGTATTCAGCCAATTCCCCCCCCCCATCAATGTTTGACGTTCCATAATTCGCAGCTCATCATAAGCAACCGCATTTCGTCCCTCATAAACGTCTTTTCAACTGATATGAGATTAGGTGTTTGTAAAAAATATGCTGCCTAATTGAAAGGATCAAACCCGCAACCAATAATACCTTTCAAATCCGACTGATTATGGATCCTACTGTTGGTTTCAAAGACAATGACCGACTTAACACCTCCCTTTTTATGTCTTTCTTTTGAAACAAATTGTCAACTTGTCGGCAAATGTAATACACAAGAGAGCTCGGTATCGGTGGGTAAATAAATGTAAATGTTGGTGATATGCTGAGGGATGGTCAGTGGCACATCAAAATAATTACACAACAAAACCAATTTCAACACTACTTTTTTATTAGGACAACAATTAATGTGGACGTCCCCTATAATAAAATCCCTTCTATAAACACATCATAGTGCACACTCCAGTGCAGACATAAAGCAGCAATGTCCCGCTAATCCAATTACTGTGAACAATAAGCAAACATTCCATCCTGAGCAGCTAGTTTGATACTTGTTTGTAGCATGCCTTGAGTCTTAATGATTGGATACAATGTATCAGTTGGACAAAAGTGTATGGAAAATGTCCATAAAATACTACAAAGGCGTTATCTTGAATAAAATTGCTCCTAAAAGTGTAAACATTACATGTACATTGTTCAATAGTCAAAGATTTCTGTTCACACCGCTGAAATGGTAAGTCCCAATTTTAAAAAGTCGTTTACGGGTACTCGGAACCGAAAAACGGAACCGGGTAATGACAGTTTCGGTCGGGTATCCGGATACCCGGATACCCAGCACAGCCCTAGCTCCTATGCAATGGCCTATTAGCGACGAACGCCCGGTCGAACAGACGGCATACCGGGAGAGAGAGGAAAGGCCTCATAAACAATGGATATAAATCCGTCTTTACAAATTCTTGGCTGGTACGTCAAAAGAACAGGTCTTGGATAAAGGGATTACGCAAAAATCAACAAAAAGAGTGAACTCGTTCATCGTTTGCAGTGCCATTCGTCCGGGGCCACCAAACCGTGACCCCATGGACTCCGAGAAACGATTGCGTGTATACAAGTCAGCCGCCACGACGGCACGCCACGTGTGGCGTGTTGACAAGTCTCCCGGTAACACACACAAAA
This sequence comes from Zoroaster sp. YZ-2022, assembly GCA_029582265.1. Lineage (NCBI taxonomy): Eukaryota > Metazoa > Echinodermata > Asteroidea > Forcipulatida > Zoroasteridae > Zoroaster > Zoroaster sp. YZ-2022. Next base: position 6,036,026 of record CM055833.1, on the reverse strand, counting down.
ATTGGAATGCGTGTTTAGACGCTCTCCGATCCCCGGTTCAAAACAAAAATGCGTGTATACACGGCCTCCAAAGTGAACTGGTTAAAAGGCAAGAAACATTCCATGACACAGGTGTCGGCCATCACTTCAAGGGCTCATCCAGAGCCTTTGTCTGCCCACCAGAATCCGAGTCAAAGTGTTTGCCGAGGACATGTCCTACAATTATTCTGGTAGCGGCTACTGTGGCCACCTGGATAACGAGGCCACCTGAATAAAGAGGCCACCTGGCCAGTGTGGCCAGTCTTTGATGGCCCAAACACATTGTTTGATTGAGGTCTTCCAGGGCCCGATCCTAATCCTGCTGATGCCCTACCCACTGTAACCCATCCCAACCCAGACCACCTCCATCCTACCACACAGTACTCACATTAGTCTCTATGACCTCTTGTAGTTGGTTGAGGTCTTCTAGGGCCTGATCCCAATCCTGCTGATGCCCTACCCACTGTAACCCATCCCAACCCAGACCACCTCCATCCTACCACACAGTACTCGCATTAGTCTCTATGACCTCTTGTAGTTGGTCGAGGTCTTCTAGGGCCTGATCCCAATGCTGCTGATGCCCTAGCCAGTGTAACCCATCCCAACCCATATCCCAGCCCAACCCATACCCAAGACAACATTAATCAATCCACACATTACTCACATTGGTCTCTATGAAGTCCTGCAGTTGGTTGAGGTCTTCCAGAGCCTGATCCCAATCCTGCTGATGTCCTCCCCACTCTAACCCAGCCCCACTCTAATCCAGCCCAACCCATATCCAGCCCAACCTTACTCAATCCACACAGTACTCACATTAGTCTCTATGACCTCCTGTAGTTGGTTGAGGTCTTCCCAATCCTGCTGATGCCCTACCCACTGTAACCCAGCCCAACTCATATCCCAGCCCAACCTATATCCCAGCCTAACCCATATCCCAGCCCAACCAATATCCCAGCCCAACCCATATCCCAGTCCAACCCATATCCCAGCCCAACCCATATCCCAGCCCAACCTTACTCAATCCACACAGTACTCACATTGGTCTCTATGACCTCCTGTAGTTGGTTGAGGTCTTCCAGGGCCTGGTCCCAATCCTGCTTCAAGATCTCCGAAGCAAGCTTTCCCCACAGGGCAGGCATTGCGTTCTTGTCATTCGGTGGTATCTGTTCAGAACCCGACAGAAACATACGGCATTCATGGGATCTTCTGGTATTTGAGGGTGTCAAAAATACTGCGCTCCCCCCCGTCGATCAATTTTCTGAATAGCAGATACAGTTTAACCCTTCTGTGCAGTGTTATAAGCCAGGATGTGAAAATAGGGCGTACAAATTTGTTATTCTTTGAAAAACAGGGTGTCCAAATGTTTAACTTCCAATACTTGTGCATGTGTATTACAAATAAAACAGGACATCTAAAAAACACCCAAAGGTATTGCTGGCTAATACTATGCTTCTGTGACTGCAAGGGTCAAAATCAGTGAAAATGTCGATATACTTGCCAAGGTATATCTAGTGCACTTAAAAAGTCCAACACTGTCAAACCTTACGTGTAGTAAGTGCATTTATTTGGACATATTCTTTGTGAGCCGAAAAAAGAGAATCGGAATGGGTAAAACAAACGAATATGGAAACGTACTGCAGTTTCATTATTAAGCGTTTACAGAAATTGTGCAAATCAGTTTATTGCACTTGTTATGTAAAATTGCAATACAGCAAATTGTTGGAAATAGAGTTGCCTGCATTTTGCTGTAAATTTTACATGTTTTTTTTTTACAGTGTATGTTATCAAGTCTATGAGGTGTTGTCTCAGAGAATATGCCACCAATATTCCGCATGACAGGAAAACTCACCAATACTCTGAAGAAATATAAGTACTGAGCTGCCGTACTGTAGTCCCCGCACTCATACTTGAACTTGGCAAATGTGTACAAGATGTCCAACATGTCGTGACGGAACTGCGGAGAAAAAAACAAAACACTGGAATTTCCAAGAACATAACCACAGACAATGTTATTACAAAGAATGAGAATGTTATGCACATGGGTAAAAAAAAAAAGGTCCTGGAAACTTACTTGTACTGTAGTAATTAAATTTTAAAAAAATAAAAAAATAAAATGCTTTCTGTTCCGTGTATCACCCAATGAGGGCGCCCTTTATCATGTATGCTTCAACAGTTGATTTGTTAACCCTCCTATGCCCATGCTGAAATTTGGCCCAGTAAGCATCGCACCCACATACAGTCACTTGAGTATTTTTGGTTGCATTGCGAATTGTTCACACATTGCATACATGTACATGTAGTCCTACATAAGTTAGTGGCAAAGTCAAACACACTTGTGTATGTCCTACATAAGTTATATGCAGAGTCACACAGAGCTGTGTATGTACTGCATAAGTTAGCAGCAGACTCATATACACTCGAGTGGTTTTGGTTTGACCTCCTACCACATTTATTTGAGTGCACTGCACAAAGTCAATGGGTTGCAAGTTACATACAAATTTTGAGTGTCTTTGATTGTTAAACCTATAGGAGGGTTAACTTTAACTACTCTTTTTTTTCACACCCTGGTCAATTTTTTTGAAGATCTATTTTGAAAGTATTTTTTTAACCTTGCTTTCTACCAGGATAAGATCAATGTGCACATTTGAAGGGAAGATACAACACTGGTCATCACCAAATTAAGAAGTAAAATTTCTGAACACTTTCTTTGTGGAATGTTGGGGCGTGCCCCAATCAAAATTGTTTCGTCTGAAGTGTTTTTATCTTAAATGGTAATCATTGGGTCAAATTTACCAAAAAACAAGTATTATTGACAGTTTTTCATTGCTTTCGCAAAAACCGTTAGCACAAATTGCAGGAGTGTGATTGGGCAGTTTTGAAAAATCCATGTAAATTTTGCTAGGGGTATTGGGTCCGCTGTTCTGAACAGCGCTGGGGTGAAATTACCACTGGTGTTAACCGAGTCGAGACCAATGGAACAGACCCAGACAGCTACGACCCCCATCGACGCTGAAATGTGTCTCGTTAATATCAGGTAACATTTCAAAGATCAAGCCTACATACATGTATTAAAGGGACGGTACAACGTTGGTTAAATTTGCCAAATTATTTTACAAGCTAACTTGACAGAAGCTGGTAATGGTACCAGTCATCCTGAATGAAAAGTTTCCATCTGAAGTGCTCTCATTCCAGAGAAAACGGACAAAAATCAAGGGGTGTGATTGGGCAGTTTTGAAATATCCACGTAAATTTTGCTAGGGGTGTTGTGAACAGCGCTTGGGGTGAAATCTCTAGTTTCAAGCGTTTGCTTTCCTTTATTGCTTAAATCTTTAAAATCCGGAGGATCACAACATTGCAGTTTGTAAAAATGCGGAAAAATGCGGACAAATCACACTCCTGAAATTGTGATGAAACTTTCACAGGTTAGTTTTACGATATATTTCTTGAAAACTGAAAGGTTAAAATGAGCGTACATTTCCAAATACCAAAGTTAAACCTAACCCCCTACTGGCATTTCACAGACACCCTGCTGAATGCAACAAAAATGCAACGACAGAAAAGTGTGCAGGCTGCTCAATGCCACAAGATCCACCAGCTAGAATAATTACTCTCCGCAGAGGGCAAACGAGATGCCAACAACCTCTTGACATCTGTTTGTTACGTACCCCGTGATTCGTGGCCATGTAATCAAAGAGAACCCGGCCGTCTCTCGTGCTCTGGATTTGCTCGTTGACCTCCTCCAGGGAGAAGATCTCCAGGATGGGCTTGGTTTGGGCCATCAGTTTTTTCATCTCGTCGACGACGATGGCGCGCTTGTCATACATTTCTGTGAACCAGTGAGAGATAAGAAATTCAGGTGTATAGATGAGCTTATAGTGTTAGCCAGCAATACCTCTGGGTGTCTTTTAGACACCCTATTTGCTAAATGGACACCCCGTTTTATTTGTTTTACATAATCAAAAAAGTATTGTAAGTTAAATATTTGGACATCCTGTTTTTAAAAGAATAACACATTTGGCTTCTCAAAGACTTGACTGTACCATGACTTTGGCCCTGCTCCCTTTGGCCCTGCTCCCTTTGGCCATCCTCACTTTGGCCCTCTTCCCTTTGGCCCTCTTCCCTTTGGCCATCTTCCCTTTGGCCCTCTTCCCTTTGGCCATCCTCCCTTTGGCCATCCTCCCTTTGCCAATCCTCACTTTGGCCATCCTCCCTTTGGGTCTCCTCTCTAACTATAATAGCGTGGAGTGGCATCAACTGTTTTAAAAACTACACTGATAGGAGGGATAAAAATTTTCACACTCGTCAATACAGAATTGTTTGTAGAACTTGGTCAAACCTTCAGATTTTGTTCAGTTTTGACATTTTATGGGTTGTATGATTCGTTTTAATACCATGATCAACATCAACTAAGGTAAAAATTGTATAATTTATTTCCTTTTTAACCCTCCTACTATTAATCCACTTTAGTGGAAAGTTGCTGTAGAGGTCAAAACCAGTCAACTGCCTGTTTTGACTGTTGACCCAAATGTGCACACAGGGGCATTTTTGACTGGTTTTTACTGTCCTGACCACCCTGAACAATACCAGACAATGCTTTTACCAGTCAAAAACAGTCGACTCATTTTGACCTGAAAAAGTACTTACTACACGTAAGGTTTGACAGTGTTCGACCTTTTAAGTGCACTAGATATACCTTAGGAAGTATATCAACATTTTGACTGATTTTGACCCTTGTAGTAGTAGGAGGGTTAATTACCAAATGTTGTCAAGAAGCTTCAACTAACCCGGGACAAACACCAACATTGATTTTTACCCTTTGGCAGTAACAGATAACTTACCTGCTGGGACCTCTTTGTCCGGATGGAGCCCTCTAAATACATCCATGATGTAATCCACCTGTATGGATAAAAATCAATCAATAAAATCAATTAACCCTACTTGACATGGAGGCCACTCCGATCCACCAAATATCCAATATGTTCTTCACCAACCTTTAAAGCATACAAGCCACTGCTGTCCTTTCCAAGTAATCTTACAAAATCAACCCAGTGCCACCCAAGGCCACTGTAAATAAGACCATCTCCGATTACATACTCAACACACACTGAAGGCCATTACAAACCAGTCTTTAGTGGTTTTGTATAGGTGTGTTTACAGTAAAAAAATACATGGTCAGGTTTACAGCTGGTTGTTTCAACCTATTAGTATGGCCTGCAATGTATCAATGGGAGACAACATTGGTTCATTCATTCCAACTCTCTAAGTTTTATTCCCCCCTTCTACAATTATATTGTAAAACTAACATATGAAGGTTTCATCAAATACTTGCTCACAATTTTATTTGAGAAATTTGACAAAAAGCATGGGTTTTTATGTTTTACAAAAAAAGTTGCCAGACAGGAACTTTTTGAAAATTTGACAAAACAATTCCCGTTTTCTCTCAGACGAAAGCACTTCAAACGGAATAATTTCTCGGGATAAAGATCCGATTACTGAAACTTGCACCAACTTTATACCAAGTAAGCTTTTAGTAGATCATATAACAAGAATGTCAAACCCAACCGCCACTTGCCCACAACGTCTAAGCATTCTTTTAGCTAACAACGGCCAACATTTCACTGGATGTGCATACATTCATTGCTCACAATCTCCCAAAATGTCATTTCCAATCCTCACCTGACTACATTTTCCTCTCCTTAAGGCCCAAAAAAAGTCTCTGGTTTCTGGTCATCAGTCGGCTTCAAAATTGGTGCGGTAACACGCTTTTTTCCCCTTTTTTTTGGTAATATTTAAAAAAAAAAATTTTTGCAAGGGGGAAATACATGATACATGTATACTCGGGGACCAAATTTCCTACATACAAAGTATGGTGGCTAAGAGAAGACTCAAAAATCAGGCAAACGTTCATACCCCTCTGTGAAACCGGAGACTTTTTTCAGCCTAAGGGTTTCCTCTATCATACTACTCAAAACAATTTAGGGAACACCGGATTTTTAACATCAAATAGGTTTGAAATGTTCCATGAACCGTGATTTTCATTTGCAACCCCCTCAATCTTTCAGTTTCAGTAGTCATGTCATGTAATGTGTAATCACTACATGCATCCTTTATCAACTGTTTCATTGTGCAGTTGTTTCTCATCAATTGTGAAACATTGTGTTTATCTGAAATAAATGATCTTGCTTTAACTGAGATTATTCCGGTGTTTGGATAGAAAAGTGGCAGTTTTATTCTACATTCTTTCCAACAATTTGTTGATTTGATAATCTGGCAATTACCAATGTCCATCATTCCCGTAAAAATGCGAGATGAAGTAACGTTATATGTATGAAGGAAAGCTTGATTTACCATTTTTGTGTTGCTTAGCAACTTCAATTTGCCATCCAGCATGTCCCTTTCATCATAGATCTATAAAAGGAAAGAATTGATGTAATTAATTTCAAACTAAAAATGCTTCTTTCACCCTAACCCCCTTACAGGCATTTCAAAGACACCCTGCTACATACAACCCAATGCAACGGCAGAAAACCGAGCAGGCTGTTCAATGCAACAAGATCCAGCAGCTAGAACAATGGTTTCTTTTGTTCTCTGCTGAAGGCAACAAGATGCAACAACTTTTTTACTTTTGTTGCATCTTGTTGCATTGAGCTTGGATAGGGTTAAACAAGATCAACAAACATAAATAGTAAAATATCGGTGGGGCGGGGTTTGGGTAGAATGTCGTATCCGACCACCACTTTTTCTCATTAAATATACTGAGACGCAATAGAAACTTACCACTTGTTTTGTAATAGCATAAAATTGTAATGGTTCAAAATAAGACAACACAACAATTTGGATTAGAAATGTTGGCATTTTATTGAGGAAATGTCCACGTTTTGTCCACTGTACTCGATCCCATCTGTATCCACTTCACCGCGAGTGCACATATTACATTTGTGCATTGTGATTACTGATAATTTAAGGTCAAAAAAGTGGTAAGTTTCTATTGCGTCTCAGTATATAACCAATAATGTAATCTTACCTACAGTACCTAGTAAAGAGGAGAACATATGGATGATGATGGACATATACTTCAAATTATTCCAGGATATTTATTTCATGAAAAATCAGGCATTTTCAGTATACGATGACTTCCTCAGTCATGTCAGTCTGATCTTGTCAACTCCCCCATAAGTGACCAACACAGTCATTGTACATGCACAGTTGCAACTATAATAGGATCCTTCTATTTCCTGAAGGGGAGGATTTTTTTTAGAAGGGAAATCAAGTCCGAAAACCATCATAAAAGTGGATTTTAAAGATAGTTTTTGCTTTCTGTACCCGCAAAAAAAATCGATGGAATAATTTTTTAACTGGTTAGTGGTTGCAAATTTTTTTTCAAAAAAACGCTTAAAAAGTGGCGGTCGGATACGACGTTCTTTCCCGGGGTTTAATATAATTTTGGTAGACGGTTACTGGAGTTGCCGATTAGTTCACTAACCATTTAACCAAAACTTTCACGGTCCGTTAACTGGTTAACCGAAAGTCGGCAACCGACGGCCACACAATTTGATATAGTCTGCAAATGGAACAATGTGGATACATTTTCAATCAAAAAGCATCAATAAACTTCCCACATGGATTGTTTAATAACCAATGTGGCAAAAAGTAAGGTCTACTCTAGAACAACAAAATGGGTGGCAAATTCTTCGGTTTCGGTGAGCAGATTTCTAAACAGTTATTGCACTTTCAGTCGGTTAGCTGTACCAGCACTAACTGATATTAATTTAAGTTACGTTATATGCCTAAACTTATATATTTCACTTAACACTAACATGAGTAAATATAATTTAACCGCAGAGCTAGCTCACCAACATTATATCTAACGTTAACCACTCCCAAGCGGTCCTACTAAAAACTGACAACTGACGACAAATTGTTAAGTTTATTTATATTTATAATATAAATATAAATAAACTTAACAATTATATTATATTTATTTATTTATATTTATATATTTATTTATATTTATATATTTATTTATTTATATTTATTTATTTATATTTATTTATTTATTTATATTTATATATTTATTTATTTATTTATTTATTTATATTTATATATTTATTTATTTATATTTATATATTTATATTTATATATTTATTTATTTATATATTTCAGGGATGAGATTCTACGAAAATGAAAAGGTCTGAAATTGAATGTGAGCCAGCACAAAACAACATTGGCCACGGGGCCCAACAATTTAGCAAATGTATATAACACAGAAATATTTAGGGGCATATTGCATAATATAATTTGTCACACAAAACCATATTTTTTTAGACATAAAAATATTTCTTGCTTTTCAATTGGTAGGTTTTAACACGTTTACATGTGCACATGTAATTCTGTCACATTTTTCTCAACTAATATCAAACCCATTTTTAAATATAAAATGGAGTAGGGCCTACAGGACTCGTGTTATTATTGTTTTAATTACTGTTTTATTCAGTTTACATTGGATTGTTGTTAGTAATTGTAGCTTTACACGTGTGAGTAAAGTTAATCGTTTTTATCAATAATTCAAAGCCAGATATGATCCAAAAAATTCCATACAATACTGATGTATGCCTTGACTTATGCCTACTTTAAATTAAACTTGACAAAACTATAAATAAAATGGTTCTTACAAACGAAACCCTGCAGTGCAAGCTTCACCCAGGTAAATAGTTTCATCAAGTATTTTATTGGACAGCAGGTAAGAGCTCTATATTCCAAGTCCACAGTTATTGTGTAAATAAAATAAAATAAAAAAGCTCAGCGAAGTTTTTAAAAAACATAGGCCAGCTGTAAAGACGCCTTAGAATTATCATGGCTCCAGTCTCTTCAAAGTATTTTAAAAGAAAAAGAAACAAGACAACCAGCAACCAAAAAGACACAATTTCTGGGTCACAAGTTCACATCAAAGAACTGTCTGCCAACTTTGGAATGTTGAGTGTATCAATGTGGGATTAGAACCAAGACCAGAGTTGGGGCTATTGTTCACTTGACAATGACTGACAGGTTGTGGTTTTACACTCCCAGACCAGGTGACATTAACCTCTGGGACCTGGTTCTTGGCTGGTTTCCAAGCTATATAACTATGTATACATTTTCCCAAGGTTTAAGTTGCGCGAGTGAGTGATCCGACTGTCCGCAGAAATACGTCTTTTAATCAGTTGTTTCAAAGCCTAAAATTTAAAACAATAAATCTAGACCTATTGATTTAACTTTGCCCTACACCGACGTGTGTCAATTGTTTATCTCCCGACGCAAGAATTTCACCAATCTATAAATCTAGACCTACTTAAAAAAATTATGACTGGTTGGAACAGAATGGTGATGGAACAGAATGGTGATGGAACAGAATGGTGATGGAACAGAATGGTGATGGAACAGAATGGTGATGGAACAGAATGGTGATGGAACAGAATGGTGATGGAACAGAGTGGTGATGGAACAGAATGGTGATGGAACAGAATGGTGATGGAACAGAATGGTGATGGAGCAGAATGGTGATGGAGCAGAATGGTGATGGAGCAGAATGGCGACATCTATTTATTCGACTGAGAGCAAACTATTGGTGAATTTTTTACCTCGGAAAAGCTTCAGAAATCTTTGACATGTTTTGTTTTGTGGAATTAAATTCTATGGATTATACCTGTGGCGGAGAATCTCAGCTCAGAAATAATGCTTTCGGCATTAAATAAATAGCGGTCGGGTATGTAAATTAAGAAGAAAAACAGTTTTAAAAAGTGTTTACCATTTCTCCTGATTTATAAGTAAATGGAGGCCTGTTTGCAGGGTGCATTTGTGCTATACGCCCGCCTACTGAACAGATTTCTAAAAAATAAAACGGCCAAGGCGGAAAGTCGGAACTGAAATTTAAAGTCGGGTTTTCAAAATCTTAAGGTCGGAAGAATCTCATCCCTGATATTTATATTTATATATTGATATTTATATATTTATTTATTTATATTTATATATTTATTTATAACCACTGTACATGAACATTTTTTTATTAACATTTTTACTTAGGTTTCGGATTGGATAGCGATATGAAACCTCAAAATTAAATTTAAGAAAATATGCTGTTGAATAATGGTGGCCATTTGCCTGAAATAACAATGACTTAGGACAGAAAATGTGTTGATTGTACAATGTTTATTTTTATTTTTTAATCTTTTTTTTCCTTCTTTTTCTTTCCATTTTTCTTGTTCTTTTCTTTTTACTTTATTTCTCTTTTTTCTTTATTTTTGGGGGTTCTTTTCTTCTCTTTTTCTTCTCTTTTTCTTTTCTTTTTACTTTCTCTTTCTCTTTTTGTTGTTCTTTTCTTTTTACTTTCTATTTTTTTTTTCTTTTAAATTTTTTTTTTTGACATTATTTTTTTTCTTCCTTTTTTGTTATTACAGATCACTGGAATGGTAGAGGTTTGGTGGCTGTAGGTGCTAGCGTTATCTCAGGAGAGCCTTTACGCATATTTATTTAGGTCATTTTGCGTAAAAATGCATATTACTTAATTGGCCTAATTTGCATAATGATGTATGAAATTCTGGTATTATTGCTTTAAAATAAAAGGTATTTACATGAATATTACTTGTGCTAAGTTTCATGGTTGTAGGTGGTTGCATTCTCTCAGGAAGCCATTACGCATATTTAATTAGCTGGACTTAAGTAATTTTTTTCACAATTTTTGGGTTTCCTGTTAAGGAACTTTAGTTAAATTCTTATTTTTGATGACCGATACTGAAAAGACGAAATTTTGCTGAGACTCCATTTTTTTTTAAGCAAAAGGACAGCATGTAGTTTTTCAGGAAAATGTAATTAAAATGTGCTAAAATTGAGAATTAACTGTGAAATTTTAAATGAAAAACCCCAAATAATGTTTTTTTCACTTTTTTCCCAAAAATGGCTGAAAAAAGGGACGAAATACGACATAGTTTTTTGGGCAGTATGAGAGAACCGAATGTGCGATTTCATAAATTCTTTCAGTTCCTTGTTTGTTTCATCAAGCTGCACAATATGAGGGGTAGAATGTCGTATGCGACCGCCACTTTTTCTCATTCAATATAACCAATAATGTAATCTTACCTACCCAGTAAAGTGGAGAACATATGGATGATGATGGACATATACTTCAAATTATTACAGGCTATTTATTTCATGAAAAAAAATCAGTCATTTTTGGTAGACGATGACTTCCTCAGTCATGTCAGTCTGATCTTGTCAACTCCCCAATTAGTAACCAACACAGTCATTGTACATGCGCAGTGGCAACTATAATAGGATCCTTCTATTTTCTGAGGGAGGATTGTATTAGAAGGGAAATAAAGTCTGAAAACCACCATAAAAGTGAATTTTAAAGATAGTTTTCACTTTCTGTACCCAAAAAAATCAATAGAATAATTTTTTAACTGGTTAGTGGCTGCAAAAGAATTCCCCAAAAACCCTTAAAAAGTGGCGGTCAGAAACGACATTCTTTCCAATATGAGCTTAATTTCAAAGACATGGGGATAACTTTGAAAAATAGTGTGACATCCCTAACTGTTAATATTACTATTAGGCCAAGAGAATGAAAGTCATAGATTTGCGTCCGGGAAATTTCGAAAACACATGAGGCTTTTTTTCATTATTCATTATTCATTATTTCCATTGATCATTAATAACAGCGCAATCACAAGATGTTTCTTCTAATTTGACGTATTCTTAATCACTTTATGTACATGCTTTCACTCAAGAGAGAGAGGAAGGGTCAAGGGTAAAAGAAGTAATGAGGAATAACACAGCTCTGTGTAATTTGTGGTCATTAACCCTAACCACCCCAAATCATACAAAATCCTCAAGGGGCACTTTCTGTGGGAACAATTCAGCACTGTTTGAAACTGGTACTTTCACCCTTCAAATGGGACAAAATTACTACCTGGCAAGAAGTACAGGCCATAAGATGTTTCTTCTAATTTGAAAGATTAATAATGCATGGCTTTTGATGATACATGTTTTCAAAGAGTGCACTGAGGATTTTGTGAAGGGTAAAAGAGGAGTAACGAGGAATAACAAGGAGAATTTTGGTCATTAAGACGTGCATCATTATACATGCGGGCCGCACACACAGTAGGTATGTGACAAAAAATTTCAAAATAAACATTGTGGCATAATTTTAGTACCATTGGAAAGAGCTCAGAAAATGCATTAAAATGGTATCTTTGTTATAGGTTAATTATTAAAAAAGTTACGACGATTTAAATATTTAATTGGCAGGCTTAATTTGGTATTGCTTTATAATAGAAAACAAAGAAAAAGTTGTGACCTTTTCGGGCAGTTCTGAACTACAAAGTGTCATAACTTTTTTAATATCCGACAGATTTTAATCAAACTTTCAGTGAAGAAAGCCTTACTGATACACAACATTTTGCAACTGTTTTCACTTCATTCACAGGAACAACAGTTCCTTATTTTTAAATTTTAATTACTAGTGGGCTACTTAAAAAAGTGTGCATTATTCTTTATTTTCAGATGTGCACTACAGGAAATAAAATGAACTTTTGTAACCACAACCAAAAAATTTACATAATTGATTGTGATTTTTTCCCCCCTGAAAGAAAAGTCATAAAAAAGTCAATATCTGCTTTCAGGCATGCAACTCATCATTCCCCCTCTAAAAGAGGAAAATTATGACAATTTAATATTTTAAGCGCGCATTGCTAAATGCAAAGCCAATATGAATGTTTTTACTTGATGTTTATGATTGGTTTAATTTTTTTTTGTCTTTGGTGAATTAGATCTTCAATCTCAAAAAAAAAAAAAAAAAAAAAAAAAAAATGGGGGGGCATTTTTCTTCCGAAAAAACACGCGGATCAGAGATTTCATGGGCCTGTAAATTACATAACTAATAAAAATAAATCCATAAATAATGCAAAATGAACAAATAAAACAATAAAATATGAAGATTAAGCAATACACTGTCCAAAAAAACACGGCCACCTGTGTTTGTAAACATTGGCATTGGCCAATCACGTTGCCAAAATTGGGTCATGTGACCTCCGAATCGCGTATGCATTTATTTTGAACAGAAAACGCACACATCAAAATCCTTAATCATCGGTGTCTCTAAGGCATAATTTTCATAAATCTTGCCATAAATCAATAGTCGACAATCATAAGTCTCATTTTAGTATGATTTTAGTGCCAAACGGTGATTTGAAAGGCAGTGACATGAAGCGTTCGGCCAGTGTGAAATCCGGCAATTTTTACAATTTTGACAATTTTCACAGTTGACAAAAATTTTTGCGACCCGTCAAAAACAATGTGCAGATGATCTGATTCACTTCAAATTCACCACAGATATAGACAAATATACACAGAAACAAATAATACAAGTTTAAAAACTAAAAATATATATCTTCGGGTAATGAATTGATGACTTTGACAGCCCGAAACTTTGATGGATTTTTTTTTTCACTTTTACAAACCGCATTGAAAATAAATTGAAGACGATGATACAGAGGGTTATGTGTACTACGTCATCAATACCTGTGTATTATGTGTACTCCTAAAATACGGCTACTACACGCAAAATGATGACGCGCCCCACACAGTGGCCGTTCAATGCGCGATCCGTGCGGATCGGACGGAGTTTACCATACAGTTTTAGCGCGATGCGACCTTTTTTGTGAACGACGTACACGGGACTAAGACTGTAAGAGAACATGTGCTAATGATTATAGCGCACATACTGGTGGAAATTTGGTAAAAACTTAATTTTACTGATGTGGATGATTTGGAACTAAATTTGTTTGGTGGAAATACCTTTTTTGTGCAAATAATGATTTTATTAATGATTTTTTTGTGCAAATAATGAAAAATTTAGGCAGTAGCTTTCGGGACATGCAGGCGGTGGACGCAAATCTATGACTTTCATTCTCATGGCCTTGGCTTAGGCCTACTAAATATTTGTAGGCATAGGCCTATTAGTAGCACTGTCAGGCCATTTTTTAAACATATGAGACATCTAATCTTTTGACAGTTTTGGAAAGAACTTGTCAAAAGATGGTAAAAGCTTTTAAAATTTTTAAATTTGGCCAAGCGGTCTTCGAGATAGAGCCATTTTAATGTAGCCAAAATGACGTGTTTTTCAGATTCGAATGTCAATATTGACAATTTTGTGACAAAATGCCATTTTCATGTCTCCATTAATGCAGCGGTCAAATGGAATCTTCACATACCCCCCTCAAGCCTCGTTCAAGATTCGACGCCGTTTCGACGTCGAATCTTCAGGTCAAAAATTTACATTATGGGTGAAACTTGACCGTAATTATTTTTGGGAGGTGTGAATCTTGACCTAAAGTTTTTCAAAGAAGGGTGAATCTTTGCCTAAAAAAAATTACATGTGGGTGAAACCTTGTCGAAAATCCTCATTAATAACGATGGAAATGCGTCGAACTTGAAACCAACTAACGTCAAAATGGAACTAAAACAAATAACTGACTAGTATTTTCCGTTTGTCAGTTCAGATCTCGATATATCTGTAAGTATAGTATAGGCCTAGGCTATAGCGCTTTTGCGTTAGCCATCACATATCTCGAAGCTAATTACCCGGATGTTTCTTTGTATCATATCAGCGTACTTTCCACAGCTACATGTACATTATGGCTTAATTCGCATCCTCCTAATAGTATTTCTATGGTATCAGCACATCGTCTGCTGCGTCATAGAAATACATTGCATTGTATCATATCAGCGTACTTTCCACAGCTACATTATGGCTTCATTCGCATCCTCCTAATAGTATTTTTATGGTATCAGCACATCGTCTGCTGCGTTATGGAAATACATTGCATTGCATGATCATGATGTAACCAACCTGACTTCAGTCAGTCACAGGGTGCGGAAAAAACGAAAGTAGACAGGTAAATGTCTTGAACTTTTTGATTATTTGATTCATTGAGCCTACTACCAGCTTGGTATAAATTAAAAAGATCTTTACCCATTTTACTTTAATATATTTTTCAATGATACGCGAAGTAGTGTTGGGGAAATATGAGCACGGGTGCCCCGGCTCTGGATAATAGTGATATCACTGCGAGTGCGAGACCTGATCGGTAGGCTGTAGCTTAGGCTAACGTTAGAAGTAACGTTAACGTTAGAAGTGCTTTGAAAATGATGTCAAAATTAATAATTCTCATTAAAAAAACGTAGACTTGTGGCTGTGTAATAGTGAATATTGGAAAATTTCGATCACATATAATTCCGTTATGTAAAAGTCTAATTTGGTAAATTTCTTTATGGTTTCTGAGTGATCATGGTGATAGCCTAACGTTAACGTTAGGGCCTATGTAATGTGTGGGGCCGTATACGTTAGAGACGCTTGTGGTACTAGGCCTATATCCATAACGTTAGGCATACGTAGTATGTACTAACGTTACTCGTTAGTACTTGTAGGCTAGGCCAGTTAGTTTAATTATGGCCTGGGCCAACATTTTAGTTTTTGTCACAACCCAGTTCATTTCTAACAACATTACACGTATGTTACCAATGGGACTTTTTATTGTGATGTAATAAATAAATGTCTGTCAACAAGAAATGAACAACGACAATGAAAGAAAAGGCCTGTAAGTTGGAGGTAGGCTACACAACGAATAATTACGTTAGTTAGACCTAAGCTAAAGCCTACATGTAAGCTAAAGCCTACATGTAACTAGTTACGCATTATATTTTGGTTTGGTCAAAATGTTTCTGCTTTTCTCCCTGCTTGTTTGACTTTAATATTTGGATTAATTGTTTTTCAATTTTGAGACAAGGAAAGAGGAAGCAAACAGACATTTTAAAGTTGTGCATCATATTTATTTTCTCTGGCCACACTTTATTTCATATTGCTGTTAAGATAAACTACCATAATACAACAATGTATCATACAAGAAAATAACAGAGAGTAACAAAATAGAAAATGATGATGGTACAATAGGAAGAAAAGGTTGGCTCTTTACTTTTGACTGATTGAAGTACATGTGTCATAAAAAGAAGGAACCAAAAACATTTTTTCTCTTTGGTGAATCTTTACCTAAAAAAATGGCTGAGGTGAATCTTCACCTAAAAATTTTTAGCTGAGGTGAATCTTCACCTAAAAAAATGGCTGTGGTGAATCTTCACCCGAATTTTTTTTGGTAAGGGTGAATCTTGACCTGATTTTTTATTGAGGCAGGTGAATCTTTGCCTAAAAAATATTGCATGCGGGTGAATCTTGACCTAAAAAAAATTCAGAAAAAGGTGAAATGGGGTGAACGCTTGAGGGGGGTATGTGAAGATTACATTTGACCGCTGCATAAACAAAAACAAAACATAAGATGGGCATAATGAGTACTTATTGAAGAAATATAGAGTCATTACTTCACAATAAATTCCCAAAAAATGTTTTATGACTTTCAAATAAAAAATTAAAAAATGACAAAATCTGCCCATTGTGCTATATTTTGTTTTAGTTTTTACATGGTCCATTGAAAAACAACTAAGTTCACTTCTTCATGTACAGCCGCTAATTGACGCATGCGCAAAGTTCTGAACATCGCAAACGTTGTTGTTGTCACCGTCCATTGCCGTGCGTGTGTCGGCCGGGTCGGTCGGGTCCACGGCGCGAAAATACTGCCCTTTTCTTTCGCTTATTTAGTAATGATGATAGTGGAAAATGCAACTTTATTTGACAAAAATGTGAAGATTAAATGTAAAAGAAAACTACTCTACATTCGTTTAAGGGAAACGACACCGGATTCAGAGCGCATGCGTTCTAAGCTTTCCATCGATACCAAATGTTCTGACAATTGGTGGCGCCATCACAATTTTTTTATACATTTTGTGAACGGTGTCGGAGGGCCCGTTTTGCGTGTAGTTGGGATCGGAAATCAAGTCGCCAAATTCGAAGTAAAATTCCGATATTTTAAAATTAAGTCACATTCTTAAAACCTCGGGAAAATGATTATCAAACATATTTCACATACATAATTCGGAGAATAAAAGGTAAAACAAAAAAAATTAAGCCGATTCATTTTGTTTTCGGTACAGCTCCGGAAGTCAAACGGCGCACGTATGACGGGGCTACTATTAGTAATATTGCTATTGCAGTATTTGGTAAATGGCAAAGTGTCCGGAATTTGGACAATAAACCCTTTCACGGTAATATGCGCCATGTTTTTTACGGGGCAAAATTGTTTATTTTGAACATTTGTTGCCGTCTGCGACCCAGCGCTCGAACTTCACGCACGCGTCTGGAATGTACGTGAAGTTCGAGCTCTGGCCGAGAGCAATAAGCGTCGAAATAAACAATTTTGCCGATCTGTCTATGCCGCCTAAGACATATTAGGCCATGAGAATGAAAGTCATAGATTTGCGTCCACCGCCCCCATGTCCCGAAAGCTACCGCCTAAATTTTTCATTATTTGCCAAAAAAATCATTATTTGCACAAAAAAGGTATTTCCACCAAACAAATTTAGTTCCAAATCATCCACATCAGTAAAACGAAGTTTTTACCAAATTTCCACCTATATGTGCGCTATAAATCATTGGCACATGTTCTCTTACAGTCTTACACTGTGAAAATCTCGCTCGGTTAAAATTTCAATAAACACGGTTAAAATATGGGTACCCTACATTTTAACCTTAATTTAACCGTCTTAGTGCATGGTTAAATCGCCTTTAAAAAATTCCTTTGTATTGTCTCGGTTAAAGTGTGGTTAAAACTCGGTACCTGTTCTGAGATCTGCTGAGGGCTTGCTCATTAACTCTGTGGTGAGTTAATCCATTGTTGACAGAGATAATCCCAATACAAAAGCCTCCGCTTGCCTGAGACATAACGGTCAATGTTTGTTCAACCATGCGCGAAAGATTATCGTCCATGTTGTGCTCATAGCGCAGCCTGCAGTCCGTACGAACTTCGGCTGAATTTCGAAATTGGGGTAGGCGGCCGCGCGCCAGTCAGGAATGTGCCTAAAATTACGGGCCAACGTTAGTCTAGTCATGGTCTAGTCTGTTACGTTGTAATTGTTTGCGTGCGCCGGCCATTTTAGCGCCAAAAGAAGAAAAAGTCCGTCCCGTTTAGGATTGACGTCATGTCAGCACTGACAACTTTGTCTCTGATCTGCAACTGGTACGTGAATATTTGTGTGTGGGTGTGTGTGTGGGTGTGTGTTAGTAAAATAAACCCTTTCACGGTATATGCGCCATGTTTTATGGGGCAAAATTGTTTATTCGAACATTCGTTGCCGTCATGCGATCGACCCATCAGCGCTCGAACTTCCCGCCCGCACGGAAGTTAATTCGAGCGCTGGGTACCAGGGTATACGGGTCCGTCGCAGACGGCAACGAGCGCTTCAAATAAACAAATTGCCCGTCGCGTCGAACATGTCATGTCCGCAAAACCCTTTTTGATTCGCGGGTTTTAATTAACTCAATTTCGCTGGCCAAAATCGCGATTCACAGTAGATACTATCTGAAGATCAGGATCGGCTTGGGGTTTTAAATTTTGGCTAGTTGGCTTATCACCGGAAAACCGCTGTTTGCAGTTTTACTGTGAATTAAAAAATAATAATAATAATTAGAAAGTCATTATATAACATGTTACTGATGTTCTTTCACCGTATAATCAGAGAGCAATACAAATCTGCTATTTGTATCTACTATAATTATTTATTCCACTAATTGAAATTAACACATTTTAATTGAAAATATTAATTTATTTTAACAGAACAAGGAAAGGCTGGAAGGGCTATGTCATTGGACAAGTCAAGGCAACAAGGGAATTCCAGCCGCAGGAAGGGAAAAGGCGCCGTAGAGTCAACTCAAGATATTTGTAGTGTTCCTGGTGCCAGTTTTATGTGATTATTTATTGTACTAAACTTTCATATTTATTTTGTTTATTTCACAAAGTTAATATAACAATACTTAAAGCCTATGACCCTATTTATACTACTCTTAACATCGTCGTTTTATATTTTACTTAGTCAACTTGTTTTAATTCGTTTTCTATTTATGTTGGCCTACACAGTTTTATATGCAATTTTTTGTAATTAAATTTTTTAAAGTAAGACTTGTGGTGACACCATATTAATTTAAATGTTCATTTTAGTAATTAGTTCTGAAAAGAACTGGGGGTACAACTCTACGTTTCGATCAGTATGCTCTGATCGTCCTGAGGACGATCAGAGCATACGGATCGAAACGTTGAGTTGTACCTCCAGTTCTTTTCAGAACTAATTACTACTCAATTGAGCATTTCACATGGTGTCACCGCAATTTGTCTTACTTATCCTCCTCACCATGCCAAGCTACGAGTTTTACTTAACTTTTTTTTTATTGTAATTTAATTTAACTCATTCACTTGATTATTTTGTTCGACTTGACGAAATAAAATTGAGGAATTTTAGATTGTGTTTCTTGTCCTTTTTGTAATGAGTATTTAAGTACATTATACATTGCACATGAAATTTTTCAATATAAAAACACATAAACAAACCGCCAAAAAGGATGGGAATGATGTCGTCGTAATAAACCACTGCCGCATAAATGGAGTTAAAATTCTTGGGCTTTACACAATTCTACAAATGCTAGGCATATGCTAGTGTTCGTTTTTTGGGGAATTGCATATATGACCGGCTGACACTAAGTGACAGTATAGGGGTGACGATACTGAAATTTTAATCGTACGATATTATTTACCGGTACCCAAGACTCAATCTACATGTTTTCAAATCGAATGGCCCCGGCCCTCACATGGTGCACTGCCTTCAGCAGCACACTAAAGGATCTGAAAAATATCCTGTCTCTTCTACACATTTCCAATTTGACCAATCGGTCATTATTGGTGTTCATATACAAAAAAGCCTACTATTCCCACAAAACTCATTGTCAAATGGACAAATTTTGGAAATAGTCAAATACAGATTCACTGTATTTCAATTTGTATGACAAATACATCTTGGAAAACAAAAACAAAAAGTCAACAAAGATGTGGTGTCACTGAATGGGTTTGCACCATCATTATTTACTACGTATTTTTTTTTTTACACCGCAGCGACGGGTTTTGTACGCATTTACCTTGTGTCAAGACTATGAACCCATTCAGCACGCATGCGCTGTGCGGAATTTCGACACGCAAAAAAACTACCATCAACGGAGAGGGAATGGCTCCATGAGTTCCACTGCAGAGCGCCATGGTCGACTGCAGCTTGAGTTTTCTATTGTCGCGCCTAGGGTTTCGTAGTCTCTCTCTCAAGACCGGAATTGGCACTTTTACTGCACAAAACCCGTCGCTGCGGTGTAAAAGAAAAATACGCTTCCTGGTACATTTTCCCCAGGCACCCGATCAGTATTTTTGCCCCAAAAATGATTACGCTGGTTTTCAACCTAAAAACCAAAAAGTCATGATATCGCGACAGGAGTTCACATCATGTCTGAAAATTTCAACGTGGTACATGCACAAAATAAATTGTTATGGAGAAAATTGAAAAAAATCAAGAATTATACTCTATGGAGTAGGTGGCAATCCTATTTTCAGTATTTTTGCCCCAAAAATGATTACGCTTGTTTTCAACCTAAAAACCAAAAAGTCATGATATCGCGACAGGAGTTCACATCATGTCTGAAAATTTCAACGTGGTACATGCACAAAATAAATTGTTATGGAGAAAATTGAAAAAAATTAAGAATTATACTCTGATGGAGTAGGTGGCAATCCTATTTTCAGTATTTTTGCCCCAAAAATCAAAAAGTCATGATATCGCGACAGGAGTTCACATCATGTCTGAAAATTTCAACATGGTACATGCACAAAATAAATTGTTATGGAGAAAATTGAAAAAAATTAAGAATTATACTCTATGGAGTAGGTGGCAATCCTATTTTCAGTATTTTTGCCCCAAAAATGATTACGCTTGTTTTCAACCTAAAAACCAAAAAGTCATGATATCGCGACAGGAGTTCACATCATGTCTGAAAATTTCAACGTGGTACATGCACAAAATTAATTGTTATGGAGAAAAAAAAGGTACAAAGCCTTGCACATCTACGAGTTCGAGTGAATCACGCGCATCGCCAGTGTGCCGACAAGGCAAGCTTTTTAACCGGGCCCAACTCAGGCTGATGGTACAGTGGTCAACTCGTTCATCACACTGGCACCCGACTAATGTCAGTACATGTACAATGTACATGTACAGAGTACATAATTACACATTGTACATTGCAACCGTACTGGCTGGGTGGATGCCGGGTGTTGATCAATATGCTTAACTTCATCCTTCATTCCGTCTACCTCTTTCAATACTCTCATAGCCTTGGTTTACGCTTGTTTTCAACTTTAAAAAAAAAAAAAAGTCATGATATCGAGGCCTTTGTTCACATTTTGTGAGTAACATGATCCAAATCGCTTAACAAATATTTCTATTGCATGACAAGGTATCTGTTCTCGTTCGACCAATAAGAAAACGTTTTACGCGCTATAGGCATTGTACACAGCGCGTAACGAATATTTATATTGGTTATTATGGGGTCATGCCTATGTTCCCTCAGCCCTATGTTCCCTCATCCCAAAATAGACCCTATGTTCCCTCAGCCCTATGTTCCCTCAGCACATATGGCCCTCATCCTGAGGGAACATAGGGTCTATTTTGGGATGGGAGAACATAGGGCTGAGGGAACATAGGGTCTATTTTGGGATGAGGGAACATAGGGCTGAGGGAACATAGGGCTGAGGGAACATAAGGCTGAGGGAACTTGAGTACGGTCCCGTTATTATGATGACGTATTGTTCTCGTTGGCCAACAGAACAAATTATTACGCGCTATGCATAGGGCATTGCACACGTGCTAACTCGTACATACCCTGAGTGCCTTCCAATGACTGGATCAAATTAGCGCGCGCGCTGGATCTTAGGATGAGAATGTAATTCCAGTTGGACGATAATTTGTTTGGTGACAATCAGTATTTTACACGCAAAGATCTAAATTACAGGTACACGTACATCATCTGACCAAAACATTTAAAGAAAAGTAGGATGCATGATATCTATTTATTTATTTACTTATATTCATAGTTACTTTTTAATAATAATAAAGTGCAGGATTTATACCGAAATACCGCCACAAATACCGCGAAATACCGGTTTTCAAAATAAAACCGCGGTTTTATAAAATCATCCGTTTTTGAGCCCCAGAGCGGGTCAATTTATCCCGACAGTCGAGGCTTACGTTTACTGGTCCTCATCGTATCCTTGTTCTTCGGCAACGATTATTAAAACAACCCATGATAATTAGGAACCCCGATGGATGAATTGTTATTTTTTTATTTAAGTCCAATTGTTAGTATTTGTTTGGCCCGCAACATACCTCAGTTCGGTAATCAATGCATTATAATTATTGTCCATTTCCTAATTACACTCTGGAATATGATATATATTATTCTAAACGTATCCCCTTTCCGATGAAAAACAGATTAACAAGTAGGCCTATACCTAAATATAGGGATGTCACTCATGCACTAACAATTTCGTGCTGAAAATTGCCCAGTGAAGGCTAACTTCATGCTATGGGTTTGAGGTGTTAACATTAATACAAAGGAATGAAAAAAAATATGGAATGAAAGTGTACATTGTCTTCTTTAATATGATGTTTTTATCTTTTTATAATTCCGTTCTGTTATTGAAATATATATTAATTTTTAAATACAGCCATATTTTTGCTTTAGCGCGGTGGAGTGGATGCAGTGGACCATACACTCCCAGCGCTTAATTGGGTTGAAAAATTGTACCATCTTTTTTCTTTTTATCGGCGCGATGTGATCACGTTGTTCAATTGTCGACATCAACCCCTTATTTTAAAGCAGATGATTCCAGCTATCGGTCAGGTCCAGACACTTTTGGATCAAAACAAAAATTTCAAAGTTACTGAATTGCGCAAAATTTGTGAATGTCAGGGACAGATTTTGTGAAAGTGCCTTATATTTCTGAAAAGAAGAGAAAAATTCCTTTAAAAAACATCACAGGACCTTATACATGTAGGTGCGAGTAAAGTATCACATCGCTAGAGCGCTTCAAACATTGACAAACTGTGACAATTGGTTAATAACCCCTTATTTTAAAGCAGATGATTTCAGCTATCTGTCAGGTCCAGACACTTTTGGATCAAAACAAAAATTTCAAAGTTACTGATTCGCGCCAAATTTGTGAATGTCGGGGACAGATTTTGTGGAAGTGCTTTATATTTTTGAAAAGAAGAGAAAATTTCCTTCAAAAAACGTTATAGGACCTTATAGGTGCGAGTAAAGGATCACATCACTAGAGCGATTCAAACATTGACAACCTGTGACAATTGGTTAACATGGCGAGTGGCGCTTCAGCAGATTGCGTGAGTGGCATGCGCTTGCAATACCACGGATCTGCATAGTGATCTTTACGACCGTCTGTCTGCCTAACTTGGATATTTATCATTCAATTGTATTGAAACTGTGTTGAGATATTACAAATACCAATTCAAATATTCTTTGAAAAAATCACGACTCTGTGAGCTTTACTTTTACAGAACTAGCATTTTCGCATATTAATTAGCTGTTTTTTGCATCGGTCCATGTTCAAATAAATGTTTTTTCCAATTTTAGGTTGCCGTAATGTAAAATGAAATTAATGAGCATCTGATTTTTTAGAATATGTTATTTGTTCAATGTATATCAATATAAAGTGAAAATTAATTTTCTTCTTTCAGATAATCATATGCAAAGTTGGTAATTTGTCACTTTTTACCAAAATACCCTTATTCTGAATCTTAAAATTGCTGTAACTTTGAGAACGCTTTGACCGATTTTCAAAATGTTTGTGTCATTCTGTTTCAATTTAGCAGTAGATTCTTGATATATAAAAAAATAACCTGCTAGAAACACTTTGAAAAACCCCATTGACATCCCTACTAAATATACACCTATCACGTACGCCTATCACAGCACGCCAACCCATTCTCAGCACAGACACCTATTCTCATATGGGCAAGGTCAGTGGTATTCTGAGCAAATTGCGTGCATGTCCCCCGGCCGTTGTATACCACTACCAGTGTTTTTAGATTGGAAATTTACAGACACTTCGTAAGTGTTTTTAATCTCTTTATCGCCTCTTGTGTGCAAGTTGTACCGGTACGTGTTATACTCGGTTAAACCACGGTTAAACTTGCATCCTCATTATCACATTGAACAAAGGTTTACAGTTATGAATAACAAAGGAAATCCTGGCCGGAAACCACTCGGTTAAAACGCGGTGAGAATGCGGTTGAATAGCCAGCTGAAATCAAAGGGTTAAACATGGGTTAAAACACGGTTAAAAAAACATTTAACCGAGTCTCTTTATATTTTAACCGAGGGGATTTTCACAGTGTTAGTCCCGCGTACGTCGTTCACAAAAAAGGTCGAATCGCGCTAAAACTGTATGGTAAACTCCGTCCGATCCGCGCCGCACCTGCAACTGTACCGCCTTCACATGCACAACACGTTCTCTGTTGAGCCTTTGTATCTTAATCTTATGCCTGTGTGTGCGGCCCGCACGTATAATGATGCACGTACGTACACAGATTAGAAGAAACATCTTGTGATTGCGCTGTTATTAATGATCAATGGAAATAATGAATAATGAATAATGAAAAAAAAGCCTCATGTGTTTTCGAAATTTCCCGGACGCAAATCTATGACTTTCATTCTCTTGGCCTTACTGCCGTGAAAGGGTTTATTTAAACTTCAATCTTCAATTAAAACACTTTTTAATGGTTACTTATCAATCCAAACTTTACAGTACAAAAAGTTCATTATAAATATTATTTACCTCTTTAACCGACAGGAATTCCAGCAATGGAAAGACCAAATGTCGGTCCAAATATTGGCCAATTTTAGTGGTGAGATCAAACTCCGCCATGATTTTCCGCCATGAGTCGATTGCTTCTCGCGAATGAGGATCCGAAGTAAAACAAGCTCTAAAACGAATGAGGGCGCTGCAAAAGTGTGAAAATGACTTCTTCAAGTCCTTTTAGCTTATTGCAAGACATCTCGACATACGTACATTACATTGATATAACGTTAGGTTTTAAGGTATTCTTTCTTCCTCCTCCATGGTATTGGCCCTAATGTTAAAGATTTGAGACTTAAAAAAAAATAGGTCTCCTTCTTTTAATTGGCACACTTTCTTTAATTAAAGTATTCTATTTATTGTCATTCTTCTGATTTCTGAGACCTTTTTGATGGCCATTTATAATTTGATATAGATTTGGGATACTGGATTTTGTTTATTACTTTGGTACAATCATATGGTGTTCTATAATGGACCTACGCGGCGCCTTTTTTTTCTACGCGGCGCCTTTTTTTTTTACGCGGCGCCTTTTTTTTTTATGCGGCGACTTTTTGTTTTTGGACGGCGATTTTTGTTTTTGGACGGCGACTTTTTGTTTTTGGACGGCGACTTTTTGTTTTCGGACGGCGACTTTTTGTTTTTACGCGGCGACTTTTTGTTATTGGGCGGCGACTTTTTTTTACGCGGCGACTTCCGGGTTGTTGAGTGTTTTTCACCCAAAGAAAATAGGCATTGTATATTTGTTTCACTCCCCTGAAATAAATATTCTTCCACTAGTAAGGGCTTTCTAGATGGTGATTGACAGCCCCATTGTTTGGCTTGAAACCACTGTCAAGCTGGGCAAATACATGAAAGAAAGCCGCCGGACTACGGAAGCCCCTGGAAAAATATACGGCATTCTGCAACAATATACATGAATATATATATATATATATATATATATATATATATATATATATATATTTTTTTTTTTGGGGGGGGGATTCCAACACATTCTCACTTTCTACGCCGCCATCTAGGGTCTAAGAGATGATCTTGCCCGTCAGAATGTGACAGGAAACTCGCGCGACGAGAATAACAAAAAATGTTGCAGAATGCCGTATATTTTTCCAGGGGCTTCTGAAGTCCGGCGGCTTTTTTCATGTTTTTGCCCAGCCAGACAGTGGTTTCAAGCCAAACAATGGGGCTGTCAATCACCATCTAGAAAGCCCGTACTAGTGGAAGAATATTTATTTCAGGGGAGTGAAACAAATATACAATGCCTATATTCTTTGGGTGAAAAACCCTCAACAACCCGGAAGTCGCCGCGTAAAAAAAAAAAAAGTCGCCGCCCAAAAACAAAAAGTCGCCGTCCAAAAACAAAAAGTCGCCGCATAAAAAAAGAGTCGCCGTCCAAAAACAAAAAGTCGCCGCCCAAAAACAAAAAGTCGCCGCGTAAAAAAAAAGTCGCCGTCCTAAAACAAATAGTCGCCGCCCAAAAACAAATAGTCGCCGTCCAAAAACAAAAAGTCGCCGTCCAAAAACAACTTAAGTCGCCGCCCAAACCAAAAAGTCGCCGTCCAAAAACAAAAAGTCGCCGCCCAAAAACAAAACGTCGCCGCGTAAAAAAAAGTCGCCGTCCAAAAACAAAAAGTCGCCACCCAAAAACAAAAATTCGCCGTCCAAAAACAAAAAGTCGCCGCCCAAAAACAAATAGTCGCCGTCCAAAAACAAAAAGTCGCCGTCCAAAAACAAAAAGTCGCCGCCCAATGAAACAAAAAGTCGCCGTCCAAAAACAAGAAGTCGCCGCCCAAAAACAAAAAGTCGCCACCCAAAAACAAAAAGTCGCCGTCCAAAAACAAAAAGTCGCCGCCCAAAAACAAAAATCGCCGCGTAGAAAAAAAAGGCGCCGCGTAGGTGTCCATTATAGAACACCATAGATTTGTACCTAAGTAGTACTTAAAAATCCAAAATCCAAAATCGACCCGTGGTGTTTGACCCAAAAAACATCCATACGAGGTACGTGTACACGGCATTGAGCAGAGCCGTACATAACGCACGTAAATGAGTGGAACACATTTTTCATAAAAATATTAAAAATATAAATAGTTTTCCAAAAAATCTCAAAAAATCACAAGAATTAAATGAAACCCTTTTTAACAGAATCCTAGTGTTTAATTGCGTGAATTGTACCTAAGTAGTACTTAAAATTCCAAATCGACCCGTGGTGTTTGACCCAAAATCACCCGTACGAGGTACGTGTACACGGCATTGAGCAGAGCCGTACATAATGCACGTATAATGAGTGAAACATGTTTTTCATAAAAAATATTTTAAAAAATATATAAATAGTTGTCCAAAAATAATAAAAAAATCACAAGAATTAAATGAAACCCTTGTTAACAGAATCCTAGTGTTTTAATTGCGTGAATTGTACCGAAGTAGTACTTAAAATTCCAAAATCCCAAATCGACCCGTGGTGTTTGACCAAAAATACAGCCATTCAACATACGTATATACGGCATTGAGTAGAGCCGTATACACAAGGCACGGATGAGTGGAACATGTTTTTCATAAAAATATTTAAAATATAAATAGTTGTCCAAAAAATCACAAGAATTAAATGAAACCCTTATTAATAGAATCCTTGTCTTTTATTGAGTGATTTGTACCTAAGTAGTACTTAAAATTACAAAATCCCAAATCGACCCGTGGTGTTTGACCAAAAAAACACCCGTACAACGCCCGTATACACGGCATTGAGCAGAGCCGTACACAACGCACGTGTGTGAGTCGAACATGTTTTTCATAAAAAAATTAAAAATAACTAGAAATTCAGAGTTTGTGAACAAACTCAAGGTGTTCGGAAGTTACGGTAATTGATGTCCTCATCAATTGGGATCATTGTTAAAATGTGACTTAAGATTGTTTTCAAAAGTAAGTTGCCTTACTCATTTCAAAGAAATAGCTTTTCGGTATTGGCTTTTTCAACAGCCCTTTCCATTCGTACAAAAATGACACTGCAGTATTAAGTTAATACGATCTATGGTTTTAGAAATATTGTAGCGCATCCGTTATTGGCTTAAACGCCCAACCACACATCTATAAAATATATTTTATCCTGCAATAGCTTTAGCCTGTGACACCGCAAACGTCCCCGTGATCGTGAAGACCGCCAGCTGTTTTCCAGTAGATAACGATCTCAGTCTCTGCGGTTTGTAAACAATGGGCCCCAGAACCACGAGTGTCTGGTGCAGTAGCGGAACAAGTTACCGCCGGGCCGGGGGGAAGAGCGCACGGTCGCCCCCCCCCCCCAGGCATCATTCCCTAACCACACGTGATTTCCGAGAGACCCGTCATGATTACACTTCATGTTTTCAGGGGAGCTCAAAATAAAGAAAGGGCCCGGTTGATTTGTGTAAGTTCCAGCTCGGGCCCGGTCCCTCAACCACCCCACCCCCACCCCACCCCTCCACCAGAATGTTAAAAAAAAAAAAAAAAAAAAAAATTCTTTGGGGAGGGGGATCCAGGCCCCCCCTCCGGGCTGGGGGACGGCTTCCCTCCCCCAGCCCCCCCTGACGGTCCGCCACTGGTCTGGTGTGTGTTAAGTCAATGGGATTTTGGCCCAGAAAAGGAATTTTGAAGAAAAAAAACAAATCAAAACTTTGACCTTCCGGTACGACCGGAAGCAAATGTCAGACGATTTTGACGTTAACTTTTCAAATGTTGCCTAAGCCTTGATCTATCAGATCCCAGATTATGAACATCATAGCTTTAGTATATTTTGATATACAGTCGATAGCAAATGGTCATTTTTAAAACTTAAATGGCTTGTAATTTGATACCTGATGACGTTACGTAACAACTTCTAGATTCATCTACATGATAAGGTCTTTATATGTGTGAAGTTTCAAGGTTGTGTGAAATTGTTAACTTGCACTTTCGATGTAGAGAAGAGTTAAGGAGAAGAAGAAGAAGGAGAAGTAAAAAAAACCTTAAAAAACGGAACAATAACAATAGTTGTTCGGCTGAAAAGCCGAACACCTAAAAATAGTCGTCCAAAAAATTCACAATAATTAAATGAAACCCTTGTTAATAGAATCCTCGTCTTTAATTGAGTACATCTCATTATTGAGTTAAACCAATACCTTACGAACGTACAGTGCACGAGATACACTTACCAGAGCTTTTTAAAAAATACATAAAAGGTCAGGCATTAGATAATCTAGGAATAATATACAATAAAGTCACTTATTAATACATTCATTGTTATTTTGATCAAATCGGTTAAGGGAGTCTCAATAAAAACATCAGAACGTGGCAAAAGGTCTTGCAAATGAAATTTTATTAATCGTTGCATTGTAGCAAGTCTAATTTTTGCAGCGCCCTCATTCGTTTCAGAGGTTCATTTACTTCAGATCCTTGTTCGCGAGAAGCGGTCGACTCGTGGTGTTTGGAAACTAACTTCTACCATTTTCCCGCATGATGTACGATCACTCACTTGCCGGAAGTGTGAAAGTCCCACCATGCATTGCAGTTGTATGTCGCTTTACGATGCGTATTAATCCCTTTAGTGTTGTTTTGAAGCATTTAAGGGTTTATTTCAAAAAAAATTGTCAGTTTCGTTTAAAACATTAATGCTGAAAGCCCAACTCACTAAGCATGTTATATGTTTTCCCATTTGTAATAATCAATTATATTATGCCTTTATGGTACTAATTTATAAGCGCATAGTTGCAAGACGGCAAGATTATTTTGGTAAATTTTCGACCCCAGCCCCGAATCCCATTCGAATAAGAAAGGTATTGTTGTATTAACAATCAACTAAGAAGCGTATAAATTAATCGATTAAAAATTTGGGAGTCGAATCTTAATAGTCGATACTTACAGAAATAACGGGTTCTCATGCTTATTAGGCATTTTGTCAACTCGCCCCAAAACGTAAATTGCTTAGTTTCGGGGGCGAGTTCATATCAGGAGAATGCAGGGGCGAATTAGTTTGGGGGCGATTGGACTAAATATATATCTGGCTACCAGTACAGTCACACTGCGGGTTCTCAGTAAAAAACTGAAGTGTAAGACGAGATTTTTACTTCTAAATCTACCAGCTGACATATGTCAGTGTCATTCAAGAAAAATGGCAGAGAGGTTACAAAGAAGTTCGTTAGGCCCAGTATCAAGAAAAGAAACTTCAGTGACAGGTAGGGCTGATAAATAAATTAAAAAAATCATTTATGATTTAACTCACTCTGCACTCTGCAGCCATCACATCATCAATCACTGAATCAGCTCAGCGCAGACATTTTTTCACATCTTTGTAAATTGTAGGCCTATTCCCCCTATGCCTGGCCAGACAGAAACAGACTTTCCCATTTTTCTTTGTATTATTTGAATAACACGTTAAGTGGGTTAAATATTCTACTGACTGTCTATTGTAACATTTTTTAAGGCAAGCATTGCCTGAAAAACTGAACCAGTGAATTTTTCTCTTACATTACCACAATACCATTCATTACATTATTAGCGTTGCTGTGCATGTGACCATCATTGACAAATTAATGCAAATATCAAAAAAAAATTATAATGTAACATATCAAATTCAAAGATAAGTAACGTTAGGCCTTATTTGTGTCCATCAATAATGTAAGACACAATATTTTATAACAAATGCTGACTTAATGTTACACACTTATCTTGGAATTGTGTATTCTTTCAGTCATCAATGGGATCCCCATCACTCGACCATGTCCGTGGGTGTGTTAAAATGTGCTGCATAGATTTATTGTAAATTTATTTTGTTCTTTTTTACCAGGAGTGACAACAAACATAAACAATAATTTAGACCTTTCACCAGGTGATGTCCCTGAGTGTGCAGTATGCCTCCAGACATGTATTCATCCAGTGAGACTGCCTTGCTCACACATATTCTGCTTCCTCTGCGTCAAAGGAGCTGCGAATCAGAATCGTCGGTGCGCCCTTTGTAGGCAGGACATACCCGTAGAATATTTCAACAACCCTACGCTTGTTGGCAAGAAGGACAAGGACACAAAAGAAGTGGATTTGGACGTTGAAACGGATCATTATTCTTGGTTTTATGAGGGGAGAAATGGATGGTGGCAGTATGACGAACGGACGAATGTTGAACTGGAGGAAAGCTACAACGCCAAGAAAAGGTCGTTTGAGCTTTTGATTGCTGGGTATATGTATGTCATTGACTTGGACAACATGGTGCAGATGAGACGACACGACCAGTCACGTCGTCGCCGGATCAAAAGGGATTTGGTCAGTGCCCCGAAGAAAGGAATAGCTGGGTTGAAAATAGCTGCACATCAAGATGGTTCGGGGACCACCACAGGGGATCAACAGATTGCGGAGCCTGAAAAGGGTGACACAGCTGCAGGTGGTGAAGTTGAACCCCCACAACGTAATGGTGTGGGCCAAAAAAGTGTGTCAGGTGGAGGCTCGGGTGAAACCAAGCGCAGAACAGCAGGGGTGGGTAGGGATGCTTTTGCCAATGTGAACCAAAGCAGTGTGAATGTGGATCAGTACGATGCCGATGACGATTGTGACGAAAGTGACGACGATGAAAACGATGTGCAGTGGTTACGGTCACATCATGGACTCGCATCTCAAAGATCAAGACCAGAGCGGCGAGGTCGGACTGAGCTCTACGCTAGGGTGACACGTAATAATGGCACTGACACAGAAGCAAATGCACTGCCCAACAGCAGACAGAATTCCCAGGGGCTACCTGTAAGACACCAACGGGTCAGCTCAGCCCCGGAGACAAACTCAGGACATAGTACACAGCCTGTCACAAGGCGGCGGAGGGCACCCCCTGTCAGCCGTGGTGCGGATCCACCACAGGAACGTGTCAACTCCACGAGTGTGGATAGTGCAATTCATTCATTGCATATATCCACACCAGATGAGGCTGTGTACGAAGTGGAGGTGTCCACAGTACCTGTTCAGCCTCCACGAAGAGAGCTCCGTCAGCGTAGACATCGTCACAGACAGAATGATGATGTTGCATTATAATGCCTTGTTGACACCATGCATGGATGGAATGATTAATCCCCAACATTCTTATGTACTGTTAAGCCCTCCCAAAAAAGTCTCTGGTTTCTGGTCTGCGCACATCGCTTCAGACACGCGCTTCCGCATTTTTAGTTTCTTTTTTTTTGGCTATGAAAAGTTGTCCAATTGCAGCTAAAATTGCTGGATCAATTGGAAATCTGCTGCGCTGTGTTTTAAACGACTTTTTCACATAGGGGTATGAACATTTGCCCAATTTGTGAGGCTTCTCTTAGCCACCATACTTTGTGTATGGGAAATTTGGTCTGGTTCCAATAACGGCTTATACATGTACATGTATCACATCTTTTACTGGTTACCAAAAAAAAAAAAAAAAAAAAAAAAAAAAATTTCAGATGGAAATCACCCAAATAACTTATTTACATGGCATATTGTACCCTTTGGGGTAATGGTTATTGAATAAGAAATTAATTAAAAGCTTTGTAATTTTTGTGATTGTGATTTAAGCCATGTTGGAAGTTTTTCACTTGTAAATCTTTATGATCACCAAATTATGATGTCATAAAACGTGCTAAAACATTTATGTTCTTGGACCTTTATCCTAATTAGTCCTTAAATGGACAATATCATCACAATCGGCAGGGTACAGACCCGGAATGCTAGTTTTAGATTAACTCAGTGACTGAAAATAAAACCCACATGATAATGACCGTAGCTGCTTCATAAATGAGCCAGCAATTTTCAGTCACTAATTTCCATGCCCCTGTTGAAAGTCTGCTCTTATTGTGACAATACTGCCCCTTTAAAGGATAGGTACAACATTGGTATTTGGAAATGTCAGTTCATTTCAACTCTGTATTTTAATAGAATTATATCATGATTAAACTAACACGGGCAAATTCCACACACAAAATTCACAATAGGTGCTGCTCATCTTTGAGTAATCAATAAAATAAAATTCTTTTTTTACTGTTAAAACCCTCCTCCTATAGCGTTAGCTACAGAGGTCAAAATCAGTCAACTACCTCTTTTGACTGATTTTGACTGTCATTTTGACCACCACCAGACAATGCTTTTAGCGGTCAACTCATTTTAACCTGTAAACCTGTAAGTGCACACAGATATACCTTGGCAAGTATATCAACATTTTGACTGATTTTGACCCGTGCAGCTACAGAAGGGTTAAAAAAATACAGAATATTGATACTTTTACCAAATTTACACAGAGTATAAAGCTGCTTTAGATGAGTTAATTTTTGTTCCTAGTTTCTAACTTAGCAGGATCTTTATCCAAGACAAAAAAAAAAAGATTAATTTGATAATCTGGTAATTACCAATATTATAACATTTCACAATGAAAAAGATAATCATGCTTGTTTTGGGGGGAAAAAATGGAATTTAGTTCAATGAATGTTTGTGTTGTGCTTCGTTACATAACACACTAGCAGACCTCCCAACATGTACGATTTTGGCGTACTTTTTACGATTTTTCACCCGAGGCAGAAGTTTTTGAAGAAGTACAGTGATGAGTGGCCTTGCCTGACGTTCAGCTTTTGTACATTGTGCAATTTTTGTGTGAGTCACGCTGGTAGAAATGACTGCTTGAAGAAAGTACGATTTTTGAAAACTGAATGTTTGGGAGGTCTGCACAAATAATAATGCTTTAACCATAACCATGCTCAATACAACGGGTGCGTGTGAAATGCCTGTAGGGTTAAAGTTTAACAACTATTGCTGGTCCTTTTTTTCAGGGGGTGAAAAATGGCAACACAAAATAACAATTTTTCATTAGAATAGTTATATTTAAGACTTCCTGAGAAGAAATATGATGAACATGTTGGAATTATAGCCAAATGACACACTGACAGGGGTTAATAAAAAACAGTTTAACCCACTTGTCACTTAGGGAGGAAGGCCAAAGTCATGGTTAAACCCAGGCCTACTGGCTTATATAATCCCCTAGCTGAGCACAAAAGACCCTTTACTAATGAACAGATTTCAAATAGATCTTCTTGTTCACACAGACTGGACTGATACCTCAGCTGTTTTTTGTTCACAACTGCTGCCATTATAATGACCTCGGCTAGGCCCTCCAGAAGCCCAGGTTATGTTGATTTGCAGGTACTGTATTAGGAGGCCAGGTAGCCTTTGTAACAACCAGGTAACAACTTTGGCCCTCCTCCCTAATACTGGAGTTAGGAATAATATTTTAGGAAGGTACCTGTGAGTTTAATGATCTGACGTCACACTTCGAGGCTTGTGAAAGATGCCAGATACCAGCCTCTCATTTTCATGGAGATTCAACTTTGACCTTGGTTGGTTGGTAGCTAGCTTTGTGAGTCTCAAAACGTGACTTCATATCTTCAGCACAACGTATCCAATGAAATCTCTTAAATGGTAAGGCCAGGGCCTATCACTATCCTTGATAAGATAAAGACGGACCAGTCTATGTGCGAGTCAGAAAGAAGATACATTGTATTTACACACATTGTATAGTGTTCGTGAAGTTTGAAATATAATACTGTAAGCCGTACAATATGGGTGTAATGTATAACATCTCACTTCAATATTTACATATAAATTAACAATATTATATACATTTATATTCGCACACATAATGAAAATCCCTGAAAAGCATTACAAAGTAAAATTCACTTTTAAACAGTGTAAGAACATCTTTGAAAATGTTTGTTAACCCTCCTACCCTAACTGCAATTTTGTGGGAAGTTGCTATAGAGGTCAAAATCAGTCAGCCTGATTTGACTGTTGACCCAAATGTGCACACGGGCATTTTTGACTGGTTTTTACTGTCATTGTGACCACCCTGAACAATACCAGACAATGCTTTTACCAGTCAAAAACGGCCGACTCATTTTGACCTGTAAATGTACTTACTTGCACGTAAGGTTTGACAGTGTTTGACTTTTAAGTGCACTCGGTATATCAACATTTTGACTGATTTTGACCTTCAGTAGTAGGAGGGTTAATATATGAAAGTGAAATAGTGAATAAACTTAACATATTTATAAGTTAAATTATGTGTTACTGAGTAATTATTATTTTTTTTATAGGGGGAAAAATCTTATTTAGAGAAAAAGTACACCACTGAGGTCATTATCATTCTTGCAAGATCAAGGTATACACATTGTATCCTAGACACCAATCCAACTTTGGCAATATTCACTACTCGCCTGGAAAGCACAAACCTTTAGGCCCCCCCCCCCCCCCAAAAGTCTCTGGTTTCTGGTCTCTGCGCATGACAACATTTTAAATTTTCTTTTTGTTGTTGCTATAAACGATGTCCAAAATTGCTGGATTGATTGGAATTCTGCCATGCTGTGTTTTAAACGACTTTTTGACATAGGGATATGAACGTCTGCCTGATTTGTGAGGCCTCTCTTATACTTTTTTTTGGGGGGGGGGGGAATTTGGTCCCCACGTATACATGTAGCACGGATTTCCCTGTTGGCAAACAAAAGAAGAAAAAACGCATCACCGTACAGATTTTGAAGGCAACAGATGACCATAAACCAGAAAGTTTAATAATAAAAATAATGTGGACTTATATGGCGCATGTATCCACCAAACTGGTGCTCAAGGCGTATTATGTTATTACCCCTGCTCATCAGGCGCATAAATCATTCCTGAAACCATCTCGGCTCCCTGGGGAGTATACAGCTCAATTGCTGCCATTTCAGCGCATTTGGGCTAATGAAACAACCAACTCTGCCCTCACAGGTTACCCATTTACCCCTGG
Organism: Zoroaster sp. YZ-2022; assembly: GCA_029582265.1. Classification (NCBI taxonomy): domain Eukaryota; kingdom Metazoa; phylum Echinodermata; class Asteroidea; order Forcipulatida; family Zoroasteridae; genus Zoroaster; species Zoroaster sp. YZ-2022. Next base: position 6,000,359 of record CM055833.1, on the reverse strand, counting down.
GTGGAGATAAGCAATTATGGTAAAGTGTCTTGCTCAAGGACACAAGCACGCTGGGATTCGAACCCACATTCTGACGACTCGGCCATCAGAACACAAATACGATGCACTAAACCGCTTGACCATGGCACTCCACAGTAACAATTGTCATGGAATGGTATGATCCTGTTGGTTAATCGGTGCTGTTTGACTGACAGGCCTGGAATCTCACCCAAGTATAAAAGGGCACTGCCATTATAATTTCACAAAGGGGAATATATTTTGAAGAGGCACCAAAGACAATGGACTGTGTGACCTTGTAATTCCATGCCTGCAGATATGTTTATATCCAGCTGCGGTGTTACACTTTAGCCTTTTTAGCTTTTAACAGATTTGGGCGTCTTCGACCGTGACGACTTGGCAGATCCCTTGGGCAGATCACCCCCTAATGACTTCTTGTTCCCTCCAGCCACTCCACTCTTGATGCTGGCTGCCTTATTTTTAGCCGACGCGCGGGGTGGGGACTTAGTCCGTGGGGGCGGGCCGAGGGTTGCCGGGCGCGGTAGGGCAGTCTTCTCAAAGTAGTAGTCCAGGTCTTCTTGAACCTCTTCAACCTGTGCCTGGAGTAGCTGCTCTGTGTAGCTACCTTGGAGATTGGCAGCCTCCTTGATTACTTCTGAAAGATTCTGCAAGAGAAAACAATTTAATAAATTGTTAGAGGTAAGGAACACCATTGGTAATTATGGAGTATACGAGTATAATTTCTCTCTTTGAATCCAAGTCCAAAATACACCTGAAAGTATTGCTGGCTAACACTATGTATCAAAAACTGTCCCACACCAGAGCAATTTAAAACACCATTTTTACCTCCAGAAGTACATAAAGACGCCTGCATTTATGCATGCAATATTCGGGTAATAAACTGTTATTAAAAAGCGTGACATGAATCGTCTATAATCCCAGGTGGCGAGAGATGTTATTTATTTTACCTCCCGTTCAATTGGTTCTTCGGAACTTTTCAAGGCAGATAGAGGCTTATCGGATTCCGGTTCCTGTTTCAGGAGCTCCTCTCTCTCGGCTCGTAGGACCTCCATCCTGGCCTGCTCCTCACTCTCGATCGCGGCCAACTTTTGATTGTACTCCCAGATGTGCTCTGGCTTGCTGTCCTGTTGATTAAAAGCAATGCATGCTATTGTTTTGATAACCCTTCTCCAACTATCAACCCTCGTCACCAGAGAACAATACAAGAGCATGGCCATACATGTACAATCATTACTGTGCATGAGCGGTTGAGGGCACATGATGTTAGGGGCACATGATGTTAGATCACTATTGATCGACAGGGCAGCTGTAGTGTGTTGCTTTTGGCAAGTTGATGCGAGTACGCCCGTAATATCTCCAGTGATCAATGGCTGGCAGAAGTACACATGCGCGTACTTCCATTAACCCTAACCAACCCAAATCCATCAAAAATCCTCCAAGAGGTACTGTTGGAAACTGGTACTTTCACCTCTTCAAATGGGGCAAAATTACTACCTGGCAAGAAGTACAGGCGGCCATAAGTGCTACGATGTGCACAGAGCAGATAAAGCAATTTGTCTGCATTTCATTTTGGTCCCAATCTCTTAGTTTAATTCCATGATCATAATTTTCTGGGTAAAACATATTCAGAAACTAGTAAGCAGGAGGTCGTGGGTTCGAATCCCGCACGAGTAGCCTGTAAAGTTTTTTCACAGACATTCGAAAAGCACTGAGTATGTAGTGCTATACACACGTCGGTGTAGGGCAAAATTAAATCAATTGTTTATCACCTGACGGAAGAATTTCACCAACCTATATATATATATATATTGCGGAACCCGCTGCTATATAGGATTCTAGCCGGCCAATCGTGATTGGACAAGCTCTGAGGTTGAGAGGTTAAGACGTCTGCACTAGTAAGCAGGAGGTCGTGGGTTCGAATCCCACCCGAGTCGCCTGTGAAGTTTTTCACAGACACTCGAAAAGCACTGAGTATGCAGTGCTATACACACGTCAGTGTAGGGCAAAATGAAATCAATATTCAGAAACCTTACCTTGAGTTGAAACACTTCTGGCGGTGGTTTGACCTCTAGGTTATGTTGGGTCACCATGGGATTGCGTGGCTTTGTAAAGACAAACTGATAAAGTCTATAGTGCCTCAGAAACGTAGCAAAGAGATGAGTGGTAAGGATCTTCAAGTTCTTGTCTGAGATGCGACCTTTCTGGGTGTACTCCAGGGATTGCTGACGATATACCTTTATAGCATAACTCAGTGGCTGACCTGCATTAAATAATAATTCATTGGTCAATGTGACATTAAAACCCTCCTACTACTACAAGGGTCAAAATCAGTCAAAATTTTGATATACTTCCCAAGGTATATCTAGTGCACTTAAAAGTCAAACCTTACGTGTAGTAAGTACATTTTATGTGTCAAAATGAGTCGACTGTTTTTTGACTGGAAAAAGCATTGTCTGGTATTGTTCGGGGTGGTCAAAATGACAGTAAAAACCAGTCAAAAATGCCCCTGTGTGCACATTTGGGTCAACAGTCAAAAACAGGCAGTTGACTGGTTTTGACCTCTATAGCAACTTCCCACTAAAGTGCGGCAATAGTAGGAGGGTTCAACAAGACTTTAGGGTTTGCTTGGTGCGAAGTGATGAATAATAGAGTGGGTTTGCGGTAATACCATGTAATAATCTATCTTGAGTTGTGCGGTTCCAAGAAAAACCTGTGGGTTAACTCACAGGTTCTTCTCAGAAAACCATGTAATAATCTCTCTTGAGTTGTGCGGTTCCAAGAAAAACTTATGGGTTAACTCACAGGATCTTCTCAGAACACCATGTAATAATCTCTCTTGAGTTGTGCGGTTCCAAGAAAAACTTGTGGGTTAACTCACGGGTTCTTCTACATGGTGTTACCACAAACCTACGCAAACCTACTTAAATGAGACATTTATTTTTATTAATAACAGTAAACCCATACAACTTTGTTACAAGTTTTAAACACAACATCAGGAACAAGAAATGTCCAAACTGATTTTAATTTTGCCCTACACTGACGTTTGTATGAAAATAAATTTTCCCTGTAGAAAAGGAGTGAATTACAGGGGTGTGATTTGACAAAAGTAAAAAATCCTTAAAAAATGGGTAGCGGGCCTGGGTCTCCCTTTGGTCTGGAAGACAAAGCTACCTAACCCTACTGGATGTTTAGTTTTGGAGGATTTACAGACTCTCCTCTCCCCACAAATAAGAAACAAGAGGTTTGGACATAATACAGGCTACTTCTTTCTTTCCTTGGTGGCTACTTCTCTTCTTTCAACATTTTGAGACAAGGGAGATTTGTTTAAAAAAAAAAAAAAAGGAAAAATCCTGAGAAATCACAGGCCTGGAATAAGCAAAAAATTTAAATATTTCACAGGTAATGAATTTATCGTTATTACGACTTAGGCCACAAAAAATAGTCTCCGGTTTCTGGTCATAGGTTGGCTTCATAATCGGTTTCGGTGACATTTTTTTTTGGGGGGGGTTTTAATCTTTTTTTTTAAAGAGATACATGTTAACATGAATGATGTATACACGTGGTTATTGAAATCAGACCAAATTTCCCATACACAAAGTATGGTGGTAAAGAGAGGCCTCACAAACTGAAAAAGTCATATAAAAGTCATTTAAAACACCGTGCTGCAGATATTCCAATCAATCCAGCAATTTTGGCTGCAATTGGGAAAAAAAAAAAAAAACTAAAAATGCAGATGCGCGGGTCAGAGGAAATATACTTGTCTTCCTCTCCAAAAGGAAACAATGTACTGGTTAACCCTCCTACAATCAGTGCAATTTTTGAAACAACCCATTCAGGCCACTCCAAGCCATTAGCTGTTGCCAGTGGCCTCCTGTGGTTACCCTTCTGTGCACTGTCACACCACTGAGATTGCAGGGTAAGGTGGTCTCCCATTGATACATTTGCAGGCTATACTAATATGTTCAAACATTTACAGTGGCCTTGGGTGGCACACAGTTGATTTTGTAAGATTACTTGGAAAGGACAGAAGGCTTGTACATGTATATACTGAATGTTGCTCAAGAGCAGAATTTTGTGGATCGGAGTGGCCTCCATGTGTAGGAGGGTTAAAACTTTGGTAAAATGTCTGTAAATGCCAACCTTTGAAAGTTTCATCTTGTTAAATTATGTCGTCAATGACAACATGGATCTCTTTCCCCTACAGATGACAGAAGTTCATTTTTGAAATTACTTCCAACATTTTTACTGAAATGATAAACACTTGAGACAGAAATATTTCAAGGGATGTTTTAATACTGTCATCAACTTTTCACCAAGTAAGTTTTACGTAAACCTGTGATCTGTTATTGTTTTTGCAAAATGACCAATAGTGCATGATGGCTTTAAAACAAAAATGACGATTTCACACAGAATGTGTATCCTTATTAAATGGGCATAACCAAACCACACAAGATCACATACCAATAGCCCCATTCTAGGGCCAATACACTGGACTCCCTCCGTATCCTTGGCCCTAACCCCACATGTACAAAAATGCAGCGATTTTTCTCCTTTTTTTCACCTTTTGATCTGCTAATTATTACAACCTGAAACTTAGTTATTGGGTAGCCTTGCCCAAGCTGACACACCTGGCATAAAATCTATTATTCTGGGATAGCTCACTTTCCTGAAATATTCAAAACATTTTTGAAACTTCAAAAAATAATATTAAAATTTTACCAAAAAATTACCGATCTCACAATAGCAAACTTCATGCCAAAAGTGTCTGCTTGAGCAAGCTTTAACCTAGTCACAAATTTTTTGATTGTAATAATTAGCAGATCAAAAGTTGAAAATCGCTCGGAAAGAATGTCGTATCCAACCGCCACTTTTTAAGGGTTTTTTGATTTTTTTTTACAAAAACAAATCCTCCCCTTCAGAAAATAGAAGGATCCTATTATAGTTGCCACTGCGCATATACAATGACCGTGTTGGTCACTTATGGGGGAGTTGACAAGATCAGACTGACATGACCGAGGAAGTCATCATATACCAAAAATGCCTGATTTTTCATGAAATAAATATCCTGGAATAATTTGAAGTATATGTCCATCATCATCCATATGTTCTCCACCTTACTAGGTAGGTAAGATTACATTATTGGTTATATTTAATGAGAAAAGTGGCGGTCAGATACGACATTCTACCCAATCGCTTCTTTTTTGTACATGTGGGGCTAGGGCCAAGGATAAAGAGGGAGTCCAGTGTATTAACCCTAGAATGGGGCTAACATACCAACTGTTTGTTTCTGTATCTCCCTGGCCAGATCCAATGCACGGCAAACCTGAGACCAGGGAAATCCATGGTCCACGGCGTACATGAGAGTACCGTGCAGATAATCTAATAGGATAGACTCTCTCATATTGACATCCTCACTGAAGTTGTTTGAGTCCCACTTAAGACACTGGGCCAGCATCAAGCGTCCCTGGGATTTCTGCAGTACATGTAAGATTTACCAGATAAAGGGGAAAAATGATAATGATTAAAGGACAATAAGGTACAGAACTGGTAATTCAAATATAAAACAATTGTTGAATTATAATGCAAAACTAATTGGTGTGATAGTGTTGCCTAATACGCTGTCACTCTAATGTTAGTCTTATTATTATACATGTATGGAGTGCCATGGCCGAGCGGTTTAGTGCATCGGATTTGTGTTCTGATGGCTGAGTCGTCAGAATGTGGGTTCGAATCCCAACTGCGACCATGGTTGCTTGTGTCCTTGAGCAAGACACTTTACCATAATTGCTTCTTTCCACCCAGGGGTAAATGGGTACCTGTGATGGCAGAGTTGGTTGTTGTGTTTGATTAGCCCTATATGCGCTGTAATGGCAGCAATTGAGCTGTATGCTCCCCAGGGAGCTGAGATGGTTTCAGGAATGATTTATGAGCCTGATGAGCAGGGGGTAATAATACAATGCGCCTTGAGCACCAGTTTGGTGGATACATGCACTATATACCTATTATTATTATTATTATTATATTTATAGGTCTGATAAGATCTATAATGACAAGGCCTTAGAGATGTAGACCTATACATTAACTGATGTGTCTGTACGATGTAAGCCTTGCCCTTGTGACATTGCAATAATCTTAACTCACATTACATTATTACGTATTCATGTATTGTAGGAAAGTACTGCCTTGAGCTTGAGGCTTGACACTTGACCATGAAAATGTCCAAATGGCAAAAGATAAAAGTAAAAGCTCAGTCAAGTGCTAACATTAAGATTGCCGCAGCTAGTTAGGCCTAACATTAGGCAGGTACAAAAATGAACCAGAACGCAATGTTGCCTCAAAGGTCGAGTTGTGGCGGTTGTGTTTTAACAAGGCAGGGTCAAGTGGTCTGACGATCGGCCCTTGTTTAAAAACGTTAGTTTAATTGTACATACGGAGTAGGGCCTACCTGTTATACTTACAGAATGCAGGGCCAAATTTTCAACACCTTTTTTCCCTTTTTCTGAATTTGACCTAGGAACCGCAGTTGTGTATTTTAAAGTCAGATTACGTAAATTTATAAGAAGTAACTTTCGGTGTGGCCCTGCATTCTATTTGCTGGGGTGGGGGGGGGGGGGGAGGGGTCTCATCCCTTAAATGTATTTAGTACAAAAAAGAACCAAACACAATTTTAAAAATCACAAATAAAAGAGAGTGACTAGCATGACTAGAAATGACTAGTAGTAGGGTTTTCAGGTGAAAAATTATTCCTAAACCAATATGCTCAATATTTATATCAAATTAAAGGTCTTGATGAAAGAAATACAATGGTTTTTAAATCAAGAAAATTGGACGAGTAGTTTTTGAGGAATCCTGTTTTATTTAATCAAGTATACAGCATTCGATGAAGCCCGACTGTCCATACACTGTGTACATCCCTAATGGCAACAAAACCGTTGAATCAGCCTACACACACCGTGATACACACGCACAGCGTTCGTGCTCATTTCCCTCATAAGAGCTTTGAAAGGGTGTAAAAAACACACTCTCTGCTCAAAACTAAACACAATTACGACTCAAAACTTTCACATATGATAGAAAGAGGTGTAAAATTCATTCAGACACCGCTCTTACCTTTCAACTTGAAAATTTCACCTCGAAAAACGGTGTTTACTTTTTTATCTCTTTGTAAATTCGGTTGTAGAGTAGCTGTGGAGATCGAGCAAGCATGGGTATGTAAAGGAGCCCTTTGACTTAATAGGGAAACCCGTTTTCATGTCAATCAAAATGTACTTGGGCGCGGAGACAGCTCCGAAGTGGATGCCCTCAGCAGAGCGCGGCAAATTTTACGGGCCGAATGCGCCCAATCTCGGAACACTTCGCGAAAGGCTGGGCGGGACGAGAGAAGGTTCATTCATAAAAACCTAGGTTTTCGCACGTACTTCCGATGGCTATTTTATGTACATTGTTGGATAGCTGAGACTATAACTTATAAGCTTTCCAATGAGCTATTACATGTAAGTTGTCGACAGGTAAAAGTAGTAGAATTTCTTTATTTAAAATTTTGATGTTTTTTGTTGCGGGCGATGCGCTGTGCGTGTGGAGGGCTTCGGTCAAGCACGTACAAACTGAAAACCCTACTAGTACTAGTACTACTAGTAGTAGTGTTCAGCGCAAAGTGGATGCCCGCGCAACCTTAAAGATTGCGCGCGCAAACTTTAAGATTGCGCGCGCAAGCTTGAAGTTTGCGCGCGCTCAATTTGCGCGCTCCAAACTTGCGCACGCAAATTAAATTTGCGCACTGCACTTTTTAGATTCCTTCTCGACTTGACATGAACTGCACGCTTACGTCATTCATGTCACGCGCATGTGCATGCATCGATCATCATGCGCCATCTGTCATGGCGGAACTTGCCGAGTCGTGCGTGGACGTTGAGATCTTTTCCGAATTTTGCAACGCCAAATATCCAATTGGGGGTTTTCAACTAGTTCTGCAATAAGGAGGGAGGAAAGAATGTCGTATCCGGCCGCCACATTTTAAGGGCTTTTTTGGATTTTTTTTGCAACCACTAACCAGTTAAAAAAATCATTCTATCGATTTTTGGTGGTACAGAAAGCGAAAACTATCTTTAAAATCCACTTTTATGATGGTTTTCGGACTTGATTTCCCTTCTAAAAAAATCCTAGGATCCTATTATAGTTGCCACTATGCATGTACAATGACTGTGTTGGTCACTAATTGTGGAGTTTACAATATCAGACTGACATGACTGAGGAAGTCATCGTATACCAAAAATGCCTGATTTTTCATGAAATAAATATCCTGGAATAATTTGAAGTATATGTCCATCATCATCCATATGTTCTCCACCTTACCAGGTAGGTAAGATTACATTATTGGTTATATTTAATGAAAAATAGTGGCGGCCAGATACGACATTCTACCCAGGAGGGATAAGGGGATAATTATTATACAATATTTGAAGGGGGAAAAAGCGGGGCAATCCAAGTCATTCAAACAATGGGTAACGAGGCGGGGATTTCAGGTGATGCAATTTCCGAGTCTGGGACTGTGTGATGTTCTTTGCACTCAAGTTTAGTGAACTGTTTAAACATTAGGAGTAGGCCTAAAATGTTATTTGACACGACTTCGTAATTAAAAGGTACCAAAAAATAAGTAAAATAATTTCAGACAAACACGAAACTGGGTGTACATGTATTTATAAAGATTAGAATAGTTAATCATAACCATTTAACTTAAAAAAAAGAATATCGGAGATTCACTTGGGGATTTGTTGATGTTGAGTGCAAAGTGGATGCGCGCGCAAACTTCAAGATTGCGCGCGCTCAATTTGCGCTCAAAAATAAGCAAATAATTTCAGACAAACACGAAACTGGGTGTATCCTATAAAGATTAGAATGGGTAGAATGTCGTATCTGGCCGCCACTATATTTCATTAAATATAACCAATAATGTAATCTTACCTACCTGGTAAGGTGGAGAACATATGGATGATGATGGACATATACTTCAAATTATTCCAGGATATTTATGTCATGAAAAATCAGGCATTTTTGGTATACGATGACTTCCTCAGTCATGTCAGCCTGATCTTGCAAACTCCACAATTAGTGACCAACACAGCCATTGTACATGCGTAGTGGCAACTATAATACTAGGATCCTTCTATTTTCTGAAGGGGAGGATTTTTTTAGAAGGGAAATCAAGTCCGAAAACCATCATAAAAGTGGATTTTAAAGATAGTTTTCGCTTTCTGTACCACCAAAAATCGATACAATGATTTTTTAACTGGTTAGTGGTTGCCAAAAAAATCCAAAAAATCCCGTAAAATTTGCCGCGCTCTGCTGAGGGCATCCACTTCGGAGCTGTCTCCGCGCCCGAGTACATTGTGATTGACATGAAAACGGGTTTCCCTATTGAGTCAAAGGGCTCCTTTACATACCCATGCTTGCTCGATCTCCATAACTACTCTACAACCGAAGTTACGAAGAGATAAATAGTAAACACCGTTTTTTCGAGGTGAAAGGTAAGAGTTGAAAGGTAAGAGTTGAAAGGTAAGAGCGGTGTCTGAATGAATTTTACACCTCTTTTCTGTCATATGTGAAAGTTTTGAGCCGTAATTTTGTTTAGTTTTGAGCTGAGAGTGTATTTTTTACACCCTTTCAAAAGCTCTTATGAGGGAAACGAGCACGAATGCTGTGCGTGTGTATCACGGTGTGTGTAGGCTGATTCAACGGTTTTGGTGTCATTAGGAATGTACACAGTGTATGGACAGTCGCGCTTCATCGAATGCTGTATATTTGATTAAATAAAACAGGATTCCTCAAAAACTACTCGTCCGATTTTCTTGATTTAAAAACCATTGTATTTCTTTCATCAAGCCCTTTAATTTGATATAAATATTGAGCATATTGGTTTAGGAATAATTTTTCACTTGAAAACCCTACCATTAGAATAGTTAATCATTCATAATCTTTTAACTTAAAAAAAAGAATCAGAGATTCAATTGGGGATTTGTTGACATAAAAAGTGCGCCACCTTGGGGTCCGTCTGCCCGATTCTGTGCCCAATTCCCGGACATGACCTTTTTGACTTTTTCATTATTTTTATTATCGTATAGTTGAAAGAATAAGTTTGCGCAAGGTATACAATTTGCGCTCGAGTGCCTTTGCGCAAATTATAACGTGTGCGCGCAAACTTAATTTGCGCAAGTGGTCCTGATAATTTAAGTTTGCGCAAGGAGTTCAGTTTGCGCTGAACAGTAGTCAGTAGTAGTAGTACTACTAGTACTATGTATGTGCATATCCCACGCATTGTCGCAAATCTTTTTGGCCGCGGCCTCAATCTCGGGTTGAATCGCCGTGGCGAAGACACCGTGGAGATAGCGCTTTGTAACGTTTCGCTGAGGCCGTTCTTTTTGACGTACCCAGGAGCTTTTTTTTCGAAGACGTAGATCAAATATTCTACTTCAACCTCGTTCTCAAATTTTCTGAATGCGGCATCTAGAAGTTTCCAAAAAAAATTCTCGAAATTTGGGTTCGCTCTTGCTCATCAAAACCATCGACGATTTACCAAAAGTTGAGTAAAATCACTTATCAAACCACAAAAATAATTTTTCTATACTTGTTTTCTACCTCTTGACCAATTTTGACGGAAATTGAATGATTCCCAGTCATGTTTTTTTGATTCGCAAACATCGATGTCAACCAAAGATTGTATTGCGCCACGTTCAGCGCACGTTAGACCTACCAATTTTCAGTCCGATAAATCGTCCGTTTAAATCTAATATACATCGGCGTAACACAATAAATATTAGTTCTCATGAACTTATTTCCTTTTTTCTTCTTCATATTTCCAGTCCAATATCATTTATTATTTTTTATAATGTTTAATTAAATCAGGGATAAGAATGTCTCGCGGATTTCAGTATAATTTATACTATAAATATTAAAAATTCTCAGATTTGAGTAATTTTTTTTCTATTTTTAAAAATTTATTTTCATTATTTTGTTTTATCTTTCCAGTCCAATATAATTTATAAACTGTTCTAATATTTAATTAAATCAGGGATGAGAATCTTTCGAAGATTTCAGTGTAAAAATAGGAAAATAATCCTCAGATTTGAGTAATTATTATTTTTTCATTAGGGCCCTATTTAAAAAAAAAAAATTTTTTTTTTTTAAACACATTTTTTTGGTATTTCTTATTTGTAAATCAGCACTACAAAACAAACTAATCATTGAATTAGCCTGGAAATAGGTTATTATTCTTCCTCTTTTCCCAAGCATTCCAGTGATAGGGCCTACCAACCTTTTGAAAATCGGACAAGAATTAAGAAAGTTATGATATGGTCTTTTTATGGAATCCGAGAAAATCTTGGAAACGGGTCACAAGTCAAATTTACATTTCTTTTGTTTTTCCTTATAAAATAATTGCCATTTAGTGATTTACGGGCCTAAAAAAGTAAAATTGCCGGATTCAACATGTCATAACTTCCTTATGTTTGGTCACAGGAAGATGATCCTTATATCATTGTAATCGTCTATTCAAGACCTTGACAATGATTGATACCAGTTGTATTGGAATCTGTTGATTTTGAAAATTTTTGTCACATAGCTACTAACAACAGTAACAGTAACACACAGGTACTACGGCTAGTACTAGTAGGCCTACTACTACTACTAGTAAACGTATACAACAACTAATATCAGCATTTCAAAACGCCTCAAAATTACCGGTAAAGAAGCCACTCGTTTCGCCTCGTCTTGTGTCATGGAAGCCGCCATCTTGAACTTGTTGCTAGGTAGCACTAGATATACCAAGATCAAGCTAGCCGCAGATTCAACCGCGAATTCAGCCGCGGATTCAACCGCGGATTCAACCGCGGATTCAACGCTGTGGGTTAAAATCGGGATGAATTCGAAAACCACGATCAGGTTGGCCACCTTCTGTGTGGCCCTCAATTATAGACGGCGTATATCCACACGGCCGCAGAAACGAGCTCACGCTAATGAGTGTACATGTCCAAGGACTATTATTATATCATAACTTCATGACCATTAAAGGGGGCACAAATTTTTTAAATTTTTGATGAGATGGTCATAAATACTCAGCATTGTTTAACTATAGGCTATATACACGGCATATACCGACGATAATGGTACATCTTCTAGTGTCCCTTTAATTATGAAATATGAATCGTAAAACGCCAAAACCACGATATGCCCAAAGTTGAAATGTCACCTTCGTAATTCATTAACAAAAATTAACATTAAAGGGGGCACAAATTGTTTTAACTTTTGACGAGTGATCATAAATGCTCGGCATTGTGTAAATATACACGGCATGCCGATGATAATGGTAGGCCCTACATATTCTAGAGTCCCTTTAATTATGAAATATTAATCGTATCGTGCCAAAACCACGATATGCCCTAAGTTGAAATGCCATCTCCATAATTCATTAACAAAAATTTACAAAAATTAACATTAAAGGGGGCACAAATTGTTTTAACTTTTGACGAGTGATCATAAATGCTCGGCATTGTGTAATATATACACGGCATATACCGACGGTAATGGTACATATTCTAGGGTCCCTTTAATTATGAAATATGCCAAAAACACGATATGCCCTAAGTTGAAATGTCATCTCCATAATTCATTAACAAAAATTTACAAAAATTAACATTAAAGGGGGCACAAATTGTTTTAACTTTTGACGAGTTGGTTACAAATACTCTGCATTGTGTAACTATAGCCTACACGGCATATACCGGCGATAATGGTACCGGTACATATTCTAGAGTCCCTTTAATTATGAAATATTAATCGTATCATGCCAAAACCGCGATATGCCCTAAGTTGAAATGTCATCTCCATAATTCATTAATAAAAATTAACAAAATTAACATTAAAGGGGGCACAAATTGTTTTAACTTTTGACGAGTCGGTCACAAATACTCTGCATTGTGTAATATATACACGGCATGTACCTACGATAATGGTACATATTCTAGGGTCCCTTTAATTATGAAATATTAATCGTATCATGCCAAAACCACGATATGCCCTAAGTTGAAATGTGAACTTCATAATTCATTAACAAAAATTTACAAAAATTAACATTAAAGGGGGCACAAATTGTTTAACTTTTGACGAGTGATCATAAATGCTCAGCATTGTGTAATATACACGGCATGTACAGGCGATAATGGTACATATTCTAGAGTCCCTTTAATTATGAAATATTAATCGTATCATGTCAAAACCACGATATGCCCTAAGTTGAAATGTCATCTCCATAATTCGTTAACAAAAATTAAGAAAAATTCACATTAAAGGGGGCACAAATTGTTTTAACTTTTGACGAGTCGGTCACAAATACTCGGCATTGTGTAACTATAGCCTACACGGCATATACCGGCGATAATGGTACATATTCTAGAGTCCCTTTAATTATGAAATATTAATCGTATCATGCCAAAACCACGATATGCCCTAAGTTGAAATGTGAACTTCATAATTCGTTAACAAAAATTAAGAAAAATTTACATTAAAGGGGGCACAAATTGTTTTAACTTTTGACGAGTCGGTCACAAATACTCGGCATATGATTGTCTAACTACCGGTATATATACACGGCATATACGGGGATAATGATACATCTTCTAGAGTCCCTTTAATAATATGCCAGCTTAATAATAAGTCAGCTTTTTAATAAGCCAGCAAGTGAAATTTAGCGCCCTCAATCTGAAAGCAAAAGTAAAACACTTATTCCAGCTAGTTTATTAATCTAGCTTGTGTTGGATGTGGACTGAGAATCACTGTGGGTCTCGAACCCATCTGGGTGATTTTGGGTTTTTATTTGAACGTGGGTTAACCAGTTTAGCCACTGGGTGCCGACAGAAACATGTTCTCGTTTCTAATAATTATATAAACCTCAAAGTCTATACTTGGGGGAAATTTAGCGCCCTCAATCTGAAAGCAAAAGCAAAACTCTTATTCCAGCTAGTTTATTAAGCTAGCTTGCCTTGGCTGTGGACATAGGACCACTGTGGGTCTTGAACACATCTGGGAGGATCTTGGGTTTCTATTTGTCAGTGGGTTAACCAGTTGAGCCACTGGGTGCCGTGAGGAACTTGTCCTCGTTTCTAATTATATAAACCTCAAAGGGCTATACTTGGGAAATTTAGCGCCCTCAATCTGAAAGCAAAAGCAAAACTCTTATTCCAGCTAGTTTATTTTAAGCTACAATCGCGGCCAAAATAGTTGGGACACGTTACAATAAACATACCCTCCCCTGTCCCCCGCTCCCAAATCTCCCCTGTCCTCCCCTTCGTTTCCCCACCAATGTTGTTATCTCCGGAGCACAGACCGCGCAATGAGAGCCAACATTGTCAGGGGGCCGGGGGGGGGGGGGCAGCGAGATTTGACCGGGATTGTCGGAATTCCCTTGTAGTATATGTGAGCGACATCATGCCCATTTTATCCATAGGCCATGCGCTTATTGTCTGTCTTTGTGAATTTTATTTTATTTCAGTTTATTTTATTTGATTATTACAGTAGTATTAGGCTATGTTTTCCCTGGAAGGGTGTTTGGTTTTGTTTCCCAAATATGAAATGGCGTCCAAAGGTTGAATTAAAGGTTGAATTAACTTTTTTTGGGGGGGGGGGGAAATAAAAATGAAATATTATTGTAGATTTTACCCTAACGTGTGATAAGCACTATATATTCTGTATACTCAGTGTTTCCAGAGTGTTTCGGACAACAAATACAAAAGTTCTACTCGGGTGGGATTCGAACCTACGGTCCCCGCGTTCCAACGCAGATGTCTTAGCCACTACACCACCGTGGTACCCGCTGAAGTGGAGGCAAAGGTTGAATTAAAGAACATTGAGGAAAAAAGACAACAATATTTAAAAAAAATAATAACCGCTCTCCCCCGCTCCCCCCCCCCCCGCGGGGGGGGGGGGGCGGGTTATTGGACATAACGAATGGTATGTATGGTATGGTACTTTTTTTTATAAGGGATGAACCAATATTGTTACATACTGTTAATGTAACATTTTAACTTGTTAATACGTATAGACCTGTATGACAGTAGATTGAGTACTGAACCTCTCTCAAGTATAACACTATACAATTGCATTATATATATTTGCTATAAGATTGAAATAATAACAAGTACATTATGATCCAAATTTAAAAACCAATGACAAAGAGCAGTGCCAGACATTGTTATATATTGGAAGAGTTTCTTTCTGGAATTGTTTTTGCATAATTAAAACCATTTTAAGAGTCCGTGTCCATTTTAAAAGCAAACAAACAACAGACGAGCCTGTACCATGATTGAAGAAAATCTTGCGTTGGGTGATAAGGCAAAAAAAAAAAAAAAAAAAAAAAAAGTCTCCGGTTTCTGGTCTCCTCTCGCCTCAGACCTGCGCGCCAGCATTTTTAATTTTCTTTTTGTTGCCATGAAACGACGTCCAATTGCAGCCAACATTGATTGGAATTCTGCCATGCTGTGCTTTAAATGACTTTTTCACATAGGGGTATGAACGTTTGCCCGATTTGTGAGGCCTCTCTTAGCCACCATACTTTGTACATGGGAAATTTGGTCCCCGCGTATACAATGTATCACGTATTTCCCTGTTGGCAAAAAAATTACAGATGGCCAAATTTTTTTTTTAAAGCATCGCCGCACCGATTTTAAAACCGACAGATGACCAGAAACTCTGAGACTTTTTTTTGGAGGGGGGGGGGTATAAGCAATTGATATCATTTTTGTTGGTACACTGACTCAACTCAAGTGCATTTTTGAATGTGAAGTTTCCCAGACATTATTCAAAAGGAACCCCACAAAAGGCCTCTTACATGAATCCGCCAGCTATTATTTGGACAGGGAAGTGAAGACAGCGCCCGTGATCGTAACGGCAAAGGCCAGGCCTAGGATCAGTAGATCCCTCAGACCTTGTATCTCGCGGAACAGGAGAACTCCCCAAAGCGAAGCTATGATGCCTGGACCCTGAACAAGAGAGAAAAACAAGAAAAATTGAAGAACAAATTTTTGAAACCAAAGACGATGTTGTTCTCCATTTTGTGAAATGATTTTCCCATGTATGAAGATATAACATCCAAATGTGACGAGGCCGTCCAGTTAACTTTTGGACCTCATAACTTATCTTCTTTTACATAATAAAGATGTCATATCGTCCTGTCAGAACAACAAGGTCGTATCTACAAAATGCAACAAGGTTGTATGTGCAATATGGCATAAATTTACATACATTAAAACAATTGAAAAAAACCATAGATATGACCTTGTTGCACTGAGCAAAATCCATGTCTGCAACAAGGTCGTAACTATGATACGACCTTGTTGCACTGAGCAAAATCCATGTCTGCAACAAGGTCATAACTATGATATGACCTTGTTGCACTGATGCGACGATATGATCATTTGAAATACAGTCCCTCTTGGCACATTCCTTATATATTTTTTACTCTTTAAGAAAAAAATGATTTTGAAAGACCAGCCCCCCCCCCCCGCCCTCCCCCTAGTTGATGACAAAAAATTCCATTACTGAAAATGAATATATCTGCAATCTCCAACACTTAAAAACTCGTGTTTCTCGCTAAACGGCAACAAAAACACAATTTTCATGAGCGAAGCGAACTCACCGTAGTAATGATTGGGAAGCTAACACTCTCAGACAGGTTGAAGTTGGCGATGAACCATCCGGACTGCGCAATGCCCCACATCAGACCCGATACGACACTGGGAGTGATGAGACCGACGCCCAACTGTGGTCTGTTACGCATGAAGAGACAGTACACCAAGAAGTACACGCTGGACGTCAGGATGATGCCGCAGAAATGGGAGAAGACATAGTCCAGTCCTGACCGAAGGGCAAAAAAATAATACGGCGATATTCATCAGGATGAAAATGTACAATTCAAAAGCGGGTGGACAACCAGGACAACGAAGATGGGGGAAATTAGAAATCGGTTCGGGCGATGTAGAGTGCTATGGTCGAGCGGTTTGGTGCATCGGATTTGTGTTCCGATGGCCGAGTCGTCAGAATGTGGGTTCGAATCCCAACCGCGACCGGGGTGCTTGTATCCTTGAGCAAGACACTTTACCGTAATTGCTTCTCTCCATCCAGGGGTAAATGGGTACCTGTGAGGGCAGAGTTGGTTGATTAGCCCTATATGCGCTGTAATGGCAGCAATTGAGCTGTATACTCCCCAGGGAGCCGAGATGGTTTCAGGAATGATTTATGATTTAATCAAGATATACATTGAAGGGAAGGTACGGTACAGCATTGGTAATGTGGCAAAACTGCTTCTATGAGTATGCTTACTCTCTTTGAATCAAGATATACATTGACGGGAAGTTAAAACATTGGTAATGTTGGCTATAGTTACACAATGCAGAGTATTTGTGACCAACTCATCAAAAGTTAAAACAATTTGTGCCCCCTTTAATGTTAATTTTTGTTAATGAATTATGAAGTTGACATTTCACCTTAGGGCATATCGTGGTTTTGGCGTTATACGATTACGCTTTTAACACGACAGAGGCTGGGCGCAATCATCATTGCATTTCGCCCGCGGCCGGCCGTGTGGAAACGTACCGTATTGAGTGCAGTATTCACACGCACTGGACCAACCTGATCATGGGTTTCAAATTTACATCTATCCAGTTTTTAAACTGACCCGATCCGGTTAAATCCGTGGGAAAACCTGCAGCTGAATCCGCGGCTAGCTTTATCTTGGTCTAGAACCAGATAAATAGACTGTGCACACTGCGCGCGGCCGGGTGCGCGCGACACACGCATGCTAGCAGGTGCGCCCCCGGTCAATCGCGTTTTTTGTTTGTCTTTTAAAAAAAAAAGTGGGGAAGGTGAAAAATAATTATCATTTGAACAACAAATTTTCCCAGAAAATATATTTATTTAATATTTTGATAAAATAATTAAATATGTTGGGGGGGGGGGGGTCTCATCCCTTAAATTAAAGAACCATATTTTTATAAACACAATTTTAAAAATCACAAATAAAAGAGAGTGACTAGTGTGATATATGTTTTGTACAGATTTGTTTTAACAATTAGACCATCTCTAAACAAAATATATTCATCCAATAGTCTACACGTTTCTTCGCCCATCCATCCATCGATCCTTATAATTTCATTCCTCCAATTATTTATACAGTTTTAGTCATTCCTGGTTATATATAGAATACACACGACACTAACTTGACATACCGTATTAGTTTGTGAAATTCAACCTATCAACACTTTGGGCTAATGTCCCCACTCCCTTGCCACTCTGGGTCTGCACTGGCCCATTTTAAAATGGGGTGGGGGGGATGCTTTTTGGATATAATGGAATTTTCTTGAAAATGTTGGGAGCTTAAAAATCGACAGGAAAAATATTTACTCCATTTTTGTACTTTTTTTCCCCCGATATGAACCCAATTGTGAATATGCATTCAGAATGTTTTTCTTTATAATCCAAATGCAGACGTGTGATTTGACCAAAGTAACAAATCCTGAAAAATGGGTAATGGGTAGTGAACCTGGGTCTCCCATTTGGTCTAGATGACAAAGCCCCCTGAACCTCCTGGATGTTTCATTTTGGAGGATTTACAGACTCTCCACATCCCCACAAACAAGAAACTAGAAATTTGGACACAATACATGCTACTTCTTTATTTCCTTAGTGGCTATTCTCTTTTTTTTTTCAAGAAAATTTGATGTAAAGGGAAATTTGTAAAAAAAATCATGAGAAATCACAGGCCTGCAATATTTCAAGGAATGTCTGATACCATCATCAACTTTACACCAAGTGAATTTGATGTAAACCAGTGATTATACGTTTTAAAGTCATACAATTAAACAAGAACTTCAGTAAAAAATGCATTCACCTAAATTCTAATAACGATATTTATACATCAGTAAAAACAGTACCAAAAAACAGTAAAAAAACCAGTAAAAAACCAGTAAAAAACCCAGTAAACAAAACAGTAAAAAAATATATTGCATATTCAATAGCCTTACAGACACAACATCATAAAATGATGTATGAGCAACTACATCAGTAGGTAAAACTTGTAGCTTTGCATGGTGAGGAGGATAAGTAAGACTAATTGCGGTGACACCATGTGAAATTCTCAATCGAGTGGTAATTAGTTCTGAAAAGAACTGGAGGTACAACTCGACGTAGAGGTACATTCTCCTGAGGACGATCACAGCACACTGATCGAAACGTCGAGTTGTACCTCCAGTTCTTTTCAGAACTAATTACTACTCAACTGAGAATTTCACATGATGTCACCGCAATTAGTCTTACTCAACTACATCAGTCGACTTGCCTTGCCCTCCCCTTAGATTCGCCTTATATTCTCTTAAAATTTAAGTGTATTTCCATTACCATATGATCAACTCAAATTCAGCAGGAAAAACATTTTCATACAAAAACAAATACATCCTTATTTATTTATTAGCCCTTAAAAAAATGGATTACAGACATACTGTCCAAAAATCTCACATACTGCGTTTATAGCGCCATTAACTCACTTCCCCCTTACCTGAAAATTTCTGTGATGCAAACAAAATAAAAAATGTGAGCCAGGAATCACTGGTGCCCCGAGTCCGTGTACAGACTTTGAACAAAATTAACGACTGAGGGTGCCTTTCTAATAGGAGAGCACCCTCAATCGGTGGTGTTTAATTTTTTTTTCTGTTACCCACTTAACTTCACAATAAAAAAATTCTGTAATCCAAGTACTTTTTAAAAAAATGGCCTCATCAGGCCTTCCAGTGCCTAATCTACCAAATATAGGTTTTTTAAAGCAAAATACAGGTTATTTTAGGTTTACCAAATGCCAAAATATAGGCTTTTATAGGTTATTTCCCGTGATTATGCAATATTAAGTAACAAGTTTTTGGTAAATTGCCAAGAGCAGTACACATGTTACAGTTTAGCTACTATTTTGGCTTCATCTCTTTATACTTGGGATGTAATTTTTCTTCAAAGCCATGAGGATTGTATGAGGAAGTTGAAAATGTGTTGCAGGAGATTAAAAATATAGCTTTTTATAGGTTAATACAGGTTTTTTTTGGGGGAAATAAAGGTTCTCAATTTGAAATATGTGACTGGCTCTGGCAAAACCCTAAACATGGACCCAATTTTCAAAAGTGACCTCCCAAATTTATCGTGAAAATTAACAATGTTCCCAACAACGTTTCAGGATTTTTATATTTCCATCAAAATCTAGAGAAAATGCTCTATATGGTGACATGAAAACTGGTCTAAACTGGTCCCTGGGGTCAGGTTTTGACCTTTTCATGGCTGTTACGTATTATGGTAAATGCCAAGAAGTTTCGGGTTTTGCCAGAGCGAGTCAAATAGGTTTTTATAGGTTTCGCTGGGAATCCTCTCTTATGTTGCTTTACTGGTTTCCCCCCAATCATTTCAACCCTAAGATAACTTCAGGTTCCTATTTGATGTACTCGAGAAGGTTTTGTTCAAACCATTCTTTGGTGAACTGCAAGTGGTCAAAATCAGCCTTCAAGAACACCAGCTTCCCCGCCTTGTCCATCGCCTTCAAGCCAAGTTTGTCCTGCAAATGTAAAAAAAAACATATCAAAAACTGCAGTTAAAATAGTGATTAAGCGAAACACACCGAGACTGCATCTTTAACCCTCCTACTCTAGCTGCACTTTAGTGGAAAGTTGTTGTTGAGGTCAAAATTGGTCAACTGCCTGTTGTTACTGTTGACCTAAATGTGCACACAGGGGCATTTTTGACTGGTTGTTACTGTCATTTTGACCACCCTCAACAATACCAGATAATGCTATTACCAGTCAAAAACTGTTGACTCATTTTGACGTGTAAATGTACTTACTACTTGTAAGGTTTGACAGTGTTTGACTTTTAAGTGCACTAGATATACCTTGGCAAGTATATCAACATTTTGACTGTTTTTGACCATTGTAGTAGTAGGAGGGTTAATTTGTCCTTTTAAACCAACAGTTCGTATAGGACACATTTGTGACAGTATTCAAGTGTTTTTTTCCCCAAAAAAATAATATATGTAAACAGAATCTTACCTAGGTAAAACTTGTAGCTTTGCATGGTGAAGAGGATAAGTATCTTACCTGTGTGTACAGTGGACTCTGCTGAAGTGTGTACAAGCCCTTATCTTGTCCAGGTTTGTAGAAGCCAAACCACTATTATGGGGGGGGGGGGGGTAAAGAACAAATGACAGAGTGGTGAAAAGAGTACATGAAACCAAAAAGTTGATTTTGTGTACAAATTTAATGACAACATTTTTACACAACTGGCAAACAGGAAGAATTAATGGAACCAAAAAAATCAATGCGGTTACTGCAAGCCAAATGCTTATATGGGGGGGGGGGGGGAGGATATGCTAACTACTTCCTCCTCCTCTGAGAGAAGAACAATTCTGAATTAAAATCAAGACAGAAAATAACGTAAAGTATAAAAGCAAATTTTGTTGCTATTTGGAGGTTGGGTTTGGTGAACCAAAAATAATTAACCACAGCAGGATTAGAACCTGTTATCTACAGACTAATGTACGAGACCTCTAACCAACCAAACTGTTCGGCTCTTAAGTTGAGGGTTCCCTAAAGATTGCAAGATAGATCAGAACCCAATTGCACATCTCTGCTTTACCATAAGCGAAAGATCACCGCTTACTGTGATCACCGCTTACTGTAATGAACACTGTGATCGAAGCCTTAAATCAGCAAAAGGCATGAAATTAATATGCTTTAATGTTCGATCGTTTTTTCCTAAATTGGAAGAAATACGATTGTTAGCGGTCGACACAAAGCCCCATCTCATTGGCCTTGTTGAAACATGGCTTAATGATTCAATAGATACCCAGGAACTTGAAATACCTAATTATAAACTTTACAGGAAAGATCGGAATCGCTTTGGAGGCGGAGTTGCAGTATTTGTCAGGGATACAGTTGACCACAAGATACTTCTTACTGACAGTATGAACAAAGTTGAATCAATATATATGGTTGGAGATTAAGCTGCCATCAACAAGACCACTAATTATCAGCTATGTTTATCGACCACCAGACAATGAGGCATTCTTCGAGGATTTTCCAGCTATTCTTGATGACGTCACGAACATGAATAACTCAAGAACCCCACTGGAAATAACCTGCATGGGAGATTTGAATGCTGATTATTTGACTCCAAGTTCAAGCCATTGGACAAAATTGAAAGTTTTTTTTAATAATCACGAACTGAATCAATTAATTACTTGTCCTACAAGAATAACTCAGCATAGTTCTACCTGTATAGACCATGTCTGGACCAATCAACCATCTATGTACACTAATTCAGGAACAATAGAGGTTAATCTTAGCGACCATCTATTGATTTATGCTGTTCGAAAGTCTGTGAAAATTTCCGAAGATCATAAATATATTCAGGCTCGTTCTTTTAGAAACTTTGACGAAGAAGCTTTTAATCACAATCTTAAACATCAACCATGGGATATACTGGAACTATTTTTAGATATAAATACAGCATGGAATGTTTTTAAGGATATGCTAATGAGTGTTTGTGATATTTACAGCCCAGTTAAAAGTCTAAGAGTTTGCACAAAGAAAGCAGAATGGATCAATGATGAATATTTGGAACTCCGACGAAAATCTATGAGGACCAAACACCTTGCTAACATAGCCAAGAATGATGAGCTTTATGGAACAGCAAAGGTTCTTCGAAATAGATTGAATAATCTGGGTGTTAAACTTAAAAAACAGTATTTCAACAAAATTCTTTACGACAATCAAGGGAATACTAAAAAATTGTGGACCACTCTTAAAAGCCTGCTTCCGAGTAAGAAATCAACTCATACTTACACTAATACCGGAGATAAACAAAAGATTTACGATGTTGCAAATTGTTTTAATGAACATTTTGCTAGTGTGGGCCAAATTCAGGACGACCAGTTTGACACTATTTTCGAAGTTGATACAGAATTGAATGAGAACAGCGGTCTGATTAATGACCAACAAAACTTTAAATTTTGCCCAGTTTCTACTGGCGAAGTATTGAAGCTTCTTAGGAAAATACCTACTGGGAAAGCCTTTGGTATGGATGGGATTAACGGCCGTTTTTTAAAATCTGGTGCTAATGTTCTTGCCAAACCGCTTGCGTTTATTTTTCAATTAAGTTTGCAGAGTGGTATCGTTCCCGATGAATGGAAATTGGCCAAGGTTACTCCAATCCACAAAGGTGGTGTAATTCATGACCCTTATCAATACAGACATATTTCAGTTATATCTACTGTTATGAAAATTTTTGAGCGTATTGTTCATAATCAGTTTTCTCATTTTCTTACAGTAAATGATTGTTTAGCACAAGCGCAGTTGGGCTTCAGACCTCTTCGTTCCACACAAACAGCACTTCTTGATGTTTCAGATTTTTTACTCAAACAGATAGACAATGGTAAATTTGTTGGAGCAGTGTTTTTGGATCTTCGTAAAGCTTTTGACACTGTCAATCATACAATCTTGCTTAACAAATTACACATTGTGGGTGTAAGAGGTCTGGAGCTCGACTGGTTCCGGCCCTACCTTTGTGGGAGGACACAGGTAACTAAAATTGGGAATGTCTTATCGAACAAATCCGATGCAATCAATTTTGGAGTCCCACAAGGAACTATCTTGGGCCCATTATTATTTTCAATATTTATTAATGATATCACGTTTGTGACTGAGCATACTAAAATTGTTCTTTATGCTGATGACACTTCTACTTTTTATTCAAGTAAAGATATTCATCAGATTAACTTGTATCTAAACCATGATCTACAGAAAATATCCAACTGGCTCAATGACAATAGATTAAAATTGAATACTACTAAGTCAAAAAGCATGTTGATTGGTTCAGCCCAAAAACTTGCCAGATGTGAACATCCCAATATTGATATTTTTGTAAATGACA
Organism: Zoroaster sp. YZ-2022; assembly: GCA_029582265.1. Classification (NCBI taxonomy): domain Eukaryota; kingdom Metazoa; phylum Echinodermata; class Asteroidea; order Forcipulatida; family Zoroasteridae; genus Zoroaster; species Zoroaster sp. YZ-2022. Next base: position 5,976,341 of record CM055833.1, on the reverse strand, counting down.
ATTGCCTGGAACAAGTCACCACTTATAAATATCTTGGTGTTCATATTGATTGTAAGTTGAAATGATAGAACATATTGACCATGTAGCATCTTCTGTCTCTAAAAGAATAGGTATTTTGAATAGACTTAAAAATGTCTTGCCTACACAAACCCTTAACCTTATTGCGAAAAGTCTTATTTTCCCTCAGTTTGATTATTGTGATCTTATATGGAGTAGTGCTTCCAAAACCCTGATACAACGGCTTGATGTACTTTTGAATAGAGCAGGGCGGACTATTCTTAAGGTCCCATCTAGAACATCAGCATCAGCTGTACGTAGTGAACTAGGTTGGAAAACTCTTCAGGAAAGAAGAGACATTCATATCAATACCATGGTTTTTAAGTGTTTAACAGGCAATGTTCCAAGTTATCTTAGCGATGTTTTTGTTCCAGTCAGTGAACTACATTGTCATCGAACTAGGAATAGCACTGTTGGCAATGTGGTTCTTCCACACCCCAGAACAGAAAGTGGAAGAAGAACTTTCAACTTCAGGGGTGCCCAGGCTTGGAACAACTTGCCGCAACATTTGAAATCTCTGCATCCAACAAGTTTTAATCACTTCGTCAAACAACTCAAACAGCTCAGTTAATGTCATTTTCCAGTGATGTTTTGTATCGTATTGTATTGGTTGATTTCCTTCCGTGCATTTTTCTTTGTTTTTAGTTACTTTCAATTAATTTTTAATATTTTTACATTGTATTTAATATCTGTATCTTAATTTATTGCATTACTGTACTTTTTATGTAAGCTGGGATCCATGGGAGATCAGTGAGTTTTTCTCACTGAATGGATCACCCAGGATAAATAATAAATAAATAAATAAATAAATAAATAAATACTTCAGCAAAACATGTTGTTCTTGACATAAGCATATTTCATGGCTTAGCAAGGGATTTCTGCTTGTGTTCAAGCATACTCCATGTTACTAAGGATTCCCCGCTTACGCGGCTAGCACAAACATTGTGCGCTAACCCTGGAAGCGGAAAAAATGGTGATTGTAAGCACGGAATTCCGAGTTAAGCAGCTCAGTCGGCAGAGGTCTAGTATGTTCAAATCCTGCTTCAGTAAATCTTGTTTTCCTTTGTGCAAAAAAATTAACTTATGCACCTATAGTTAGGTTTACCCTTATGAATTGGTTGATGATTTAATAATAAGGGAATTAACAGTTTGTTGCGCGGTCGATAACCTGCAGATAACCTGCAGTAAAGACCAAGCGTGAAACTGTTATCCCCATTCATAAATGTCTATATCGATTTCGTTTTCAAAATGTAAACAAATTTTTGTTGAATAAATCGAAATAGAAATGGGTAAATCCACATTTTGGGGACACACGAAACCATGCATTGATTACCGCACGGGCAAACTGGGTACGTGCCCCGGAGCCAATAGTGGCCCTTGGTTTTCAAAAAAAAAAGAAAAAAGCACAGTACTAGTAGTATTATGCGCGTGTATGGGCCCGTGGTGAATTTGTGCCCAGGGCCTGTGCTCATGATGATCCGTCCATGCACGAAACACAAGAGTCAGGCGCGTGATGCCAATCTTCATCGTTCTGATCGGTTGAAATCCACAACGCACAAAACAGCTGGTGATCAGCTGGCACATACACGCTGCTAAGATTTTGATAAGCCAGTCTATACCATCCGTTAATACACCCCCCACGTGATTGCATTTTGTCTAATCAGAGTGTCTAAACTGTCTTGGGCATTCATGAATGATCATAAAATAAAAGAAAATTTGAAGGAAAAAAAAAATCATGCTGAGATCCTACCTCACTCTCCTTGGGTTGTACCATGGTGTCCTTGGTGAACATCACCATCACAAACTTCTTCAGCTTCTGAAGATTTGTCCTGTACGTTTCGTTGATTTTCTGATGAAAACATAACAAAGAAATCCCTTTTGTTTACACAGTTGCATAGCCAGAAATTTGTCATTGGTGGGGTGGCCAAAAAAGTTTGTGAAAAATGTTCAGTTAACCAAAGGTTCTTCTCAGAACCCTTACTCCTCAAAAGAGATTATTTCAATACATGTCATCGCAAATCTTACTATATCTAAAGATGATGCTTCACATCTACTAGCAGAACTTGTTCAAGAGCATTAGATCTACTGTATCATTTACAGAAACACATTTTGGCATTATAAACACATTTTGGCGATCCAAAATCCCTACTAAGCCATGAAATATGTGACCCGCTCTACAAAAAAGGGTATTATGTCGCACAAATAAAAAAATTAGTTACATATATAGTTGAATTGGTCACATTACAAGCTTTAATTTGGTACAGGTTTGACCCCTGTGGCATTTTGCATTCTGGAGATACACTAATAATTTGCATATTCATATTTTACAATGTAACGAAAGTGCTTTCAGAGATACAGCCCTTTAAACATACTAAGTGGAAAAAGAAATGAGTTAAAAATAAACTCTCTTCAATGCCCATAGCAACAGTTATGTTATTGATAGCGGGTAGTTAAAACCGTATCACTACGAAAGCATAACATTGGTGGTTTTTTCCCTCTAAAACGGACAAAGAGTAAAACAAAAGAAGAAAACAATGCACACAAAAACGTTTGTTTTTTCATCTTTATTCATCAATATTAATATTTCTGAAAATAAATTATGAAAATATTGATTTGTCTCCACATAGAACAGCCCTTTACATGTAATAGCATAGCGCGACTTAATACCCTTTTTCGTAGAGCGGGTCACATATGTTGTTAATGTTAGTTAGATGTATAAATATATTTTTGTACTATGTTATAAATAGATAATTAGCTGTTGCAAACTGCTTAATCTAAAGGACCTGTAGTATAAATGCAAAATAATTGTTATTGGCCTTACGTTTTGAACCTAGCAGGTTCTTTCTCAAAGGCAAAAATGGGACGAAACACAGACAACGTGTATACATAAGAGCAGGAGTTAGTCAGATGTGAAAGGGACAAACAAGAAAAGGATATAAAAAGCAGAAAAATATTTTGATTGTGGTCACAGAATAACTCGTCGTGCGCCTGGAAGAAGGACATAACGAAAGTGTGACTGGCAAAAGGTCGTAAAGCAATTAATGTGCAAAATTGTGTTTCAAGAAAACCGAGTGTGAAAGTTTGGTCGTTTTTCTGCCATTTATAAGTCATTGTAGGAAAGTTAAATTCCGCATGGGTTGTAGAGCCGCATGGGTTGTAGAGCCTTACGACCTTCTTCCGGGCACACAATGAACTATCCCCCACTTTTACAGATAAAAGCGGAGGCATCAAAAAAAAAAGAAGAAAAAAAAGACCATGAATTGCACAAGAAAAGAATATTTGAGATTGCACAAGAACATGAAGTATCACTTAAAAGGGCGACTCACGTTCTCCTGGTTGATTTCAGCAAGGTAAATACTCTTGTTCCTGTACTCTGCTTCATTCAGAGGATCGTGCCAGTACTCAGCCTGGACAAGGCTGCAATACAAGTGTTCCAGATATACAGACAATAATCAGGGGTGTGATCTGACAAAAGTCAAAAAAAATCTTGAAAAATGGGTAGCGAGTCTGAGTCTCCCTTAGGTCTAGAGGACAATAGCCCCCCTTGAACCTCCTGGATGTTGAATTTGGGAGGATTTACAGACTCTCCACATCCCCCGCAAACAAGAAACTAGAGGTTTGGACACAATACAGGCTACTTCTTTCTTTACTTGGTGGCTACTTCTCTTCTTTCGAGAAAATTTTGAGGCAAAGGGAGATTTGTAAAAAATCCTGAAATCGGGAAAAATCCTGCGGAATCACAGGCCTGAATTATAGATTGACGTCTACAGACATATATAACCTATAGACAGACAGCAGTACTCCAACAGACTGTAATCGCAGAATCTCTGAAACGATGGGCATAGAGCATGCATAGTCTGAAATAATGTATTGGGTGCGCATACAAATTTACACACGAAACGTCCAATAAGGATCGCAGGCCTACATGTATTCCACCAAATGACACCCATTTGCCCATGGTTTTAGCCCTATTAGACAGACGCCGTCACGGTATCCTGGCGTCATTTGTAAATGCTGCTGTCTGTTCATATGACCATGGTTTTAGCTAAGCTTGGGCCATAACACGATACTATCGAATATCGCGATACCTGTTTTATTCGATTATGATATCGAGAAGCTTTTTAAGTTATCGGCATATCGGCAAATCGCGATTAAAAAAATATATCGTGATTACAAAAATATATAGCGCGATTAAAAAAAAAATCGCCATTGTGAGTCAAGTCAGAAATTCCATGGAAACAAAATTAGAACAGTTTTTCAGCTTTTGTGTGGAAGTGTGAAACAAAAGCGAACTACTTCATAAGTACATACACGCTATGCAAATGAATTTGCGATTTATTGTGATGCTTGTACATATCTGTGGTTATCGGCGCTAAAGCAATCATGCATGAATGAACAAAATAATCGCGATATTATTGGAAATCGCGATATATGTTTGCCGATATATCGTGGATGAAAAAAATCGATATCGCCCAAGCTTAGTTTTAGCCCTAGACAGCCGCTGTCACCGGTACAGTGTCCTGACGTCAAAATAAATAACTGCCGTCTGTCCATAGATTATATGTGTCTTTGGTGACGTCACAATTGCAAAAACCGATATTAGTCAGTAATATGTGTGGGTGCTATTGTGAATATGCAATTACATGTCTAACAGGCTTTGTCAAATTGCATTAGGCCCAAAAAAAAACAGTCTCCGGTTTCCGGGCCCAATTTCATGGCGCTGCTTACCACAGAATTCTGCGCTTACGGCGCCATAAAAAGCGTGTGATTCTATGCACTGTAAGTGCAGAATTCCGCAGTAAGCAGTGCCATGAAATTGGGCCCAGGTCATAGGTCAGCTTCAAAGTCGGTGTGGTGATGCGCTTTTTTTTTGGTAATCTTTTATTTATTTATTTATTTTTTGGCCACTGGGAAACATGTAATACATGTACACATATTTGTGGGGACCAAATTTCCCATATACAAAGTATAATAATAATAATAATAATGTGTGGATTTATATAGCGCACGTATCCACCAACTAAGTGGTGCTCAAGGCGCATTATATTATTATCCCTGCTCATAAGGCTCATAAATCGTTCCTGAAACCATCTCAGCTCCCTGGGGAGTATACAGCTCAATTGCTGCCATTTCTAGCGCATATAGAGCAAACCAACTCTGCCTTCACAGGTACCCATTTAACCCCTGGGTGGAGAGAAGCAATTATGATTAAGTGTCTTGCTCAAGGACACAAGTGTCACGGCCGTGATTCGAACCCACATTATGTTGCTAACACCAGAACTTGAATCCGGTAAGCTAGACCGCTCGGCCTCACAAATTTGGCAAACGTTCATACCCCAATGTGAAAAAGTAGTTTAACACACAGCACGGCAGAATTTCAATCGATCCAGCAATTTTAGCTGCAATTGGACATCGTTTAACTTTAAAAAAAAAAAAAAAAAAAATTTAAATTAAAAATGCGCGGGTCTGAGGTAACGCATGCGGAGACCAGAAACCAGACTTTATTTTGGCCTTACAGCATTGGTTGGTAATTATAATAACAATAATAATGTGAACTTATATAGCGCACGTATCCACCAAACCGGTGCACTAAACCGCTCGACCATGGCACTCCATAATTAATTATTAATTCATAATTATGAATGCCTATAAACACAGCTTTAAAGTTAATCTAATACATGGGTTCTTTATGGGTTCCTCCGTATGAGGAGATTCTACCAAGATTGATAATAGATTGTCTGGGGCTTCACCTACATTTTCAGTCACATCTACGATGAGTTTATGATAATACCAGTATCGTCATCAGGCAAGCTCGGTGGTCGAGGGATTAAGATGTCTGCACTAGTAAGCAGGAGGTTGTGGGTTCGAATCCCGCCCGAGAAGTTTTTTTCAGACACTCGAAAAGCACTGAGTATGCAGTGCTGTACACACGTCGGTGTAGGGCAAAAATTAAATCAATTGTTTATCACCCGACGCAAGAATTTCACCAACCTATAAATATCAGTATGGTTATAATACCATCATTGAACGTTTATATTATTAAAGGTAAAACTTACAAGTTCTGGACAAATCTGGGCAGGTCGATGTTCATGAAAAAGAAAAGAGCAAAAACAAAGATTAGAAACTAATAATTAGCCAGTTTGCCTTCACTTCTTATACTGAATACAATACAGTATATATGGAATACAATACAGTAAATATGGAATACAATACAGTATATATGGAATACAATACAGTATATATGGAAAACAATATAATATATATAGTATACAATGCAATACATGGAATACAATACCGTACAATTAATTGGAATACCGTACAATTTGGAATACAATAATAATAATGTGGACTTATATAGCGTACGTATCCACCAAACTGGTGCTCAAGGCGCATTATATTATTACCCCTTCTCATCAGGCTCATAAATCATTCCTGAAACCATCTCAGCTCCCTGGGGAGTATACAGCTCAATTGCTGCCATTACAGTGCATATAGGGCTAATCAAACACAACCAACTCTGCCCTCACAGGTACCCATTTACCTCTGGGTGGAGAGAAGCAATTATGGTAAAGTGTCTTGCTCAAGGACACAAGCACCATGGTCGCGGTTGCAATATATGGAATACATTTCAATATTCTGGGGGATACATTTGTTTAAAAATGCTGCCCACCCCTTGACAAATTTAAGTGTTGCATTTTAGGGCAAATCATGGATATTTCTTAAATAACAAGATCATGAATACTCACTCAATATAGGCGCCCAAATTCAGGAGTTTCCTGACTTCATCGCATATCACACTTGAGTTTCCAGGGCAATGGGGCAATCCAAAAACACCTAGAAAAATCAAAACAAGTGCACGAATATTATTTTCCACAAATATTTCAAAAAAGAAATGTATAAAAAAAAAAAACGATCATAAAATGACTTCTGACAAGGGCACCCCAGACAAAGATTTTGACAAAACAGGAAGACCACCAACGTAGGGCTAGAAAGCTTAGTTGGTAGAGTGCCGGTACGGTAACCTGGGAGTTGCAGGTTCATATCCCGCTCCAGGGCATACCCGTTTTCATTTTTGTTGAAAACGTGCCTCTGGTGGTGTACAAATACATGTACTGTAAATGGTAACAAATTTACTTTTATAATACAGAGGATACCATACTTAAATCGATCTTTTCTTTATTGGAGTGTAATCTCTTGAATTTAAAGGTAATTGTCTGTACAAGTGCATTGTTCAAGAGTCACAGATTTCTTTTTGCACCACTCAAATGTTAAGTCCGAATTTAAAAAAATCGTTTACGGGTAATTGGAACTGAAAAATGGAACCGGGTAATGACCGTTTCGGTCGGGTATCTGGATACTCGGCACAGCCCTACATAGTTCACTCTCAAAATTACAAAAAAAAAGAAAAAAAAGGAAAGCGACAGGTTCTCAGTACCTTGATGCTGACCGCCAACAGAGATGAGGTTCAGCATTGGTGGTGTCGGGCATCGCTGAGCAACAGTTCTCCTATTTTTTTTTCAGAAATAAAATTAAAGAAAAATAAATTATGAACTTTCAGAATAAAACTGTGTACTACTTTGATAAATGAAAGTTGGTTAATGGGAATGTATCAAGATTTTTTGAAACGTTCCTTTCGGGAACACAGCGCATTCCTAAAAGGAACATTCGGTGTTCCCAAAGGGACAATGAAACAAACAGATTATAAATATTTTAAAAAAAAATAAAAAATTTCCCCCTTTTTGCACAAATTATTTGCTTATTACTTTTTTTTACCACAAGCCTGAAGATCTGACGTCACGCTTTGAGCTAGAGGCGCGTGAATTACGGCAGATCCAGGCTGTGCTGCTGCCATGTTTTCCCCCCGATGCTCAACTTTGACCTTGGTTGGTAGCTTGCATGCAAGCCTCGAAGCGTGACGTCAGATCTTCAGCACAATGTATCCAATGAAACCCCTTGAATGGTATGCCTGGAGCCTGTCTATATCCTTGATATCGGATAAAGACAGGGGACTAGTCTAGGGGTATATATATCCCTCCCATCCCCCCGGTATTTACGCCCGTGCCTTTGCCACTCCAATCACTTATGTACTGCCCCTCACTGCAACGTCACCGCAAGGCACTTACAGGAATTGTCCTCCTTGAGAGAAGCCTATGGAGTTATAGCCTTTGGCCAGCTTGGCATCAGACTTGATCTTCTGGCAAGCCATTGCAACCTGGTCATTTGCATTCATGAAGAAGCCGTTGGTGGTATCCTGTTCACACAAAATAACGCATATTTTAAAGGTGAATCACCCATGTTTTACTGGCAAATTTCTGTACATTTTTGAGTTTTCACTGGAACATTGATAGTTTTCTTTTGGTAATTAAAACAAAATACTTTGAAATGAGATATCACAATATAGTTGTCAGAAGTTTGGTTTTCGAGTAAAACAGTGCCAAAATGAATTGACGGGACCCACCATATGACGGGACCCAGCATAAATTACTGTTGGTACATATTTACTGTAAAACCACGCTTCTAACTGTTGTTTTTGAGAAATATGTCATTTTAAAGCAGGTGTATTCCTTTCTTCAAGGAAAATAGCAATGCTCTGATGAAAAAGAAAATTTTCAGAAATTGCCATTAAAATAGCACAAAACATGGAAGATACATGTACCTTTTTAATAGGACTATTGATAACTTCCTGGTAGTAAGTTCATTAACTTGCCCAAATTACTCAGACTCCTTCAAAATCATTCTCCTGGTTTTGCCCGATTTGATGGCTTCAATACTCCACAGTATATAGCCCAGCGAATAAAGCATGTAGCCATGTGTACCAAATCCATCAAACTCCACCGGCTGCCTTTGTTGGATTCAGGACTGTGTATAGCCAAGCCATGGATGCTTTGCATTTGCCACTGTACCAATGTGTACCAAATCCATCAAACTCCACCAGCTGCTTTTGTTGGATTCAGGACTGTGTATAGCCAAGCCATGGATGCTTTGCATTTGCCACTGAACCAATGTGTACCAAATCCATCAAACTCCACCAGCTGCTTTTGTTGGATTCAGGACTGTGTATAGCCAAACCATGGATGCTTTGCATTTGCCACTGTTACCAACTCCATCAAAGTCCAACCCTTCGGGGTACCTTTTTACTGCATGGATTTTGGCAGATTTGGAATGGTTTCTAGCCAAAATGCCTAGTGGGGTGAGGGTTAATTTAAGGACTTTTCTGGTTAAACCCATTTATAATCAATAGTTAATCACAGCACCCATTGAATATCACAGTCCATCCATCCAAAGCACTATGCATTTGTCTGTTTTTGTACATTTGTCAACACATAATACTTTTCATATAGATAAAACCTTGGGCATTTATAAATATTTTCACCAAAGCTGGCACTCATGTGTACAAAAATTTACTTCAAAATTATCTTTGTCCTATTTATGTTTAATATTTCGCTTATAAAGTTTGGCTTCTTGTAAAGTGTTGAAAAGTGGGGGGGGAATGATATTGAAATTAATTTGTATAATGTACAACGAATTACTGGATCTCCAACGTCGCTCAATGGGGGATACCCCCCTCCCCCCACAACGCTTGAAACATCACTTTATATACCATTTTTACTTTTCTTTTTTTTCTTCTCTTTAAAAATTTTTTTTTTCTTCATAAAAACAAATATCCCCTTTTTTGTACAAATTATTCACTTACTATTATTTTTTTAACCATATTAAAAATTATTGGGAACATTCCCCCCCCCCCGGCCCAAAAAGTGGGGGGTATATATCCTCCCATCCCTCCCTGGGATTTATGCCCGTGCTTCTGGGGCCATACATGTACCTCAATAATACCGTTTCCAATCTCAAGGGAGTGGACATAGATGCCTGGCACAAGCTTTTCCACCATCGTCTTGATACTACCAAGGCTGAGAGGATTACAACAGCTGTCACCTTAAACAAAGACAAAAATAAACATTAGTGCTGGTACAGTTAACCGGTGAACCAACCGAAACTAAACAAATTTTGCTAACCACTAAACAAATATTTAAAAAGAGCAAAACAAAAAAATTAACCACCCATTTTGTTTTTCTAGACTTGTTTTTGCTGTATTGGTTATTAACCCTCCTACTTTTGGTACCTTTTTCATATAAGTTGATGCACCGATTCGCTTTTGTGGTTTTGAATGGTGAAATAACTGTGTACAGTATTGATTTCCCCAAATGGTTTTGAATGGTAGGTCAGCTAATACAAAATCTTGTTTGGATCTTTCCAAATGGTAGTACAGCTAATACAAAACCTTGTTTGGATACTTCTAATCAATGGACCCTCTATGCATTTGAATGGATTTGAATGGTAGTAAAGCTTGCTACAAACACTGTTCAAATGGTATCACCATGTGTGTACAAAACCAATGGGCATATTTGAAAGTGGAAATTTTGAATGGTTTCAAATGGTCTATCAGTAGGAGGGTTAAACAATCATTGTGGTAAGTTTATTAATGGTTTTTGATTGAAAATGCACACACATAAATTTGCCGACTATCTAGTTTGTGTGGTCGTCAGGTGCTAACTATCAGTTAACAGGTTAACTGACTGTGAAAGTTTTGGTTAAACAGTTAGTGAACTAACTGCTAACTCCTAGCACTGATAAACATTTATTGCTCATTGAAACTTCTAGTTATTTTCAAGATATATGTCATAAAACTATCCTGTCGTATCATCGTTTTTTGAGGTGAAATCTTCAAGTTGAAAGGTAAGAGTAGTGTTTGAATGAATTTTACACCTCTTTTCTATCATATGTGAAAGTTTTGAGCCGTAATTGTGTGTAGTTTTGAGCAGAGAGTGTATTTTTTACAACCTTTCAAAGCTCTTGATTTGAACCAATGGACAAAAACAAATATAAGATAAATGGTCTCGTATTTTTTTATCATAAGAGGTTCATATTTTCATTAACTTTGTTCAATTTATAAGAGCATGCTCTTCTGCCAAGTAGATTGCTTACACTGCTGGTAACCAAGCAATCAAGACACCAGCCCCTCTCCCCAATCCACCAATTACACACATATTTCTACTGCCGCACCCTACTGGTCACACCCCGCCCCATCCCCACTATACCACACATTCCAAATGACCCTATCTACATAATTACATTGATTTGAACAATGATTAAGATGTTTAATTAAAGACACAAAAAAATAAAAATAATAACATCGGTTATTCAGTAGTTTTCTATAAATTTAAGCCTCCTTGGCTGTATTTCACGTTTACACACCGGAAGTTGCATTATTCGGCAACTGGTTGCCGTATACAGCAACGTTGCCGTATTTGGAGTTTTCCCGGACTGAAGTAATGATTTTACAAATTTTAAAAGGTCATAATGGTCTCAAGAACCAGAAGAGGTATTCAAAAACAAATTGCACCATTGATCTTCTCTCAGCTAGAGCTTCAATTTGATGTATAACTTTACAAATTTGGGGGGAAAAATTTTAAAATAGGGTGTTATGCCTATAAACCAACTTACCCGGACTAGCTACTGATTGCATGCAGTGAACCAAGATAAGACTAGTAAGACTAAGACTAAGAGATAAATTAAAATAAATATCATTATTTACCCATTCCATGCCACATAACGAGTGGAGTTGTTGCCAGTGCTGGTAACAATACTGCCAGAAAAACTACAACATTCAAGAAATCCATGTTGTTTCTGTTGAATATCCACCGTCAAACTGCAAAAGTGTGTCCGAATGTCAGAATGTTGTTGTTGAAATGGAGGCAACCCACCGACTGATCGATTGTGTGGCCGGGATTCCGTCAACCTCTGCGTCATGCATGCATGCATTGAATTGAAACGAATATACCGGAGTACAGCACCTAGACCACTTTGCACAAGCGCAAATCACATGACTCTAGTAGTCATGTGACTTTAAGGCCTTATCTCTATTAAAGTCAGTGCTTATAAATCCAGCAGTTACGCCCTATCGTCATTACGCCCCATATTATATGATTTCCCTGCACAAAAAAACGTGATCTTAAAAGATTGTGAATTATTTCATTAATTATTTTTTTGTTATAATATTTGTCAGGCTCACCCAGTGCCTTAAAAAAACAGAAATGGTTTGGAAATCGAAACCATGACGGGGAATTTTTTTTTGGAAATGGTGCTTTTGACATTTAGAACACGTTCAAAAGTTTTTTGACTTAACCATAAGTCCACTTTTCCTAACTTTATGAAATAAATTTTGGTAAATAAAGTCGAATTTAGAAAAATTGCAATAAAATGATAATTTCTTTCATAAAAATTATGAAATTTAATTTTTTTTCATTAAAATGAACATGTTAATAGGGAGTTTAAGGGTATTTTTGGAGGTAGGTGGATCGTCCCATTTACAAGATTATAACTGTGTTTTGTATCCGGTCAAGGTAAACTATCGATTGAGTCGGTCAAGACAACGTAGTTTATTTCATGTAATATTTCCATTTGTTTTGAGCACCTCTTTACGTGATGGAATTTTCCTTTGGTTAGTTTTATGAAAAATATTTTTTTCTGGTGTCTTCTAAATATACTGATCGAAACGTCGACTAAGTTTGATTCCACCAGTTCTTCTCAATGTTTCTTTCTGCCGTTTATGTTTATTACACGTTAAGTTCACACGCCAGAACCTTAGAAAGATATCGCACGGTCAATCATTTTCAATGCACATCGTACTGAGTTTGCACCATGGAGGAAGGTTCCTTCCTCCATGTTTGCACCCAGTGTCTTGTCTTGATAAATAAACCACTAATTTGGTGTCGTGTGAGCATTGTGCGTACACTTTATGCGCGTAGGCCTATGTTATGGGACTAAGCGCGCGTGTACTTAATTCTACCAGCCAATGATCGCTGGAGATATTCCGTATACGCATGTACATCAACTGCAAAATATGCCAAACGCGACTATCGCGCTGCCCATTTGCAGTCAGTGCGCAACGTCCGAGTTAATGAAGCTGACGCGCAACGTTTATTTGCAAAAATGGAACTGAAAACGCGCTCTCGAACCATTTGAGCTTTCTCGAGAAAATGCGAGTGTTTGACAGTGCTCTCACGAAAATTATCTGCTCGGTAGCAAATGTTTCCATAGACTTGGTTCCAAGTCTGTGATCATGGTTTTTTGTCTGTCTGAAGCCAATACGGCTAGGTAAAACTTGTAGCTTTGCATGGTGAGAATGATAAGTAAGACTAATTGCGGTGACACCATGTAAGAATCTCAATTGAGTAGTAATTAGTTCTGAAAAGAACTGGGGGTACAACTCGACGTTTCGATCAGTATGCTCTGATCGTCCTCAGGAGAATACGGCTAGCTCTGCAGTATCGCATTAAATAGCGCCCTCTTGTGTATTAACCTCCGACATTAACCTTCGATCACAGACTTGGGATCGTTCGTCGGTTTGTACATACCCTATTGCGAATTAGTCCAAAAGTGGACGGAACAATCTGATTGGTCGGAAAGCCTTCCATAACATGAATATTCAAACTAAACCTTCCACATGCCGTTGGAGGAGATGTACTCAACGATTCCATTTAAACTGTAGGTAAGACGTTTTTTGTAGAGAAGGAATTATGTATTTTATTTTGTGCTTTTTTACAACTCTAAGATCTCATTAAATTTACCTATCATTTCAAATACTATTTACGTACCAAGCACTATACAAATTTAATATCGAATGAATATTACAGAAAGAATTTTAAGCGAGTGTAACCTGTTAGTAATAGACGCAGCCTACAAGGTTTTTGTGGCCTCCTGATTGGCCATCTCTCTAGCATCCGTATTATTATGTAAATTTTAGCTATGAATATATGAATATCCCACAAACACAAGAGGGTCAAGTCTGAGATCGCAAGTTAGGGCTGTGATAGCCAGTAGGGCCGGGGGTAAACGGCGTTTTGCGTGGCTGATGTGCTGGTAGACAAAAAATAACCGCGATCTCAGACTTGAAATCAAGTCTAATGTTTCCATAGCCTGACGATCTGACGTCACGCTTTGAGCTAGAGGTGTGTGATTACGCCAGATCATGGCCGTGCACCCGCCATATTTTTTCCCGATGCTGAACTTTGACCTTGGTTGGTAACTAGCGCGCGCAAGCCTCGAAGCGTGACGTCAAATCTTCTGCACAACGTATCCAATGAAATCCTTTGAGTGCACTGTAAACAATTTCCGTAATTTTACGCCGAAAAGTTTGTAAATTTTACGGTGAATTACCGTAATCATCCCTTTCTCATTGGTTTACGGCCAAAACCCGTATTATGGCCGCTCCCATTGCACTCTGGGATATATCCAATATGTAAATGATCTGACCTTACTTTGACATAGCTTTGCGCTCGAATCATTTCCAATGTTTAAATATGTAAAAATGGGTGATTTAAGGCCATTTTCAAATAATTTATTGTTAATTTTATGATTAAAAAGGTAAGATTTTAATGTTCTTTTCTATGTTTATGTAAAAAAGTAGATTCGAAATTTGAAATATTGAAATAGATTATAATTGCATGCCACCATGACTAAAAAGAGTTTCGAAAAGACAGTATATAAAAACGGATACATGTTCTATACATTAGTAACTGGAGAGGATCAGGAGTGGTTGAAAAAGAACCAGACTACGTGTATGTGTAAGGTAAGTGAAAGACATTGTGTACAATAAACAGTTGCATTGATTAATTCCAATATCTGCAGATCCATCCCACAGCAGATGCAACGTTCCATCCATACAAAAATCCCGTTAAATGTACAGAACAATTTGTAAAACTTCCACCGTAAAATTTACGGTGCTTTACCTGGCACTGTAGTAACTGTATAATAACGGTAAAAAGCATTAAAAATTACGGTTACCAAAATACGTTACCCGTAGTATTAACAGACTTTTCACCGTAAAAATAATAGTTTAACGTAAAATACAATACGGTCCACACGTAAAAAATACGGTAGAAAGGTGGCAACGACTTTCGACCGTAAATTTTACGGGTAATATTTTACAGTGTGGTACATGTACATACACCAGGAGCCTGTCTGTATCCTTGGATAGACTGGGGACAAGTCTAATGTTTCCACTATTGACCCTGGGTGGGTGTGACTGCAGCGACGTACTGTTACCTGCAATAATGTATTGCCTTTGCACTGCATAACTTGCAGTCGTTAACTGTTTGCTAACTATTCGCGACTACTATTCGCGAGTAACACTGCCAATTACACCAATTTGTCTAGGCACTGCCTTTGAGGAAGCCGACACGGCTGGCTGTGACTTCAGTGACTAGCTGTTACCTGCTGAAGGTTGATAACATTAAAGGCATGCCGCGTAATACGCAACAGTCTTGCTATTGTTCAGTTCGTGGGTCGTCTGATGTTTAAAACACTTGAGAGTAAATGTAATATGTTGCCTTGGCCAACATGTTAGAAGAAATACGTATCTACTGGTTATTTAATGATGCTTTTGGGAATTATAAATTATTAAAAGTTAAAAATAAATACTAGCTTCCTACTTCACTGGGTGATTAGTACTTATGAATGCAACAGAGGGTTCTGCCCACATACAAACTAGCGTATCGGCCTGATACGCAAAGATTTTTGGCCGATACGCTGCCAAAATTATAATATAATGAACATATTCATGATCGAACAGCCAATGAGAAAAATAATAAAATAGCAACTATGCAAATCTATGCAATCACGACACGGAAATGGGCACGTGATATTGGGATCCTTAGTTACAACCTCGTGCACAATGCATACAGTCTGCGGCTCAAAGCATGAACTCCAAAAATATACAGCTACAGTACAAAATCAGTTCAGGGGCACGGGCACCATGTGATTCGAATGTTTTTAAGCATAGTGCGGGGCACACCGTGGAAGCTTTGTATTTTTGTGAACAACAAAATAACGTCTAAAGAGTGGCCCCTACATATGTGCATAAACACTGCTTACATTGGTGATTTTTTGTTTCGTCTGTAGGACCGATTGATTTGAAATAATAGGGGTGACCGTTAACATACTGGCATTACTCTTCATGACGACTTGAATACAACTTGATCGTGTTCATTTTATTATGTTTAGGTGGACTTCCCTCTGTCGATATGGGATGAACATAACTATGCACGTGAATTAGCATGTGCTGTAACTTCCCACGCTGCCAAAGCAATAACAAACTTATATAACGTGACGACCATTGGATTTTCACTTACAAATTCTATTATTTCGAGTACAATTTTGCAAGAAATAAAGAGGAAACAACAACAACAGACATTCAAGAACTCAATGTATGTATTTGTCTATTGTCTGAAGCTTACAAATAGGCCAGAAATTACTATAAAAGCACATGTTTTCATACTTATAAACCGCGGGAAAAAAATTGCCAACTATTCGCCCAGGCCTAATTATTATGGTATAATCATGGAGGAAGGACCTTCCTCCATGGCATAATGGTATAACAATTTGATGGCACCAGCTCATTTTAACTTTATGACCCTGTATCATTAAACAGTGTGGGCATTTAATTTGTGCCGTCATTGTATGGCAGCCATTTTATCATCTGCCTCTGGCATCACCTCTTTTGGTATTGACCACGATGGGAAAGAATGTTGTATCCAACCGCCACTTTTTAAGGTTAAAAAAAAAAGTTTTTGCAACCACTAACCAGTTAAAAAAATGATTCTATCGATTTTTGGGGGTACAGAAAGAGAAAACTATCTTTAACCCTAACCCCCTAGGTATTCTGGCTAGGAACTTTCCTGAATCCTCCAAAATCCATCAGTGCACTTTAGGAAACATGCCCATATCTTCAAAATGCACCATGCATTTACATTGATCTTTCATATTCAGCACTTGTGGCCTGTACTTCTTGCCAGGTAGTAATTTTGTCCCATTTGAAGAGGTGAAAGTACAAGTTGCAAAGAATGTCATATCCGACCGCCACTTTTTAAGTTTTTTTTTAAAATTTTGTTGCCACTAACCAGTTAAAAAATTATTCTATCGATTTTTAGTGGTACAGAAAGCGAAAACTATCTTTAAATTCCACTTTTATGATGGTTTTCGGACTTTATTTCCCTTCTAAAAAAATCCTCCCCTTCTGAAAATAGAAGGATCCTATTATAGTTGCCACTGCATGTACAATGACCATGTTGGTCACTAATTGGGAGTTGACAAGATCAGAATGACATGACTGAGGAAATCATCGTAGACCAAAAATACCCGATTTTTCATGAAATAAATAATATCCTGGAATAATATGAAGTATGTCCATCATCGTCCATATGTTCCTTACTAGGTAGGAAAGATTACATTATTGGTTATATTGAATGAGACCACTGAAGCGGCGGTCGGATACGACATTCTATCCTAAGTCCATCGATGGCTTGTATCCATTTTACTACTTTTAGAATACGATTTCTACTTCACAGCTTATTTTTGTAGACACTAGTGAATTTATTTTTCGTGTACATTTGTAAACATCCCAATCCAAATTTTGAATAGGGCTGTGTCAGGTATCCGGATACCCGACCGAAACGGTCATTACCCGGTTCCATTTTTCGGTTCCAATTACCCGTAAACGACTTTTTAAAATTCAGACTTAACATTTGAGCGGTGCGAACAGAAATCTGTGACTCTTGAACAATGTAATGTTTACACTTTTACAGACAATTATCTTTAAATTCAAGAGATTACACTCCAATAAAGAAAAGATCGACAGTATGGTATCCTTTGTATTGTAATTTAAGTCAATTTGTTACCATTTACAGTACACCACCGGAGGCATGTTTTCAACAAAAATGAAAACGGGTATCCAGGTATCCGAAGTTTCCTGATTTCGGGTACCCGGTTCCAAAAATATCCAAAAATGCACAGCTCTAAAGTCGAATGTAAATGATGTTTAAATTTGTTTTGTAATCTTTCAACAGATTAGTCTGGCTGGGTTATGGGAATAACATGATAGCTTCAACGGTGTAGCATGCTGCCCTCTTCCTGCGGCCAATGACCATGACATCATCAGATGGTGTTGTAGCTCTACTACAGGATCTAGGATGTGCCAATTTGTTGAGGGATTTCTGTGAAACTTAGTGGTAAGTTTAAGATATATTATCATGTTAAAGGGAAGGTACAACATTGTTAATGTACATTGTACATCCATTTCAATCATCCAGTTTTCAAGAAATATCATAAATCATAAAACTAACCTGTGAAAGTTTCATCACAATAGGTTTCCACGTTGAGAAAAGAACAAAACTGTTACATATCTGTTGTTTTTATTCCATTGTTTTTCAGTACCATTACCAACTGCACATCAAGTTAGCTTTCAGATAATAATGTGGTCATTTTATGTTCAGGTCATGATCAATACTGTACCTTCCCTTTAAACGCTAGTCAGCATATTAAGATGTTCCTGTTTCGCCTTTTCACCCAAGTTAAATACATTTTGATAATTTACCAACAAAAACAGGAGGGAATAAAACTGCAAGATAAACACCTCCAGGGATGTGGCTAGATCGGTCAACACCATGCTTTGAATATTGTTGTTCACAACTGCTGTCAGGTTGGAAGGAATGTCTAAGCATGTGTTTTTAGCAGACAACAAAATGGCCAACATCTCACTGGATGTGCATACATTCATTGCTCAAAATCTCCCAAAATATCATTTCCAATCCTCACAGGACTACACTTTCCTTAAGTGTGTCCTCTATCATCTTTTAAATTAAAATCTGCGATATGTCATATTTAGATAGACAAGTGGTGGTTGTATTTGACATTCTATCCGTCAGGTTTAGCCAGTTAAAGGGAAGGTATGGCATAAGCTTGGGCGATAACACGATAATATCGAATACGATATCGAGAACCTTTTCAAGTTATCGGCAAATCGCGATTAAAAAATAAATCGCCATTGTGAGTCAAGTCAGAAATTACATGGAAACAAAATTAGAAGTCTTTTCAGCTTTTGGAAGAAACAAAAGCGAACTACTTCAGAAGTACATACACGCTCTGCAAACGAATTTGCGATTTATTGTGACGCTTGATAACCTGTGGTTATCGGCTCTAAAGCAATCATGCATGAATGAAAAAAGAATTGCGATATTATCGAAAATCGCGATATATGTTTGCCGATATATCGTGGATGAAAAAAAAAAAATCGCCCAAGCTTAGATTCTTCTTTTGAATTTATATTGCCTTCTCGCTGGAACAATATTTCAGACAATAGTCAAGCCTCTGTGTGTCTACCGAACCTACGGTTATGTATTTTGTCGTCTTTAAATTGTTTACCAAAGCTTCACATATTGTCCAGTCTTAACCCTAACCACCCCACATCACACAAAATCCTCTATGAGGTATTGGAGCATTTTGGGTGATTGAGGAAGGATGCTATATATGTTCTGTGTTTTTTTGGATGATGCAGTATGGTACATGTACCAACAAATGACATGACACTTTTACTGCAAAAACACCTGTGTCAATATCAGTTGACTGAGCCAACAAAAATACAAAAACAAAAACATGTATTTTTGTTCATAATAAAGGGATAAAGGCAAAGGGTACATGTATGTGTGATTTTGTGTGATTGAGGCAGTGGGCACCCTACACACGAAATACAGCACAATATATTGGGTGATTTTGGAGTATTCAGGAACCTTCCAAATTTTATGAAGACATTTTGTAGCATTTTGTGTGATTGAGGATGCATCCTACCTAAAAGGGCCTGGGGGTTAAGCAGGCATGAGAATCTTCCGGATTTTTCCGGATCTCCGGATTTTTCACCTCAAAATATGTGGTCTCCGAGTTCAGTGTGAATTTGATATAAAATTTGGGGGGTAGGTTGTATAGGGGTAAGCTCAGAAAACATGTGAAAAAAGTAAGTGAAAATTTAACTTTGTCACCCGATAAACTTAGTGTTTACAGCAGAAAATTGTATCCAGGAAAAGTGTTGTTTAATGTAGCGACCTACTAGTATTTGATTGATGCCGCAGCCGTATAAAAAAAGGAAGAGTGTCTGACTACTCACTGTATTTATGTGTACGTATGTGTCCGTGTTTTTCCCCTCTCTGAATGTTGACGTCACCGGAATACGCATGTACGGAGAATTTGTTTTAACAAAGAAGTACATTATACAACGATTCGCTTTACACACAACGCGGGGCACTGCGCAAGAGTATTGATCACAACCAAATTCTCTCTACGTTCCGTAGACTGTGATTAACAGTCCTACATGTATTTTTGTGTGTGGGTGCGCGTGATGTATGCACCATAGTGCTAGCGCTGGACGTAGAACCGACTTACTGTCAAGTCTATCTGCACACAGTCTTCGCGCGCGAGAGCAGGAACTTTCTATGCGATCGAGTTTGCAGACGATAGAAATGGTGCTCAAACTTACTTACGTCAAGCGTGGTTCCGCCGTGGATGTTAATGAAATCGACAAAACTATCAAAAATAAATGGAAATGGAATTGGTGCGATAAAGTTCTGTTTGCTGGTTCTCCAGACCAGCATCTAATCGGCGATTGTTTTCGTAAACTTCACGAAGCTGGCGATACATTTTGTGAATGTTGTCGTGTCACCATCAGATATGGAAGCTCCGGCTGGATTGAAAATTATATTTTATTATATTGGACAGGTCATAATGTACACAAAATCTTGCCAAAATTACAGGAGATGTTAATGAAGTTAATACCCAAAATAGCTATCCTTTAAGAATTTCATTTACCAAAATCCAAAAATTTCCCGGGATTATTATTATTATTATTATTATTATTATTATTATTATTATTATTATTATTATTATTATTATTATTATTATTTTTTTTTTTTAAATCCAAATTACAAGAGATTTCAATGATAAAAATATCCAAAATAGCCATCCTATAAGGTTTTCATATACCAAAATCTAATCTAAGCCTGGATTATTTTTTCCTTCTTTTTTGCAAAACTCCATTCTCATGCCTGGTTAAGGTTAATATTAACTTTAGGGATAGGCATCAGCCTTGATCTACATGTACGTGTTGCAATTTCCTGCTTCTACCTTCCAGTGAGATCTTCCATTCAATTGATTTTTTTTTCCTCGCTGGATTAATTTCATTTTCCTCGCTGGATTAATTTCATTTTGTTTACAGTAGTGGAGCAACTGTTCGTTTACTGCTAATAATACAGTTATGTATTTTGTCAAAACTCAAGAGATTGGCTCAGTTAACCATTTCATCATTTTCAGTTACGATTACTCTTATTTCAAGATCTTGTTACACGTCACGATGATTTAGCCGGTTAGTTAATGATTTCTAGTTTGTTAATTGGCTGATGCACTGTAGTGCATCTATCAAATTAAACATTTACCAGTTTCTAAATATGCATATTTATTTTCTTGCAAATTAATTGACCAAAGCATTGTAAAATAGCCATATGGTGCCAGTTTATGACCACCAATGATATTGTCACGCTATGTCATAAATACATTTATTCACCCAATTATGCTTAAGCCATAACATGGCAAACTGTTTGGTGCAATGACTCATTCAAAAGTAGATACATGTATGTACTGCACTAAAATAACCACCACACCCGAACACCAAGATTATCAATTATCGTCCAACTGCTGCTTGGTTTTTAACTATGACTTGGTTAAATTGCGTTGTGCAATGATTTATTTACCAGGAAAAGAGCAGTGCACGTAATCACAAACACATATAGATAAATAAAAAGATTCGCAAGGAATGTTCTCCTTTAAAACTGGCCCAGGTTGGGTATAATGAGAAAAGAACAAATCAATCATATTGGCTAAAAATGAATCCTATCGCCATTGTATACCATACAGCCAGCTGTGAAGGGGTACTGCCGCAAACTGCAGATTTGCTGACAAAGATAAATGGTATTGGTGTCCCTTTACCAGGGACTCAAACAACTCGACACACAAGAGTGAACACTATTGAAGCAAAAAAACTACTAGAGTCCTTATTAAAGTGTGAAAAAAATTACCAACAAAATTAGTCTCTAACCTCACGTTAAAGTGATATAAAATGTCATTTTATTTGATAACCTTCCTGTGTGAAATTTGTTAACATCCAAAGACAACAGTGACGTCACATTTAAAATAAATGGATCTCTACATTTTTGTACGGTGAATTTGCAGTTCATTCCTGAATCTCCACAATATTTGATCAAATCGGCGTTGAAATTGACTTTTTGACAAACAAACAATTCCTGTATGGAATGTTACAGACTCATTTACCGTAAGAAAATAGTGATGTCATGTTTCAAATATCGCTCTGAAAGGGTATCAAATAAAATGATATGTTACACCACTTTAAAGTGAAGTTAGAGACTTGTAATTTTTTTCACACTTTAATAAGGACTCTATCTATTGGAAAATGAGCGCATCACAAAACTGAATTTGACCTTAGAGTGCCTCTTTAAACCCAAACCTGTTTTCCTCAGCTACAACAATTGTGTGTAGCAAGACCAATCCAACTACCATAGACGGTTCTGGCGCCCCTCTACTAAGGGCTAAAACAACACGACCCACTATCGAGGTTACATTGTTTATTCCAAGGCTTCGTTTGCCTATTGTCTAGTTTTAATATAAGCTTTGGAGATAGGCATAATCATTGATCTACGCGTTGTAATTTCCTGCTATTGCCTTCTAGTAAGGTCTTCTTTTCAATTTATATTGCCTTCTCCCTGGAACAACATTTCAGACAATAGTGAAGCATCTTTGCATCTAGCGAGCCTACTGCTAATAATACGGCTGTATATCTTTTGTTACGGTAAAATTGTTTCGCCTATACTGTCTAGTTTTATGGATAGGCACGATTAGCAAACTGCCCAACAGTTTGTTGGGGGATAACACGATAATATCGAATATCGCGATACTTTTTTTATTCGATTACGATATCGAGAACCTTTTTAAGTTATCGACATATATCGGCAAATCGCGATTAAAAAATATATCGCGATTAAAAAATAAATCGACATTGTGAGTCAAGTCATAAATTCCATGGAAACAAAATTAGAACAGTCTTTTCAGCTTTTGGAAGTGAGAAACAAAAGCGAACTACTTCAGAAGTACATACACGCTCTGCAAACGAATTTACAATTTATTATGACGCTTGTAGAGGGGTACATACATGTACATGTGGTTATCGGCTCTAAAGCAATCATGCATGAATGAAAAAAGAATCGCGATATCGAAAATCGCGATATATGTTTGCCGATATATCGTGGATGAAAAACAAATCGATATCGCCCAAGCTTAGTATGACATGTTTATTTTAATGCCAGTAAAGCTGCTTCTATTTTCTCTCTTTGAACCAAGCAGTCTGGAATCAAGACTTTAGCAAATAGTTGATGTATGGCAACATTTTGAAAATGTGCACTTGTCTGCAATCATCTTTTTTATCAGAAAATTTAAATTTACTATTTTACTGGAGGAAAAGATAATAAATAATTAAAAATTACACACTGTAAATAAAATTCTTGAGGAGCATGGTTTTACAATAAAAATGTCCCAAAGTTAATTTATGGTTGGTCCCTTCATAATTTCATGAAGGTACTTTTCCCACAGTAAACTAAGTTTCAAACATTCAGACACATGTGATTGTAAATCTGTAGGAGTTGGAGATTGATTTTGAACAAGATAATAAAGCAGAATTGAGTATTCATATCAACTGTGTTGCTCTTAAATTACTAACCCCCCCCCCATGCCATGCAGCGTATCACTACATAAAGAAAGTAATATTCATATACATTTGTACGTCTATGCAGGTTTTGCATTTTATCTTAAAAGGGAGTGTACAATGGCGCTGAATTTATCTAAAAATCCTGTATTATAGGGTATAATCATTTTGTCTGACATGCAGTAATTCTTTTTTGAGAAGGTGAATTGTATACACTATAATAAATTATCATTTATATAATGTCATCAATTATACAATTGACATCTGTGAAATCAAGAATTGTGCATTGAGGCAGACCTTCCCTAATGTCAAGCATTTTTTGAGTACATTTAACATTGGTCTTCACTGATGAAGAAAAACAAATAGAATCTAGCCAAGTTTTATTTACTTTTACTGCACCGTGAATGATCACCCAAAACCTTAATGTGATTAAGCAATGCAGTGTTGGCCATGATTAATATGAAAGCAAACAAATTTTTAATATGTTCTTGTTAATAAACACAATGAAATGAGCTGAACAATTATTTGAAATCCTAGATTAATTCCAGAAATAATGCCCTACTTAAATCACAAAGATGGAAGTTAGTTAGTTTTTTTTAGTAAATGACATTAACCCTAACCTTGCCAAATCCTCTTTGCTAAAGTGAAGGGTTTAGAAGGATTGAGGTTATTAGGCGTATTTGCCTTTCCATGGTACATGTACATCCATGTTTGTTGTAGTGATTGCAAGGTCAGTGCACACTGTTTATTGCTCCATGCATGCAGGGAGGGTCCCTGACCATGTACATGTATCACAGATTAGAAACATGTCTGCATACATGTGCTTGCTTTACGACTGAAGGATTTTGGAGGATTCAGGTTATGTGTAAGCAAATGGGCCTGGGGAGTTAGGGTTAATGTTTACATAGTTTAGTTGTTGGAACCTACAAGTAGTATACATTTTTATTAACCCTTTAGAAAGACTTTTATTGATAACCACTGTCAAATGCCCAGGCATGAACATCTATCATTAAGTAGATCTATGTTAATAATTATGTTGCTATTTTTTTCAAGGGAAAAATCTCAAAATAAATTGTATAAATCTGCATGTCTCAATATGAAAATACTTAGTTTTTATGGATTATATGTAGCAATGGCAGAGGAGGGTGCTGAAATCTGTGGTCACCAACCATGAGAATGACATAAGGGAGATTTTATTTTTGTGTTAAAATAAATGTGCAACTTTATCTTTGTACAGATTGTTGAGATAAATGACTACAATGCAATTTGCTGCCCTGTTTACGTCTGCAATCAAAGCCTTGTTGACATCAGTGCTGTATAAACGGATTGGAGATCAATGATGGCAAAAAGTGAGTTTTCCCATTAAAAACTTGGCCCACATTTTGAGCATAAAACCCTGCAGTTTCAGTACAACCCATTTTAATAACTTTGTTAAAATCCTGAATGAATGGTTTAGAAAATCTTTTAAATGGTGTAGTCATCACTTGCAGAGACTTTGCAATTTGGCACACAGATTAGACAAAGTAGAATAATTTCTTAGGAAATACATTTATTTCCTGTTGGCATTGCCAAAATTCTGTTTTCACTTCATATTTATGTAGCAAGTTAAGTACAGGGTGTTGATGAAGACCAAACATTAACATGTATGATAGTTGCTTGTCACAACCACTCTTATGTGACTGTAAGACACCATAGCAAACTGATAATGATTGTACACAAGCTCAAAGGAATATATTTACACTTCCTCCTTAATATTTACAAACAACTCTCAGTCCTTACAAAGAATATAATGTCCAAGTATACTCTGTACTCTAATAATAACCTGTTCATCTTAAATTCCACTAAATCTTCTCGAACATTATACAAAAAGGTAGATGTTCCAAGTACTCTATGTAAGTGTTCAAAAATAAACTGAAAACGACCCCACCGTAAATAGTTCTCTTTGTTTAATTCTCAAATGCTTTTAAAAAGTCTTATGACCAAATTATAGAGTACACCTTGTTATAATCTAAGGGGCATTAACTGATGAGATCTAGAATTTGGCAAATAACTGTTTGCCAAATTCAAAAATCTTTAACTTTTCTTAAACATTACAGAACCTTGCATTAATTTTTGAGAATTACGAATGCTATGCCTCCCTCTTGTTAAACTCTCATAAATTTCATTACAGATCAACATTGTCGTCAGTTCCGTGAAACAGACTCAAATAATATGTACAAATTACTACAAAAGTTTTGTTGGGACACCACACAATTCCTTTGAACATTGCAGTAACACCAAAGTTATTCAATAATTTTTCATTTTTTTTCCCTGTAGGGATGCTTGCCACCTCCAAGACGAGTCATCTCTTGCTGTAACCTACTGATGAACCCAGTCTTAAATATGTTCACTTCATCTTGGGATACCTACAACCAAGAAGCAGCGATGAAGGGATCCATGATCTGCCCAAACAAGTTCAACTCATTCTAATGAGTTTTGTGAATTCAAACTTACATGTTTCAATTTAATTTCATATAGAATAAAAAAAATATATCCTGTAAAATTTTCAGCTTTGTGTAGAATTTCAGAAATAGAACTTTTCTAAATTAAATTGAAAATGTTAGTAATATAGAATGACCAATGCTTTGCCTTTCACTTGTTAAAACATTCATGATGCATACATGTATGTAGCAACATTTTGTGTTTTCTGAATTTGCACTGAAAGTAATCAGTGCTGTATTTAAGGTTTTGTTAATTTCATATTGAATAATAGTGATGTATAACATTGCTCGCTCTGATATCCTGTGAAAGTTTTCACTCTTTAAAACCGGGTGTCCTTTGTATAAACACAAGAAGCAGCTGGTCAACCTGCATGTAGCAACATTCTAATGGGTTTACTGAATTCAAACTAAAAGTAGTCAATACTATATCCTCTTCAAGGTTTTATTAATTTCACATTGAATAATAGTGATTTATAACATTGATAAAAATATCTTGTGAAAGTTTCAGCTTTGTACGATGCTACATGTAATGTTGAATTTAAGAAAGAGAACTCTTTCCTAATTTCACATGGAAAAAATTATTTCACTTCTTAAAAATGTCAGTAATGTAGAATTACCAATGGTACTCTTGTCCTGTGAAAGTTTCAAAGTGGCTAGTCACACCGCATGAATTTCAGAAAGAGAAGTCTTTCCTGGATAGAAATTATTTCACAGTATGATTGTTACTTTTCAGATAATTCTGTAATATTGTACAAGAAGTTGTTTCGCTTGCTGTTAATGATATAAATATGCTGTCAAAGTTTTAGCTTTATATGATTTTAATGTAAGAAAGAGAACGCTTGCCTAAATCTATCAAATAACAATGTTGTACAAGATGTTTTTGCAAATTTGTTATTCGAAGAATGTACATGTAAATGCACAATTGTAATGTGGAATTTAAGGAGAACTTTTTCCTAAATTCAAACAAAAAATATCAGTAATGTAGAATTACCAATGCTATGCCTTTCTCTTGTGTTTCTAAACAGAAAGTAACCAGTGCTATACAATGTACATGTATGATACTCTTATATTTGTAATATGCTGAATCTGAAAGTTTTTTAAAACTGGGCGTCTTGTAGTTTGTATTAACTCAAGAAGCAGCTGGTCACCCTGCATGAATTTAAGAAAGAGAACTCTTTCCTAAATAGAAATTATATAACTTCTCTCTTGGCAAAAGTGGTACTACTAGGTATGTTTCCTCGCTCTGCATGACTTAAGAAAGAACTCTTTTACAAATTATTTCAAATGTTAAATATGGAGTCTTAAAGAAATGTTACAGTATGATTGGTAACCTTTTAGATAATAATTCTGTTGTACAAGATTATTTTAAGAAGTACGTGTATTGCAATATGGAATTTAAGAAAGAGAACTCTTTCCTAAATTATTTGACAGTATGATTGGTACGTTTCTGATAATGTTATATGAAAATTGTACATTTGAAACCTTATTTACTTGGTATGTATGTTATTCCTCATTACATCTTGTTTTTCTATTCCAGGTACATAACCCTCTCTTGAAAAACATGCCCATGCATGTTTTTCAAGGGAGGGTAGAAATTAATTGGGTGCACAAGACCCCTGCCACCAAAACGGTGGTAATGTTTAAAACCTGAAGCAATGTTGTGGGTGACATACACTCCCTGTTCAAATCAAGTAAAATTTATTTGTACAGGGAGTGTATGTCACCCGCGCAAGGAATGGAGCCGCCTGGCGGGACCCATCTCCAAAACGTGTACAAAATCCCTATCTCTTTTTTCAGTCAAGAAGGAATAAAACATTTCTTTATACAGTAGAGTTGGTTTCTTACTCTGTCATTTATTTAACCATTGTCTTGTATATAACAGATAGAAAGTAAACTACTGAACAACATTTACAAAATGCTGAAACAAAAGTAAATTACAGTTAATATAATAGACAGAAATTGAACAACTCTAGGAGGAACATTGTTTACAAACAGAAATTACGCTCTAGATTAAACTACTGAACAATTGTAGGATGGTCGGGTAAAGCAAAATACAAAACTTAGCACTTTATAAAAAGGTACAAACACAAAGAAGTTTGAGTGTTCTATATCAAAGGTGACAAAAGCATTCAACACTGCTGAAACTACATTAGACAGGTTTTTTTTGGGGGTAAAACAAAATATGTCAAACAGCGGTGATAAAAACCATTCATATTTTTTGTTAATTTAGGAAAGAGTACTCTTTCCTAAATTTGAAACAGACATTCTCTAGAGTGACAGCATCTGATAAGCTTTCACAAATCAATTTAACCATTAAGAATACCACTACAATATCGCAGGTAAAAAACCAATGAAATGCATTAGTTATACAGTAAGTGCACCATTGCAAGCTTTTCATATTTAATTTTGTAGACGTCATTCTGATTAGTCTATGCAGGGCAACCATACCGGGTCCCCTTTCACAAAAAATTAAGGAATTGTCTTCAACTTTTTCATTTTGAGGCCCTATCACTGCCCTAGTCTCAATAGTCTGTTGAATTGACAAACAAGGCAACACTGATTGGAACTAATCATCTAAGTTCAATACTGTGCTTACAAAACCTATAATCTACTTAATTACATCATTAATGAAACTCACCGATCTCTGAGACTCTCAAAGGAAGACCACAGTTACTCTGCTGTTCATGTTCAATACACATTGGGTTGGATAAGTCTATTGTTCTTTGCATTCACATGTTGTATTCTCCTTAAGACTCCAAGAAGACAGCAGCAATATGTTTGTATTTTCAAACGCAAGAGTAGAGGTGGTTTCAGGTTGGAGGGCACCCTCTGTCTCAAGATTATCTTGTAATGCAGGATTGATGATCAATTGTAAATCCACACTGTGGTCAATAAAAAATAAACCAAATAAATATACAACATAATATTTCCAAACACAGGGATAGCCATCAGAACCAGAAATGTTAAAAATTGGTTTTAAGACTAGGAAGGTTAATGAATCTTTTAGGGGGAAATGGGAATATTTTTTTTAAAAACAATCTAAAAATAGTTTTGTCCGAGGTCAAATTATTCTTAAGAAAAGGTGAAATTAATGCCCAGAACTTAAAAATCCTAAAAATTAAGTCAATTGACTGCTTGTGAAAACATATTTGAAAATTTATATTTTCTCCCAAATATTTACCAGACACTTTTACAGGTTTATTGTTTAATTAATGTAAGGATACTTTTAGAAGCAGTTTTGCAAACATTATCAAATAAATAATCTAATAAAGTGGGCCATGAGTACTTGAGTTAATTCCTTTGAATACTTGTTGTTTTTGTAACTTTCAGTTTTGAAGTCTCTTTCCATCCATTAACATTATTGTCCTGTGAACTTGGAGTGTCCAATATTGCATTCTTACAAAGCTGATTTACACTTACATGTATACATAACAGCAAAAGAAACGTCACCCCCTAAATTTTGATAAGTCTGAGAACGTGTTTAGCTTATGTGTCCTTGGACGTCATGCATGACGAATTTTGAGGTCAACCAAATTTGTCACATTGTGTTCGTGTTACACTCCATATACTCATAATATTCTTCATTAAACAAATTATATTAATTATAAAATGAAAATAATAAATATTTTTAGGTGTGACGTTTCTTTTGCTGTTACAGCGATACTCTGCATCCAGTATCCTTAGTTTCACTCTTCAGGGATCACAAACTCCTACAGGACTAACGATGGCTGTCAGCTGCCTTCTAGCTGTTGCTTGAGAATTTGTAATGTCAGCTAACAGTTACAGGAACGCTGGAGGTTGAAACTGCTTGTTGTTGCATCATCTACAAATTATGAATTATTTTTTTTTTAACAGTATTAAGATTTACAAGTTGTTTTCATTAAATTATAAATGAAGTTGGCAGGGAGGGACTTGGAGACAATTAGCTATTCAATTGGGTTTAGTTCTAAATAGATTCCTGTTTCTAAATAAACAAGTTTTAACCAGTTCACGTCGGGAATATATATTTTTTTCCGGTCCCCCGTGCGGGTTTATTTTCAGAGAAAAATAAGAAAAAATTTCTAGCCATTAATAATTTTTTTTTGTCAATGAAACTAAGTCCGGACACCCAAATAAACACCTTTACTCATTGACATTTCGAGAATTAAATGGCTAGTTTTTTAATTACGGTTGTGTTTGTTCAGCACAATTAGACCGTTGGCAAGCTCCGATGCAACGGCCTATTAGCGACCAGTGCCCGGTCGAACAGACGGCACATCGCGTGTGGCGTGTTGACAAGTCTCCCGGTAACACACACAAAAATCGGAATGCGTGTTTAGACGCTCTCCTATCCCCGATTCAAAAAGAAAATGCGTGTATACACGGCCTCCGACGCGAACTGGTTAAACTTTAAGCCCATATGCACTGTTGGTAAAAGATAAGTACATACATGTATATGTATGTACCTCCATCCTTGTAGGAGGACCAACATTATGTGTAGAAACAATCTAACTTTTTCAGCTCAATGCTGGGAGGAAATTTGTAATACTCATGTTCAAATTTAGATCCCCAACACAAGTTCACGTTCCAACTAAAGTCAGCTCATTGAACTTTTGATCTTCATTCTTCTCAAAATGTTGAGAATTGTATTCATTCGTTACAATGTATATCTCTAAGACCAATGAAAGTTGATTGTTAGTTTCTTCTCAGAATTTTGACCACGCTTTGAAAATTTCATTATTCATTATTTAACCAACAAACATCCAAAAAGATGGGCAGACTTAAATTTTGTTTCAGTTGAGTCCTCATTTCCTGGCAATTAAGCACATCTACACAAAATATCCCTTACTTCCAGAATTTATTTTTCAGATATGAACGCTTCAATGAAACAGGGAACATTACACATTTGAAAAACACATGTGTATTTTGACAATGGTATAAAAAATAATGATTCATAAATGCCCAAGACAGTTAAGACAATCTGATTGGATAAAATATGATCATGTAAGGGTGTACGTGTATTAATAGCCGGTAAAATACCCAACCAGCAAGTATGCGCATTGACCACTTCCAGCTTGTTATTAGTTGCGAGCAGGGAACTGAACCAATCACAGCGTGTACAAGTTTGTATAGTCTCACACAAACTCACAGGCTGCTAGTCATATTTCATTCCATCTCAAATGGTTTGTTTCCTTAAATGTAACTCAGTCCATTTCATGGGAGTTCCCCAAGGCAGTGTGTTACATGTAGATCCCTCTAACCCTAACTCCCTAGGCCCATTTGCTTACACATACATGTAACCTGAATCCTCCAAAATACTTCAGTAGAAAAGCAAGCACACGACATGTATGCACACATGTGTTTCTAATCTGTGAGACATGTACATGGCCAGGGACCCTCCCTGCATGCATGGAGCAATAAACAGTGTCCACTGACCCAAGCACTGACCTTGCAATCACTACAACAAACATGGATGTACATGTACCATGGAAAGGCAAGTATGCCTAATAACCTCAATCCTCCAAAATCCTTCACTTTAGCAAAGAGGATTTTGGAGGATTTGGGAAGGTTAGGGTTGATGATTGTAATGTGTATCATGTCAATTAATATGTACATGTACGTTTGTATTCTGTGTCAGACAGACTGTCAATAATGACACAGGACATTGTTGTTTAAACTCAAACTGATTTTTTGAGTTTTATTTCTGAAAATGTCAAGACGTCAGAGAGAATCGATAGAAATGAGTATCCCAGGAACATATTCAGTTTTAAGAACATATTTCAATTTTATCAAAAACTTGAAGGAATGAAACAAAATAATGTAACATTTCAACAAGAATATACAATTTATGTTAAAGGGACAATATCATCCTGATCAACAGGGCACTGAATCTGAGTACTTGTTTTACATGCAGATTAACTCAGTGACTGACAATAATACCAGACATGATAAGGTCACATTACCATTACTGCTGCATACACGTACATGAGCCAGTAATTTTCAGTCAATGTGTTTAGCAACTAGGACAACGATTCCATGCCCTGTTGAAAGTCTGCTCTGATCATGATGATATTGCCCCTTTAAGGCAAGCATGCTATTTATGTATTGCATATAGTTGTTGTAGTTAAGATACTGTTGCATTCCCACTATTGTAGGTCAACAAAATAATAAGGGGTAGACACAAACCTTGTTGTGACAATCAAAATGGGGTTGGTTTATCATCATTCTCTCTATTCAACAATAATCAGTGGCAGCGTAGTTCAGGTACATGTCAATAGTTATACGAGTTGTGAATGGTGTGTACTAGTTCCGACACTTAAGAGATCAGATATACAGTCAGTAGGACCATCATTCGTTCGTGCAACTTGTCAACTCGATAATCGCCTATCAAAAAAAAAGAATATCGTCACCCCAAATGGTCAGTTAACCGAAAGTCGGCACCTGATGGCCACACAAACTAGATTGTTGGCAAATGGCACAATATGTATCAAAAAGCATCAACAAACTTCTGCAATGATTGTTTAATAACCAATGCAGCAAACAAGAAAGTCTACAACAACCAAATGGATGGCAAATTTTTACAAAATTGTTGGTGATATTTTTAATTATTGGTTTTGGTTAGAATCTTAGAAATGGTTACTGCAGTTTTGCAATTAATAATTTATTGTCAATAGTAAGAAATCTCAATCCCTAGAGTAGTGGCACAAACTTCAGCCTTAAATCTTCACTTCTTTGACGTACATGCAAGATAATTCTTGTAATTGTAGATGGCACATTGGCACAATATGCTACACAGAAACGCACAATGCAAGACGCACTCAATGCCTTTATACTGCATAATTGTTTTGAACGCGTAGATCATGTTGGACTCCTCACTCAAATGCATTAAATTCCAAGTAATATTTACATGTATTGTATTTTCAGAACTACATGTAATTATGTACTACTCAAAGCTAAAAGTTTTACCTATGTATTGTATGATCATGCTAACTGTCTAATAACATTTCTAAAAATGTTGGTATATACATGTGTATAATGAACCGACTGAAACATTTCTTACCAAACAAGGTCCTTTTAAACATGTAAAATTATTTTATTCTTTATTTGAATAAATGCCAATAATCTAATTACTTCAGGTAAACCCACTACAATGTATATATACAATTTCTTTTTCAAAAAGTAAAACAAAAAAAATTGTTGAAAAAATCCAGTAGAAATGGGCAAATTTACATTTTGGGGTCATATGAAACACTTAAATAGAACAGCTGGCAAACAGCCATCACATACTGTACACATTACTCGGATTTTGATAAAGCCATGTCTTTACCATTCGTTAATACACCTCCATAGATTAAGTTTTGTCCAATCAGATTTGTTAAACTATCTTTGGCATTCATGAATGCAGGATACAGACCTCGGGGGTTAAGGCTATGGGCAAAAAAAGGTCAGCGCTTTTGTCTCCGTCCTTTATCACCCGTGACCATGATCCTCTGTCTTCATCCTGAGGTCAAGACCATGTGACAAACTTTTATTCCCTTAACCCTAACTCCCTAGACAACAAAGGCAGTTGGAGGATTTTGAAGGATTTTTATTGTTCAGTAACAATGCTTAGGGAGTTAGGGTTAATAAATAATGAAACCAAAGTCCCTCATCAGTTTTCTGAGATTGTTTGACTTTATAATCAACTTTCATAACAACAATCCAAGCAGAAATTTCAGTCGGGTATCATTTGCTTTTATAAAAACTTACCGATAATGCCAGGAATACCATCAAATGGGTGCCTGGGTTCATCAAATGGGTGCCTGGGTTCATCAAATGGGTGCCTAGGTACATCAATTGAGTGCATGGATTCATCTGATAGTTGCCCGATTGTTCTCCAGTAGTTTCCCTGGTTCATCAAATGGGTGCCTGGGTTCATCAAATGGGTGATTTTCGCAAGCAGTTACAGAATGCGGGAGGTTGAATCTCCTTGCAGATGCATCATCTATGTTAAAAATATGCAAATTATTTCATTACCTATTTTGACCAGTTTTTTAAATTGAGTATGATGTGACCAATGATTACACATGTTTACAAAAGAGCCCCAAAGGTGAAACTGTGCCAGGCTCAAAATATAAACTGGTCTATTACAAGAAACCATTTACAGTTTACAGAGTGCATTCTGTAGAAAGGAAGCAAATAACTTTCAAATAAGTCATTTCACACAATAATTGTCCGGGAACATGGATAAAGAGTAATGAATTGAATAAATAAAATTTATTAATCAGTGTGAACTCAGTGTTGGTCTAATAATGAGTACAGTGATGTCTTTTCCATGAAGCCCACAGTATTTACCATTGGCCCACCACATTTTTACACTGAAAAAAAAAAGTTTAATCTTAAATGTTATAACATTTTGATTGTTTGTTAATTAAATGAACTCTTTCCTTTAACCCTTACCCCCAAGGTATTCTGCCTAGGAACCTTCCTGAATAATCAAAAACAAGGCTCTGCACAAAGCACTATGGGTATTTGTGTGTTCTAGCTAGCTAAAGCTGAACCAGGATTGCATATCGCGCGACATTCAAGCAATTCAAAACTTGCGTACATGCATTGTACGTTTTGTTAAGATTTTTATCCTGAGTCGGCTGTCGCATCACTCTCTGATTTTGCATGATTTTGGACTGTCACGGACACGAGGTAGACTTGAACAAAATAATTCCCAGACCTTTGCGCACGCATGTGCAGTTCGAAATATCGGCTATCTGTTATAAAGTCAATTATATTCGCTCAGTGCACATCGTAGCCCTCTAGCGGTGAATTTGCACCCAGTATCTTGATGAGCCACTTTTGCGTCGTGTAAGTACACTTTATGGTACATGTACAACACACAAAATACGCCAAATTAAAAATAAAATAATCGCTTTGGTATATATTCAACATATTTTGCTGATCCCTTCGTTGTTATCCGGGCCCTAGACTGTTTCCCATGGATTGGGGACTTAAAAAAGGTTAAATACAGTATCCTGAAGTAATAATAATAACTGGATTTATAGTATCACGTTATCATAATGTACATGTAAAAACAAATTCACTGCAGTTCAACGAAGTAAACATTTTTCTTTCCTTAAAAAAAAGTACATTTACTTAAAAAAAAGTTAAGACACGCTTATGACGCCAAACTTGCAGAGACAGATCAATACGGGCTTAAAGCGCCGCGTGTCTTTGCTATAGTGTTCTATATCTATGGCTACTGCACGCGCAAGATTCAAAGAGAACGTATAATACGCATGGCTAAGCGCGTACATGGTGCATGCTGGAACATTACCGTTTTTAGTTTTCTAAAATGATCTTCATCATTGATCTAATTTTGTAGTATCTTCCTGGGAAGAAGCGAACCGCAGGAAGAAAGCATCGTGATGGGTATTCGGCTTTTACAGCGTGGGCTGTATAGCTGCTATTTCATATAGCTGTTATGCACAAGATATTGCTTACCAGAAAGTTTTGCTAAGCAGATGTCATTGGTTACCTTTCACACAAAATGATTGGCTGGTAGTCTGTTTTATACAGTGCTTACCAAAATATTCTGCAGCTCTATGAAATTGGGCCGAGGTATAGTTTACAAAACTACCACTGGACACACTATGAGTTAAAGTGCCGAAGGGAAAGGTGCAATGTGGCATTACACCATATGTGGCATTACACCATATTTGGCATTACTAGTAAACAAACTAGCAGACAACATTTCCACACATTTGTAGCCTCATACAATATAACTATTTATTCACATCTGATAGTTTGAAATAAAGATTTAAAACATGACTTTACAACGATAACCCCCAAATTAAGTGAGCTTAACACCCCCCCACACACTTTAAAAACAATATTTTACAACGATAATCCCAAATTAAAGTGAGCTTCAAAACCCTCCCTACTTTCTAAAATTAAGTTTCTTTGACAAAAAGAAATGGTTA
Organism: Zoroaster sp. YZ-2022; assembly: GCA_029582265.1. Classification (NCBI taxonomy): domain Eukaryota; kingdom Metazoa; phylum Echinodermata; class Asteroidea; order Forcipulatida; family Zoroasteridae; genus Zoroaster; species Zoroaster sp. YZ-2022. The sequence continues at coordinate 5,940,222 of CM055833.1, read as the reverse complement.
TGGTAAAGGTATTGTATGGTGTAAATTCTGTTGTCTTCTTAGAGTGTCATTTTGTGAAAAGGTTTTGCCACAAATGTCACAAACAAAGGGTTTCTCTCCAGTGTGGACTGTTTGATGCTGTTTTAGATTGCTCCCTTGTGAGAAGACTTTGCCACTAATGTCACAAACATTGTTTATCCTTGGTGTGGACAGTCTGATGGCGTTTTAGAGAGCTTCCCTCCACAAATGTCACAAACAAATGGTTTCTCATTGGTGTGGACTGACTGGTGACGTCGCTGAGAGCTTCCCTGTGAGAAAGATTTGCCACAAATGTCACAAACAAATGGTTTCTCATTGGTGCTGACTGACTGGTGGCATTTTACAGAGCTTCCCTGTGAGAAAGATTTGCCACAAATATCACAAACAAATGGTTTCTCATTGGTGTGGACTGACTGGTGACGTCGCTGAGAGCTTTCGTGTGAGAAAGATTTGCCACAAATGTCACAAACAAATGGTTTCTCATTGGTGCTGACTGACTGGTGGCATTTTAGAGAGCTTCCCTGTGAGAAAGATTTGCCACAAATGTCACAAACAAATGGTTTCTCATTGGTGCTGACTGACTGGTGGCATTTTAGAGAGCTTCCCTGTGAGAAAGATTTGCCACAAATGTCACAAACAAATGGTTTCTCATTGGTGTGGACTGACTGGTGACGTCGCTGAGAGCTTTCGTGTGAGAAAGATTTGCCACAAATGTCACAAACAAATGGTTTCTCATTGGTGCTGACTGACTGGTGGCATTTTAGAGAGCTTCCCTGTGAGAAAGATTTGCCACAAATGTCACAAACAAATGGTTTCTCATTGGTGCTGACTGACTGGTGGCATTTTAGAGAGCTTCCCTGTGAGAAAGATTTGCCACAAATGTCACAAACAAATGGTTTCTCATTGGTGTGGACTGACTGGTGACGTCGCTGAGAGCTTTCGTGTGAGAAAGATTTGCCACAAATGTCACAAACAAATGGTTTCTCATTGGTGTGGACTGACTGGTGGCATTTTAGAGAGCTTCCCTGTGAGAAAGATTTGCCACAAATGTCACAAACAAATGGTTTCTCATTGGTGCTGACTGACTGGTGGCATTTTAGAGAGCTTCCCTGTGAGAAAGATTTGCCACAAATGTCACAAACAAATGGTTTCTCATTGGTGTGGACTGACTGGTGACGTCGCTGAGAGCTTTCGTGTGAGAAAGATTTGCCACAAATGTCACAAACAAATGGTTTCTCATTGGTGCTGACTGACTGGTGGCATTTTAGAGAGCTTCCCAGTGAGAAAGATTTGCCACAAATGTCACAAACAAATGGTTTCTCATTGGTGCTGACTGACTGGTGGCATTTTAGAGAGCTTCCCAGTGAGAAAGATTTGCCACAAATGTCACAAACAAATGGTTTCTCATTGGTGTGGACTGACTGGTGGCATTTTAGAGAGCTTCCCTGTGAGAAAGATTTGCCACAAATGTCAAACAAATGGTTTCTCATTGGTGCTGACTGACTGGTGGCATTTTTAGAGAGCTTCCCTGTGAGAAAGATTTGCCACAAATGTCACAAACAAATGGTTTCTCATTGGTGCTGACTGACTGGTGGCATTTTAGAGAGCTTCCCAGTGAGAAAGATTTGCCACAAATGTCACAAACAAATGGTTTCTCATTGGTGTGGACTGACTGGTGACATCGCTGAGAGCTTTCGTGTGAGAAAGATTTGCCACAAATGTCACAAACAAATGGTTTCTCATTGGTGTGATAAAGTGACATTATGGTTCAGGGGTAGAACCCATATCGGGCAACTCGTGTCTCAACTATTGCTACGTGAGAATGTGGTTGTTTTCATGAAATTTCAAAGAGAATATTTTATTCTGTTCAAGTCAAGTGTCATGTAAACCTGCGATCATTATTGGTTTAAATAATTTTTCCAAGGTTATTAATAGTGTATATTTCAATCATGTTTGGTAAAACAAAACTGGGAACAATAATGTTTATAGAGGTTACCAATGGCTAATGGCATCACAACTATTTTGGAAGGACAAAATAAAGTATTAATTTAAGTACTGTAAAATCTTTTGCATACTTCTTTTGATTCCCAGACGATTGTCTCTTTGGGCAACACTAGGTGGCAGCAGACAGAGTGTCCTTTAGCGCTAGCGAGAGGTATTTGCCACAAATGTCACAAACAAATGGTTTCTCATTGGTGTGGACTGTCCTAGATGGCTTCGTTATGAGTAGGCTTCCCCTCAAAAATTGTAATGTTACAAACAAATGTTTTTTTTCTCCAGTATGGATTGCTTCATGCTGTTTTAGATTGCTCCCTTGTGAGAAGACTTGGCCCCCAAATGCCAGAAACAAAGTGAATGGTCTCTCATTGGTGTGAATTCTCTTATGCAATACAACGTCATTTCCTGAGTAGGCTTTTGCCACAAATGGCACAAACACAGGGGTTTCTCTCCAGAGTGGACTGTCTCGTGCCGTTTTAGATTGTTCCTCTGTGTGAAGCCTTTGCCACAAATGGTTTTTCTCTAGTGTGGACTGTTTTATGCCATTTTAGATTGCTCCCATGTGGGAAGACTTTGCCACAAATGTCACAAACACAGGGTTTCTCTCCAAAGAGTGGACTGTCTCGTGCTGTTTTAGATTGTTCCTCTGTGTGAAGCCTTTGCCACAAATGGTTTCTCTCTAGTGTGGACTGTTTTATGCCATTTTAGATTGCTCCCATGTGGGAAAACTTTGCCACAAATGTCACAAACACAGGGTTTCTCTCCAAAGAGTGGACCGTCTCGTGCTGTTTTAGATTGTTCCTCTGTGTGAAGCCTTTGCCACAAATGGTTTTTCTCTAGTGTGGACTGTTTTATGCCATTTTAGATTGCTCCCATGTGGGAAAACTTTGCCACAAATGTCACAAACACAGGGTTTCTCTCCAAAGAGTGGACCGTCTCGTGCTGTTTTAGATTGTTCCTCTGTGTGAAGCCTTTGCCACAAATGGTTTCTCTCTAGTGTGGACTGTTTTATTTCATTTTAGATTGCTCCCATGTGGGAAAACTTTGCCACAAATGTCACAAACACAGGGTTTCTCTCCAAAGAGTGGACCGTCTCGTGCTGTTGTTTTAGATTGTTCCTCTGTGTGAAGCCTTTGCCACAAATGGTTTCTCTCTAGTGTGGACTGTTTTATGCCATTTTAGATTGCTCCCATGTGGGAAAACTTTGCCACAAATGTCACAAACACAGGGTTTCTCTCCAAAGAGTGGACTGTCTCGTGCTGTTTTAGATTGTTCCTCTGTGTGAAGCCTTTGCCACAAATGGTTTCTCTCTAGTGTGGACTGTTTTATGCCATTTTAGATTGCTCCCATGTGGGAAAACTTTGCCACAAATGTCACAAACAAATGGTTTCTTATCAGTGTGAATAATCTTATGCTTTTTTAGAGTGTCCTTGTGTGCGTAGGCTTTGCCACAAATGTCACAAACAAATGGTTTCTCTCTAGTGTGGACGGTCTCATGCTGTTTTAGATTGCTCCTATGTGGGAAGACTTTGCCACAAATGTCACAAGCAAATGGTTTCTTATCCGTATGAATAATCTTATGATTTTTTAGAGAGTTCATTCGTGGGTAGGCTTTGCCACAAATGTCACAAAGAAATAGTTTCTCTCTAGTGTGGACTGTCTGATGCTGTTTTAGATTTCTCACACGTGCAAAGACTTTGCCACAAATGTCACAAACAAATGGTTTCTCTCTAGTGTGGACTGTCTGATGCCATTTTAGATTGCTCCCATGTGGGAAGACTTTGTCACAAATGTCACAAACAAATGGTTTCTTATCAGTGTGAATAATCTTATGCTTTTTTAGAGTGTCCTTGTGTGCGTAGGCTTTGCCACAAATGTCACAAACAAATGGTTTCTCTCTAGTATGGACTGTCTCATGCCGTTCCAGATAGCTCCTGTGTGAGAAAACTTTACCGCAAATGTCGCAAACAATTGGTTCCTCATTGGTGTGTATTTTGTTATGTTTTTTCAGAGCTTCATTTTGCGAGTAGGCTTTGCCACAAATGTCACAAACAAATGATTCGCCAGTGTGGATTCGCTTATGCCTTCTTAGAGTGCTTCTATACGAGAAGACTTTGCCACAAATATCACAAACAAACGGTTTCTCATCGGTGTGGACAGTTTGATGCATTTTTAGATTAATTTTTTGCGAGAAAGATTTGCCACAAATATCACAAACAAACGGTTTCTCATTGGTGTGGACAGTCAGGTGCTGTCTGAGATGGCCTCCCTGTGAGCACGCTTTGCCACAAATGTCACAAAAGAATGGCTTCTCATTGGTGTGGACTATCTGATGACGTCTTAGATATCTGTCGTGTGAGAAAGATCTGCCACAAATGTCACAGGCAAATGGCTTCTCAGTGGTGTGGACCGCTTGATGATGTATTAGAGTGGTTCTGTACGAGAAAGATTTGCCACACCTGTCACAAATAAATGGTTTCTTGTCGGTATGAATTATCTCATGCTTTTTTAGATTGCTCCGTTGCGAGAAACCTTTGCCGCAAATGTCACACATAAATGGTTTCTCATTGGTGTGGACAGTCCGATGCCGTCTTAGATGAACTTCTTGTGAGCAGGCTTTGCCACAAATATCACAAACAAATGGTTTTTCTCCAGTGTGGACTGTCTGATGACATCTTAGAGAGCATTGGCTTGCTAAAGATTTTCCACAAATGTCACAGACAAATGGGTTCTCATTGGTGTGGGTTACCTGATGCTTACGTAGCGTGTTTCCATGTGAGAACGATTTGCCACAAATGTCACAAACAAATAGTTTCTCTTTGGTGTGGACTGTCCGATGGTTACTTAGCGTACTTCTATGTGAGAAGGATTTGCCACAAACACCACAAACAAATGGTTTCTCTTTGGTGTGGACTATCTGATGCGTACTTAGCGTGCTTGCCTGTGAGAAAGATTGGCCACAAACGCCACAAACAAATGGTTTATCATTGGTGTGGATTGCCTGATGCCTTCTTAGACTACCCCCTCGTGGGAAACCTCTGCCACAAATATCACAAACAAATGGTTTTTCATTGGTGTGGACTATGTGGTGATGTCTTAGAGTGCTTTCCTGTGAGAAAGAATTCCCACAAATATCACAAACAAATGGTTTGTCATTGGTGTTGATACATGTACTTTGAAGCATCCTTAATTAGACGATGTTGGTCTTGTGAATATTCGAGGTGGGTTCTTGGAGTGTTCTGTATGGGTCAAAAGCAAATAGCAGTCACTGTAGCAAATCATCAAAACAAAACTTTGTTACGTCAAGTGGATTCTACATGATTGTCTTAGGTTTTTAAAAAAAACCGAAGGGAGCTATCGATGTACCACACTGTATAACAAAAATTTATAATGTGACTAATTTTTGTCAATTCCAGTTTGTAAATTTGTGGATATGTATATAATTATAAGTGAGCAAACACGTGAATTTTATGTGTGCTGTACACTGTGTATGTCCTGAATATAAAGTTGTTAAGTTAAAAAGGCGTCAAAACCAATTTTGAGAAATCGACCAAATTTCCACAGAATTTGAAGGAAATTGCAGGGTAAGGCCAAAAAAGTCTCAGGTTTCTGGTCAGACATCAAAATCGGTGCGGTGAGTCACTTTTTTTTTTGGCAACCAGTGAAATACAAGATACATGTATACATGGTTAATCATTAACCATTAATAATGGAACCAAATTTCCCATACACAATGTATGGTGGACATTGAGAGGCCTTATAAATCGAGCAAGCACTCATACCCCTACGTGAAAAAAAGCCGTTTAAAACATGGCACGGCAGAATTCCAATCGATCCAGTAATTTTGGCTGCAGTTGGACATCGTTTCAGAACAAAATAAAATTTAAAAAAATAAAACAAATAAAATAAAACAAATTAAAATAATAAATAAATAAATCAAAATGCCGACACGTGGCTTTGAGGCGATGTGCGCAGAGACCAGAAACCAGTTGTTAGTCTCACTTCATCCGTTTTTAACCTTGTTTATGTCCATAACTTTGTTTACTTTTATTTTTTAAACATTATAAATTTCTCCGCAATTCGACCCTTGGTCGCTACGGAAGTTCTTTTTTTTTTATTGAATAAACCATTCATGAATCAAAACAAATTGAAATGAAAAGACAGACGTTTAAATAGGGCAGAAGCGATGTTTTCCAACAGGGGGGATGTATGCGCAAATTTGCACCAGCATTTTTTTTTTTAACATGGGTCCAAAAGTACAATCCACTACACTCATCTTTCCAATATTGTCCCAAATATATACATTTTAATTACTATTGAGTAGTAATTAGTTCTGAAAAGAACTGGTGGTTACAACTCGACATTCTCGATCAGTATTCTCTGATCGTCCTCAGGAGAAACATTTTAATCGTAAAACCTTCAGAGGGAGTAGGTTTGAGCGAAATGATTGGTGAATAGTATGTTAGTGATTGGTCTGTACTTGAGTTTTGGCCGTTCTCGTTGTTGAACCCACTCCTTACTCAACTGGTGGTTATATGGTTATAATTTATTTTGGATTATTGTTATTTCTAAACGTTTTTCATGCAAAATACATCTGAAAAAAAACCCATTACAAGGCACTACATTAGGGCTGTGCGTTTTCGGATATTTTTGGAACCGGATACCCGAAATCAGGAAAGTTCGGATACCCGGATACCCGTTTTCATTCTTGTTGAAAACATGCCTCCTTTGGTGTACAAATACATGTAAACGTTAACAAAATTGACCTTTAATAAAGATCGAATTAAAAGTATTTACAAAAACATGACCCCAATTTGACCTTTACTTCCTGTCCAAACCATGGTATCCTCTGTATTATAAAGTATAACATCTTGGTGACAAAATATTGTATTAATTTACGGAAAGTTATTTCTGAAATAAAACCGTAAAAATTGATCACACGCGCGCACGCATGGCCGGTGCATCACGCAGCTACAGCGGCCTCGCAAAGTGACTGTGTCAGGGAGTGACTACCATCATCAGAAGACAATAATCACTGGTGCGTGCGTGATCAGAGCGCATGCGTATAGCAAGTTGACTTTAATGTTCATGTCACAAAACACGTGTTGAATAATGTCATTGGTCAAAGGCGATGTGGGCGGAACTAACCCGTTGTGGGAAAACAATTCATGTGCTTGCGCCTTGCCGCGCCCTGCCTTCTAAATAAGGATATCCTGTACGCCATGTTGGCCTTTGGATCAGAGCGCATGCATATAGCAAGTTGACTTTAATGTTCATGTCACAAAACACGTGTTGAATAATGTCATTGGTCAAAGGCGATGTGGGCGGAACTAACCCGTTGTGAGGAAACATTCATGTGATTGCGCCTTGCCGTGCCCCTGCCTTCTAAATAAGGATATCCCGTACGCCATGTTGGCTTTGGATAAGGACATGATTTTGCATACTAAAATAATATTTGATATTATTAAACTAACAAACTGCAAAAAATTTACGAATCTAAAATCAGAACTTGAATATTAATATGTTTCTATCACAATGAACTTTAGTTAAATGTCAATAAACCTGTCAATAAACATTGTTTCTTGAAAGAATGAATTTTTACCAATTCAAAATGGGACCAAACTTGACTATTCCCTGTTGAACGTGGCATCGTGTTGATTGGTCAGTCAAGAAATGAGTCTAAAATTTAGGATGCGCACTCATCAAAAAATAACTTAACAAAACGTATCGGTGTAAGTTTTGTCTACTTTTTAATTAGTATTCAGCCAATTTGTCCCCTCCATCAATGTTTGACGATCCATAATTCGCAGCTCATCATAAGCAACCGCATTTCGTCCCGCATTTCGTCCCTCATAAACGTCTTTTCAACTGATAGATTAGGTGATTGTAAAAATATGCTGCCCAATTGAAAGGATCAAACACTACTTTTTTCTTATGACAACAATTAATGTGGATGTCCCCAATAATAAAATCCCCTCTATTAACACATCATGGTGCACACTCCAGTGCAGACATAAACCAGCAGTTATTGTCCCACTAATCCAATTACTGTGAACAATAGGCAAACATTCCATCCTGAGCAGCTAGTTTGACCGCGTTCACACTAGATCCGGCAAGGGCGATCAACGGAGGATCAGATCCTGCAAGGGCGATAAACTGATCGCGGACGCGTTCACACTTGAGTCTGATCGTGCATTGATCCCCCTAGCCCGACCGTCGGTTCGCGGAGTTCCACACTGCTCGTGTGACAGGTCAACTGAGCAAGGTCATTGATTGTGCGCGCAGGCACACGCGCGTTGCCGGGGTGATGCATGCCGCCATCTTAGCTTATGCTTCGTTCGCTAATTTTACAGACACAGTTCGACCGACTCACTTTCACCGTTTACGTTTGATTTTTTCCTCATTAAATTACAGTTTTTTAATGGATGATCAGTTTCGTTTATTTGCGGTGTTGTTGCCATTAATTCTGGCACAATTTTACCGCCGACATCGTGGTAGAATGGTCGCGCTCCAGTCTGTTTGATTAGACCGGAAGTCGGTGGGTCAAATTGCGGGGTCTGATCCTGCGTTGCGTTCACACTACGTTTTTGATCCACCTTGCAGGATCAGATCCTCCTTTGATCCCGCAATAAAGGGGGATCAAAAAGGAGGATCAGATCCTGATCGCTCTTGCGTTCACACTAGCTGTTGATCGCCCTTTGATCGCCCTTGCAGGATCTGATCCTCCTTTGATCGCCCTTGCCGGATCAAGTGTGAACGCGGCTTTGTAGCAACTAGCATGCTGCAGCCAGGCTATTTGAGTCTTAACGATGGGATACAATGTATCAGTTGGACAAAAGTGTATGGAAAATGTCCATAAAATACTACAAAGGCGTTATCTTGAATAAAATTGCTCCTAAAAGTGTAAACAGTACATGTACATTGTTCAATAGTCAAAAATTTCTGTTCACACCGCTGAAATGGTAAGTCCCAATTTTAAAAAGTCGTTTACGGGTACTCGGAACCGAAAAACGGAACCGGGTAATGACAGTTTCGGTTGGGTATCCGGATACCCGGCACAGCCCTAGACTACATTTCAGAAATGAATAGTTTGATAATATTCATGCTTTGCAATGTTTTTCCCCATTGAAAACAAAACAGAGGAAGTTCTGGGGTATGTTATGTTGGCTTTTTGTTTAACCCTTCTGTGACTGCAAGGGTTAAAATCAGTCAAAATGTTGATATACTTGCCAAGACCTGTATATCCAGTGCACTTAAAAGTTGAACACTGTCAAACCTTATGTGTATAGCAAGTACTGTATTTTCTAAAAGAACATCTTCATCAATAGTGTAGAAACATCACACAATGGATTTCAGTTCAAATTGTTTCCTTTATTACAATCACGTATAGGTCAGAGATTACCTCATTCAATATCAGTTGTCAGTTGTGTAAAATATGTCATTAACCCTAACCCCCTAGGCATTTATGCTAAAAACCATCCCAAAATCCTCCAAAATCTATCAACATACAGTAAAAAGGTACCCCTATTGTTGGACTTTCATGGAATCGGTACAGTGGCAAATGCAAAGCATTTATGGCTGGGCTATACACAGTCCTGAATCCAACAAAAGCAGCCGGTGGATTTTGATGGATTTGGTACACATTGGTACATTAGCAAATAAGCTTGGGCGATAACACGATAATATCGAATATCGCGATATCTTTTTTTTTTATTCGATTACGATATCGAGAACCTTTTCAAGTTATCGGCATATCGGCAAATCGCGATTAAAAAATAAATCGCCATTGTGAGTCAAGTCAGAAATTACATGGAAACAAAATTAGAACAGTCTTTTCAGCTTTTGGAAGAAACAAAAGCGAACTACTTCAGAAATACATACACGCTCTGCAAACGAATTTGCGATTTATTGTGACGCTTGATAACCTGTGGTTATCGGCTCTAAAGCAATCATGCCTGAATGAAAAAAGAATTGCGATATTATCGAAAATCGTGATATACGTTTGCCGATATATCGTGGATGAAAAAAAAAAAATCGCCCAAGCTTAGATTCTTTTTAATTTATATTGCCTTCTCGCTGGAACAATATTTCAGACAATAGTCAAGCCTCTGTGTGTCTACCAAACCTATGGTAACACTGCTAGTACTACGGTTATGTATTTTTTCGTCTTTAAATTGTTTACCAAAGCTTCACATAATTGTCCAGTTTTAATATTAACTTTAGGGATAGGCATCAGCCTTGATCTACATGTACGTGTTGCAATTTCCTGCTTCTACCTTCCAGTGAGATCTTCCATTCAATTGAATTTTTTTTCTCGCTGGATTAATTTCATTTTGTTTACAGTAGTGGAGCAACTGTTCATTTACTGCTAATAATACAGTTATGTATTTTGTCAAAACTCAAGAGATTGGCTCAGTTAACCATTTCATCATTTTCAATTAAATTTCAAGATCTTGTTACACATCACAATGATTTAGCCGGTTAGTTAAATGATTTCTAGTTGGCGTTTGTTGATTGGCTGATGCATTGTAGTGCATCTATCAAATTAAACATTTACCAGTTTCTAAATATGCATATTTATTTTCTTGCAAATTAATTGACCAAAGCATTGTAAAATAGCCATGGAGTGTCGTGGCCGAGCGGTCTAGCGCACCGAACTCAAGTTCTGGTGTTGCCATCAGCAGGGTGTGGGTTCGAGCCCCGGTCATGACACTTGTGTCCTTAAGCAAGGTACTTAACCATAATTGCTTCGTCCTTCGGATGGGACGTAAAGCCGTAGGTCCCGTGTGTTGTGTAATGCACGTAAAAAAGAATGCGCCTTGAGCACCACTTAGTTGGTGGATACGTGCGCTATATAAGTCCACATATTATTATTATTATATGGTGCCAGTTTATGACCATCAATGATATTGTCACGCTATGTCATAAATACATTTATTCACCCAATTATGCTTAACCCTTGTACGCAGTCTCCAAAATGCCACAAAAACAAAAACTGCTAAGTACACAATGCTTTTTCTATGCATGCCTTAAAATATTGCATTCTGTACACAAGAATGGTACATGGATACCCCAAAATGCCCCTGGGTCTGGGACAAAAACAAAGTGTTCTGACC